>CM061145.1:28389834-28814834 GCA_030710495.1 Labroides dimidiatus
TTAGAGGTAAGAACGTGCAGTGACTGAGCCATCTACAATCACCAAATCTGTTTTGCGCTGACTGGTGATGCCAGCATAGACTGTTGCACCTCCTCCACCAAACCAAACCCTGGGGACCATGTTGACCACGGCATATCGCTCACCTTGCCTTCTCCAGCAACGCTGATGACCATCATTTCTGTGCAAAGTGACCTGACACTCATCAGTGAACAGGACGGTAGACCACTGCTGCATTGTCCAGACCACATGGTCTTGCGCTCACTGCAAAAGGTCACGGCACTGTCTTGGTGTCAGTGGAGTCACCTGCAATGGTCGTCTGGCTTTAAGCCAAAGCGGTGGAGTGGGTTGCAAATGTTTTGTATGGAAACCCTAGTACCCCTCACTTCTCATAAACAGGCCTGCAGCTGTGTGGCAGTTGCATAACAGTGTTTGAGTGCATAGGTCCTTAGGTACTGGTCATCATTGAGGTCCATCATTCTTGGGGATCCACTCCTGGGTCTGGTAGTTCTGTGTCTTGCTGCAAGTCTGCTGATGACACTTTGAGACACATCAAGTTCACGAGCAACATCTGACTGCCTGCTCCTGACCTGAAGACGTGCGATGGTGCTGATGGTGCTGCTCGTCTGTTAAGTGACGTGTGTTTATGGCTGCTTTAATGATGAACTGGGAATGACTGACAATACCAGCCTTTATACCCTCAGAATGTTGAAACTGATGCCACACTGAAAAGGGTTGTCTTTTTGTATTTTTTGGTATCAGCCCCAATATGTAAGGTGCACTGTACACAGTGAGACCATTACATGGTAAACACAAAATGAGGTGTTTACCACCCTAATACAATTGCCTCCCTCTCCCAAAAATCACTGAAGTGAAACAAACACCTTATGTATGAAATCCACTGAGGACCTCGCAATATCCCTAATTTATTGTGAGTAGATGTCGTCGGATGATGTTAATCCAGTTTGAATTTGCTTCTTAGTACTGTGGGATGTTTTTTTTCTATCTATTCTATTAATCTATTAACCCCTTGCTGCCTACATTAATTTACAATTATATATACACAAAAATGGTTGGGTTTTTTTGGCATTCTTGCAGATGCTTAGATTGAGTGGAGATTGTAAATTTGAAAATAGTTTGTTCAGTAGATATAAATAAGTTATAAAATATTTATAGATATAATAAGTTCACCTTCTGACCAATGCACTGCATTTGATATGTGTAGCAAATGAATAAATGGGCATTAGTGGGATACAGAGGTCATATCAGCTGCATCAAGGCCTGATGTTTCAAATCAGGTTCGTCACAATTTCGCGACATCAAGGATCAAGGGGTTAAAGGCACACGACTGAAGAAAAATCATCTTAAAAAGGTAAGCAGTAAATAGAATACTATTTCAAATAAACATAATTTTGCATTCAGTCCATAATGTTCCTGCAACCTCAACATTCAGTATATGGCTTTTATTTTATCTCACCTTGGTAAGCATTTTGCAGAAAACAGCAGAGAAGAAAATGCAGCATCTCTCAATTATGTGGAAATTACATATTTTCATACCAATATCTGACGGAGAGAGGGGAAATATGGTGTATTTCTTCAGATGGATTCTTAAATGGTACACTTCATCTACCTATTTTCACGGAGGATGCAATTTCCACAGAGCTATGGTGTGTGTATGTGTGTGGTTATTGTGGATGGATGGCCACAGTAAATGTTTCAGTATTTGGCTTTATAGGCGCTGACACAGCTTTGTGAATGAGAGGGTATGGGTTTGCAATAAAATGAGACTGTTCACTCTAACGGAGCCATGCAGGCTGGTGATTTGATACACTTTGCCTTTAATGGACGAATAATCAACATGTGATAGGACCACACATTATCTCTTGCTTCAGCATTGTTATAATCATAGAATATTTATAGTTATAATAAAATGAACTCACTGGATGAACTAGAAACTCTGTAGAAACTGTAATAATACTGTATAATAGTTTTTTAAAAAATATTGCAAATGTAGAAAAAGACCTTTCTGTGCTACACAATGCTGGTAAAAGCATTACAACAGCAAGAGATGAAGCTGGTTTAGAACAATCAAAAATCTCTCTTTGTGTCTGAAGCTTTTTTGGACCATTAAAAAACCAAGAGTTAAAAGTGGAACAGCAGGATTTTTACTTTCAGTCTCTTGAAGGAATTTTTTTCTTCATATCTTTTCCAATTCCACCCTAAAAAGGCTGGACTATGTTTACCCCTCCCAAGAACTAGTGTATGTTTGGAATCTGCACGCACAGATGTAGAACCTAGACTGCTGCTTGGCTTCTAAGAACCAAACCCTCATGCTTATCCCTATAGATCCCAGAGACAGCAGGAATGAGTTTCCTGTGAGGGGTGGCCAGGCTCAGCCTTATAGAAAGGATCAGGAACTTAGACATCCCTGGGGAGCTCTAGAGCTGTTGCTACTTTACATTGAAAGGAAGACCCAGAGCTTGCTGTAGGGATTTGGTATCCTATCTGGCCTGGGAATACCTTGAAATCCTCTAGTAAGAGCTGGAAAAGATTGTTGGAGAGAAGGATGTCTGGGTCGGCTTGTTAGGACTACTGCCCACGCAACCCAATTCCAGCTAAGTAAATACAAATGGATGGATGAACTTTAATATCCAATAAAACCTTCTCCACTGACTGTGCACGCCAAACATGCACCTAGAGTTAGTGGCATAACACATTGATTTCTTATAGTTTGAAGAGGTTTTTAAGCACACTGAGTCACCATATTGGAAATCCTTACTCAGCCTTCCCTCAGACCCAACTAAAAGCAAGCAAAGAGGTGAAACTGATGGAGGCGGTTGACTTGGCTGCTACTGTAGAGTTAACAAGTTTGTTACATGCATGGAAACGGCAGGAGTTACACTTTTTGAGACTGAACTTTAGCTGGCTCGATGGAATCCCCAAGGACTTACTCTGAGGTCACAGGGCCAATGCAATGAATTAAGACATTGGGAAGGCACAACATATTGCCTGACACACCTATTTGTTGGCTCCACTACAAGAACTCAGTCGTTAAAATAACAGAAATGACAGGGCTCTTTAGATATTCTGTGAGTGACGAACTGGATCTTGAGACCTGGCTTGCACAGAAGTGCACCATGTGATGATGACAGTGTAAGGATACATGATTGGAGTTGTCTGGCCCGCTGTCCCTCTTAGGGGTGTTGTTAGCTCTCTGAAGGGGGCTATTAAAGGTCCAATTTGTGCCAGACCAAGAAGAAAAACCCAAACACAGCAAAATATAGTCATTGCAAGCAATTTAACTGGAGGGTAAATACCTTTTAGAGTCTTAAGGGAAAGAATGGCTGCTTTGCAAAGACCAGACTCTCAATGTTATAGGAAAGCCCTCATGGTATTCTTTGCCTCAGCAAATTGAGGTGAAATGTTGCTTAAAATTGCAGTGCGCAGCTGCAGTGCAGTACACACTTTTGAGCAGCTTGGGAAGTTAACTGAAAAGGTCTATGGCAGGAGAAGTTTAAACATTTAGGAAGAAGGTGAGGTGACGTCTGCACAATGAATGTAAAATGAAACTGGATTTCTTTTGAGTCCAGGTATGGGAGCCTGTGTCTTTGAAGAGCAACTTCAGAAAAGAATGAGGTTGGGGTCAAAATAAGAACCGACTCAAGAAAGAAGTTGAAAAACTGCAGTCTTTTCACATTACGAACATGACGTACAAGAATCAAATCGATCAATATTCACCTTCAAACTCACACAGGACTTTAGCATAAATCTAAGTCCTGTATGAGTCTGATCCATCTTAAATGCAGGACACCAACCCAGGCTGAGCAGTTTGCTCTTTGGATCCATCATCGGACTTTCAGAGGGTTAGGTGTATCCATCGTGAAACACAGTTTAACTTGCTGCTCAAACAAGCAGAATTCTCAGTCTGTCTCTTTCTTAAGCTTCTGTTCTGACATATCTATAAAGAAAGTGATATGGGATGTCAGTGGACTGTGTGTTTCTAATCCTTGGTCCCATCGCCCTGAACAGCCTTTGCCTCTGTGGCCCAGATCCCAGGTTTCTGCAGAGAGACGTTAAACAGCCTGCATACTGATATGCAATTGTCACACCCCATCTTTTACCCTCATTAAAACAATGGAGAGATAGAAGGAGATAGACGGTGGTGAAATGAAAACAGGGAGAGAGGGGAGAAGAGAGAGAATCAGAGGGGAAAGACGGAACACATTAAGACAGGCGCATCCAAGAAAGGGAGATGGGAGAGGGGGGAAATCATTATACAAAGCTCCAGTGCCGCCGCAGTGCTTCAAATCAGCTGTCAGGTCCCCAGACCTCACAGCGAGATAGCAGGAGAGAAGAAAACAGCGAGAGAGACATGTAGAGAGATATCGAGGGAACTTAAAGGTCAGAATACAATGAGTTCTCATCAAGAAGGAGGGCAGAGTCAAGTGCTTGCATCTACCAGCCTATCTCTGTTTAATGCAGCTGGCCACCGGTGTGGTCTCCTCTACTAGCAGCTTCACACCTGCAAAACAAGTCTGAGAGCTGTCAAAGTGTGATTCAGATTGCAATTGAAAGTGAGCTGCATGTCCTGCATGTAGCGCTTGTCATGATGTAGTCTCTTATTCTTAGCCAATACAAAGGCCATTAAATGAGAGACAACTGTTGGTGCTAAAATTTTATCCACCCATGATGTAATGATATGAAATGCTGCAATGGGTTGCAGAACATTTTAATAATAAGGTTGTCTCTGTTTCTGTTATATAAACAGCAACGGTAGCACTGTTGATTCGGGAACTGTTGTAGTTGTTCCCAAATAGTTGCCAAAAGGTGGAGCTGGAGAATCTCTGTTGGAGACTGATGCAAAAACCAACCTCGGTTTATTGGCCTCAATTATTTGTTTTTCCAGTGAGTTGAGCGAACTATGTTTTTTTTTTTCACACGGATTTGTGTTTTTTCTAGCCTGTTTTTTTCAGTGTTTCTGATCATCAAGGATCATCTGTGCACCTCTGTTTGCTGCATAAAGCTGGAAGACAGACATGTTTCCTTTTTGAAGAAGTCTCCTCTTTGCTCTATCTTTAATCATTTCATTTCAATCTAATTTTATCAATCTCATAGCACATTTAACCAAGATAACTGTGTTGGTCCAAACAGCTCATCCCTTATCCCCAGATTAATCCACAACTTGGTTTGTACTCATCAAAACACATAATGCCTGGAGTTATAATTCCTCATTAGCACTGTAGCTACTTCCTGCCAGTGATGAAACCAAGGTTCGTTAATTGACATATAATTTTGAAATAAACTGGTGTTACTGTTTCATTTATTCATGTTTTTTCAATTTTCGTGCTTGCGTCAGACAATAATTCTCGCTCTTCGAAGTAAAGCAGATGTATGACATAAAAAACTTCCTAAACTATTTGTTCTGGCTGTTTCACAGTCTTCTTTACATTTTGCAGCCGCACAACAAAACTATAGTCAGAAAAAAAGTGCTTAATTTGATGCTAAGCGTAGTTGAGGAAGGACTTGTCCTCTATTGCAGCCATTTGAAAGAAGAAAAAAAATAGACGACTGGGTGTGATACATACAGAGATTTTTCTCTAGTGGGGTGCCGTTTGAGGCTTTGACTCATGATGTGTACCTGTGTCTGAAGAGAGAAGGCTGAAAGGTAGATTTGTTAGGGCGTCACTTGAGAGCTCAGAGGGACAAGTGTTTTCTGTCCCTCAGAGTATAAAAACACTCTGAAAGAGTGCTGAAAAGATATTACATCTGTTGAAGGAAAGATCCAATACTATGGTGGCGCGTGATGAACAGAGCATGAAGGAGTGGACATCAAACAAAGAAAATTCAGCAACAGCTAAATTTGTCATAAAAGAACTAAGAAAATTGTATATTTATATTCACAGAAGAAATTGACAGTTATTTTTTTTTTTTCATTTTCATAATTAAACAGTTGATAATATGACGTACATGTACTCAATATACACAACCACAAACATTTGCGCCATGAAAATACAGGAAGTCATGCAAATATAACACTTTATTTCAATCGTCATAAGGGACATTTTTACCACCTCTATACTCTGAATTCTCTTAATAATTACAAGTAGTAATTGCACAGTCCCCGACCGTTTACAGAAAAATCTCACCCCTTGTCCACCACCTTCCTCGCACTACCCTCCATACATGTAACGTCATCCCTCTCATCCCACCCTCCCCCCACCAAAGAAACATATACTGTAGAGATAACAGGCTCAGTAGAAAAACAGTCATTTGTTCCTACAGTTTGTACAAAATTCACAGATTTGTCTTGTTTGTTTGCAGTCTCTCATTTAGTTTACACCTCCCGAACAGGCAACCAAACTGCTGTAAAACAACACAGGAAATAGATCAAAGAACACAAAACAAAGAAAACAGGGGACAGAAATGAACATATGCTGGACAGAAATAGCTACAGCTGCTAATAAGGGTCGGTGCACATTACAATACACCAGTCTGTAAGTTGGGGCTTTACAATAAAGACACATTATATTCACATCTTGGTCTATTACCTCACTTTCACCCCTCTCTGTGCATATCACACTACAGCTCCATGGTCCCCTGGAGATCTGTCATATCACATGACTGCCAAACCTGTAACTGCTGGCATGTTAAAGGGCTTGATTGGTGTCTGCTGTGGTTCTTTAAAATCTTTAAAGGCTCAATGTTTGGGATTATTGCTTCCTTCTAATTCTGGGTCCTTTGTGATCTTTATCTTTTGCATAAAATGGAAAAGTCTTTCAGAAGTGCTGAAACACTTTTTGATGCTAAGATAACAAAGATAGCAGACACTTCCTTTACTTTTATGAGGAATTACTGCTTCTCTTTGCATGTGACTGGGTCTTTTAAGACGCTGTCTGTAAATTAGAATGCCTACAACATGTCTCACTGCTAAACGATCATACTAAATGGTCTCGTAAAGCATGTTATCAACCTAATAAGTCAGCCCAAAGTTACTGTGAGCATTTCAGGGTTGGCTAAAACATCTTTAAAGCTCTGGTGTTTGCCTGTTTTAGTCCGTTTAGATGTGTGATGTCAGGAAAGCAAAAATCATTAACCTTCATTAACAAAGTGTCCCACCATGCTCTCTCTGTGGTCAAGAAAATTGATTAATTGTTTGGCAGAGTTTTCCACAAATGGATCTCTTGTCCTGAGCGTGACCTTCTGTGAGTAGGTTAGGAGTTTATCAAAAGTTATCATGGTGATCTTCTCTAATATGAAGTGAATAACCTTCACTGAGAATCCAGAGTTTACCCTGAAGTTACCTTGATAATCCCAGGTAATGTTGTTGCATTGAACTTTTGCATGTAACATTCTGATTTCAACCGAACTCCTCCTGAATGGCTAAAGATGCATGTTACTAATTTGATGCAGTTGCTAAATAGATATTCTTAACCACAAATCCCCTCTGGCAAACTTTGATGTACATGTTCAACCATGAATACCTCCTGCTGTGCAGTAGAGTGTAGTAAATTGCAAGACAAAGCTTAATAAGCTAGAGGACAGTATCAGAAATGACTCGAGAGGCAAAGTCAGCACAGGACACAGAGTCATGAAAAAGGAAGAAACCTTAACGTACAACAAACTCACTCTACAGACAGACTGATGACACCTTCACAATGACAGATACAGCAAGTACTGAATAGAAGAGATCAGTCATTTAAAGAAACTTGTCAAACTTAAATTGCATGTGTATTGTATTGTAAAAATAAGATGTGCTTTGGGAAATGAAAGAATTTTGAGGGTCCAGGTTTTATTCTAATCAACAATGGTATTGTCGTTTTTGAGACGAACATAGAGGCAAAAGTTTGTGCGTTAAATATTTAAATAATGTGAGTGTTCAATTCATATGTAGCCTTTGGCTTGTTGAAAAAGCAAACAGCTTAATCACTCAGTGTATCATCTCTTCTAATAATACAATTACATTTCAAGGAATTGGGTTTGTGAAAGATATTAAAATATGAATTACAAAGAAACACACCTTAAAGAGGCATCAAACATTTTGACATGAAACCTTGATCGTCCCTGCGATGGGTCTGAACGTAAATCCAATTAACAAAACTTAACAATCCACTAATGGTCCCTGGAGGCTGTTCATCACTCAAAGATAAGTATAACTCGTAACAAACATTGTTAAAATGATATTACTACTCATTCACTTGCTCTAAAATCTTAAAATTTGTCGAGCGGGTGGGGCCATTATAGGAGCGTGATTATAATAGATTTTATGATTATTTGCCTTTAAAACCACAACAGTTTATGATCTCAATCAATATGTTGGCGGAAGAGGGTACTTAAGATAGAGTGACCAATTGTTGGGGGTCTGTCCTCTGGGGAGCATAAATATATACTGCATTACTTTAGGAAGCAATGTAGTGGATACTAGAGGATAAACTTTAAAAAAAGGGTTCATCTTCAGGGGAACATGAAGTCAGCAGATAGTTACATAGCAACCTGGTTGATAACTCTTGTTATCTACTCTCGATCAAAGTGTTGCACAGAGGAATAATGAACTGGGTAGACCAGCTTCATGTCCCAAGATAGGTTTAATTTACGTTAAATAAATAATGTTGGATTCATTTTTCTTGTTTCTAAACACCTTTTTTTCTCTTAAGAGGTCGTTCACTCTCTGCTTACTTTTAAACAACAGACCAAAGGCCCAGCAGTATTATTTCCATTGCATGTCACTGGCCATTTAACTCATGATAATTAAATATGTTACCCCTCCCGTTTCCCTAAAAGCCTCACTGGTTGAACAAACAGCTGAAACATTTGCCCATGCACTGCATGGTTAGCACTGCTAAATTTGTTCACAGGGACTCTGATGTTAATGAAGGCTGACAAATAGCTAAAAATGCATTCTGCAGTGTGTCCATGTAAAATGTGCTGCAATTACATGGATATTTCATTCTTGTTTTGCATGACAGCAACGAACAAATTAACCAGCTGTTAACCATAGCAAGACCTCTGCACTGTGCGCTTTGGTCCTCTCACCCATGTGTGTGTGTGCGTGTGTGTGTGTGTGTGTGGCTGTATGTAATCCTCAGCGGGAAAGTATGACACAAACATCACTCACATAAGGTCATGACAAAGACACAGCACAGTGTGTGAAAGGCTGCAGGCTCAGATCCAAGCTGCACAAAATGGCTTTCACATGGAGGTACACTCATCAAGATGAGGGCAATTAAACCAAACACACAGAGATACCATTAATATAATAAGTGCCTATAAGTGCCTGTAATTGCCCCCTATCGTCCATGTACTCATGGACTCTACACTTTCATCATCACCCAGGTGATCCGCTCTGCTCTCTCTCTTTTCATGCTCAGTCTGCCCTCTCTTCACGTCTTGTATTCCTTTTTAAAAGCCACAAACAAAATCAGCCAAACTGAGATTTTTATATATATATTTTTTTTTTCATGAGGAACCTTTAAAGGCTTTATCACAAGTTTTTTCTTTCTTTTTTTTTTCAAAAAAGGATAAAACTTAAGTGTTGTTGACAAAAAAATAAAAAAAAGAAGTGGTGAAGCTAGATTTTTAAGCATCTGTGAGATAGAGTGGCAAAGCCACAACCATAAATGACCGCACACTGCCTCATTTCTGCTCAAGGACAAGTCAATGAGGAAGCATTAGAGCAAAGAGCCCAACACATCAATGTCAGCATTAACTGTGGCTCATCTGTCTCTGCAAAGCTTAGGCAACATCCGCTGGTTCACAGAAGAGACAACTCAGAGCAATAAGGTGCAGGTGCAGAGTACACACAGGTATTTGTAGTGCGACATGTCTCAATACTATTCAGGGTCTTATTTTGTCACATCAAGAGCTGGACTAACGTATTCCATACTCATGGCAGCTACAGATACCGGTTTTGCCTCTCTCTCATTGTTTTTTTTTCCATTGACCTTTGGGGCCCACGTTTACTGAAAGAAAATGAGTTTTTTCTTTACAACACGATGCGATACTGTGTTTTTCCCTAGGTTTTTTTGTGTTCACACTGCATTATTGTGCAGTGACCCCATCATGGGAAGGTGGTCACGCATGATGAGGTGGATGTCACATATTTGTCAAAATCTGTGAGTCTCTGCATGAACAGAAGGACTTTCACCAATAAAACCCATAGAGCAGTACGTTAAGGTGCTGGAGCTTCTTCAGTTCCAGTTCAGTTCAGGAACTGAAGAAGCTTCTTGGATGAGAGGTCTTCCCAACTCTTCGCAGTCCAGTTGCCTTGTTTGAGTCATCAGAATGATGAGAAGGACAAATTCTCCTTCATTATGGGACTCAGCCAGAAGAAGTTGAGTCCTGTGATGTTGCTATGCCTAGCACCAGCTTTTCCGCTGATGCTGAAATTGGTGGAAACAGTAAGATGTTTCCCTTAATATAAAGTTTTGATTGGCTCATTCAGCAAATGATCACTTGACTTTTGTTGGCCACTAACTGAGATTGGGAATATCGTTCAGCTGCCTGAGAAAATGTGACGGGTTTGTCCATCAGCATTCCACCTGAGGTCATCAACATGGCAAAACCTTGGGCAATTACAGCTAATGAAATATAATAATGTGAGTGTTTTCTGACAAGCAATGAAGTGTATTCTTCTGGAGAGGACTAGACTGTCACTGTGGCGACTGTAATGATTTAATAAGGTATCTAGCTTGAGAAAAGTACTGCCTGGTTGAAAAGACATCCATGATGCCAGAGGTAAAAGGAGCACAGCTGTGCAGTTAGGACAATAATATTATGTAAATCTAAACCAGTAAAGACTATCAGGAAAACTTCACCAAGTCAGTCGTCTGCCTCAAAAAGCTTCCTGTTATCTGCAATCATCAACAAAACAATATTAAATCAATTTTACCTTTTTTTTTTAAATGTTTACTTTTTGACTGAATTCCTTGGTATCCTGAATGACTAAACAATCAAATGTGTTCAGTCTACACAGTGCCTGAAGGACATTTGAAGATTTTAAGTTAAAGAAAATTTATGTCGTGATCAATGACACGCTGGAGCTGACTCTGTCATTTTTACAGAACTGCACTGGGATTACAACTAGCTGAGGGTGTAATAAAAAAAAGAATAAAAGAAAGGATTTTCTCTTGCAAATAGAAAAAAAAGTCAGATCCTCTGTTTGCTTCTGGACTCTCACCGTTTCACATTTTTTATGTGCATCAGGCCAGTGTTTGCTCTTATTTCTCTGAACATGACTCAGAAACTGTCATCATGGCCTTTTCTGCTATGCTAACTATCACATCTCCAAAATGCAATTTCACACATTGTCAGCAGCAGAGGTAACAGTGAGAACACTTCACATCTGAATCTGATCCCAGTGGGGGGCTGAGATCACATTTGCTCAAGTGACAGCTGTGGCAGTTTTGACTGTTAATGATGGCTGAGACAGCAGGGCTAGTTTGCTTTGTTAGTAATAATCATATAAGATATGTGCATGTTTAGTAAAGCTGCAGCCTCCAGTCTTAATATGAAGTAGGGCTGTGACGATATTCTCTTCTCCCAATTCGATTCCTTTACGATTTTTTGGGTGCCAATTTGATTTAAATTGCAATTCTTCGATAGTGGTGATTTTTGAGATTCTACTTCCCTTATTTAACACCAGCCCATGTTAAGTTGAATGATGACAATGTCTAAAAACTATATCAGGAGCCATATTTACCTAAAAAGTGAACATCTCATATGAGTCAGTTTTAAAGATGTATTCATGGGATCTGACATCATGTTACTAAATAGTCAAAGAAAAATATTTCACCCCCTGCTGGAGAAAAGCGGTAATGTTTTTTGTTTGTTTGTTTGTTTTTTTTATTTTCATCCCAGCTTATAAACAAAGACTAAAATGAAAGATATAAATTTTGAGGGAAAAAAAACAAAAAATGATTAAATAAATAATTGACTATAAAATTGTATATATATATATATATATAAAAAAAAATCCTCATACTTATGTGAAACGATTTATTTTTTCCCACCCCTGATATGAAGCCATTGTGGAAGTGCCAAAACTATAGTTCTTCAAGTGTCCACTGGAGACTGACTCAAAAGCAGTGGAAACCACTTACACACCCATTCAAACAAAGCTGATTTTTACAAAAACAATAAACATGTGTACAGTCTGGTTCAAAAATGATTTGGCTGAACAGCTCTTTTCTCCACCTGCACACATTATACAAAGGGGATACTTTGGCACAAAAGATTATTTTTGACTTTACTAAAAAATACAAGTTTTGCATATAACAGACATCGCTGACTTGACTGACAGGTGGTGCTGGGTAAATACAAAACTAAGTCCAGTCAGCAATAATCCTACCCTTTGCCTTTTTAGGTACATCTTATATTTTCAGTTTACCAAAGACTTTGATGTATCAATATATGATTGTCTTGAATATCTCAGGATCAGTTCATCATGTTACTGTGGTCATATTGAGTCCCGAGTCACCCAGTGAATATCAAAAATAATGCTTCCAAAGCCATTAAAAACAAGATTACGTGCCTACAC
This sequence comes from Labroides dimidiatus, assembly GCA_030710495.1. Lineage (NCBI taxonomy): Eukaryota > Metazoa > Chordata > Actinopteri > Labriformes > Labridae > Labroides > Labroides dimidiatus. The sequence goes on from CM061145.1 coordinate 28,402,364, forward strand.
ATGAAAAACAATCTTCTCCATGAACTGATGGAAACCAGCATCAACAGCACACAACAGCACCCTTTGTCACAACGCCATTTTCCACAAGTCACGATGTTGTGGTGCCACGGGACTCCTTTTCTTGGTTAGCTGTAGTGCCTCTATATGACTCACACATCAGTCTCCCACTGCTCACATTGTGTGTGCATTAAAGGCAATGATGAATGAAGAGTTGCTGTTTATTTCAGATGACATGTGGCGTGTCTTTCAAGTAGCATGCAGGTGTAAGCCCTGCGTCTGAATAACCTTTAATGGCTCTGTTTATGTCTTTGTCTCTGGTGGATAGGAGTCTATGATTGCGTCTTGTTTTGAGGACATCCCTCAGCTATCTCTTCCTCTCTTCCCTGTTCCTTAACAGCCTCTATTGATGGATCGGCCAGCAGTTCACAGAACACCGCCCTGCTGTTTTAAACAGCATTTACTCACTCTCTCTCTCTCTCTCTCTCTCTCTCTCTCTCTCTCTCTGTTCATTTAGTCCTATCAGGGTAAGTGGCTCTCCAAACAAGCCCCTATGTCAGGCTGAGGGGAGGGATCAGTGATCAACTTAAATGCCCACACACACTTGAACATGCATCCGCGCTGCCACACACACATTACATATATAAAAAGACTAAAAGACGTGCGCAGTAAAATAAAGACATGACACCATTGTCTTTTATATACTCTTACAAAGAAGTGAAAGAATACATCACAGTTTACATGCACATATAAACTGAACTGTATTCACAGCTAGCCCATATCAGATCACACGCAAACGCACACTCTCACTCTCACACACACACACACACATCCTCTCAGAGATGCCAAACACACTGTGATGAAACTCTAGGAGCAGGGCATCATTTCAGTTGAACACTAGAGAAGAGGTGAGGAGGTGGAGGGTGGAGGGATGGAGGCAGTGGTACCCAGAAGGAGAGGAAAACAGTAGGGATGAAGTGCAGGAGACTGAGAGTGAGGCAGAAATAGGATGGACAGACAGTTAAAAAGAAGGAGGGGAGTAAAAAAGCGGGGGCGGTAGATGCTCGTCCAAGAGCTGCTCAGAACCATTTCAGGGAGATCCCATTCCATCTGTCTTCAAATAAGTGTCCCGCTCTCTCTCTTTTATCCCCTCCTTCATCCACCACCCCTCTGCATGTTAAGTGTGCTATTCTGCCTGGAGCACGACAAGCTGCCTCTATCATATTTCATAAAATGCTACACACTTTTCCTCTTTTGGTTTCTTAAATGCTCCCCCCTCTGTCTCTTTGTCTCTTTGTATCACTGACAGACACCCACCCCTCCTTTGTTGTCGGACTTAATTTAAAGAATGAGTCTGAGAAACTGAGAACATTCACTGTAAAATGGAAAACCTGAAAAATCTGCAGAGGACTTTAAAATTTCATCTGAAATTTTGAGTAACGTCACAATTCATGATAAATGCTTCTTTGTAAATACTAAATAAAAGAAAAGGAAACATTTAATCCAAACTGTAACTGTCAGTCTGTTGCCTACATTAACAAAACATCATATAGATTGTAGGCAATCCTGAAGTCAACAGGTTTGAGATTTTCAGAGGCCAAGGATGACAACATGAATGAGGAGAAGCTCATCGTGGAGGTGATATGCTTAAACGGATGATGAGCTTATATGTTAAGCTAATCATGAAGGCAGAAAACCATTGATCGTGTAATTACCACGCAAATCCGGTCCCTCAACTCTAGTTGTCCATGCAGTGCTCTGAAAATTCTGCTGGTGAGAGCCAGAGCGTGGCAGAGATGTCACGCAAAGGAGCTTAACCAGTGGATGGCCAGGTTTATCACTTATCTGCACCTGCTCTGTCTAATTTCCCCACTTTTGGGCTTATATTGGAGTTAGTTGAAAGCTTAATGAGGCCATTTTAAACAGCAGGACGATGAGACCTTGGTAACAATTACAAATCACTGATATTTGGCAGATTATGACAACGTTGGGGACCTGATGTGCTCTGTTGTTGAAGGTCCAGGTATAGGTTTACTCAACCTCCCTCGTATGGGGCGTTTATCTAGTGACAGCCAAAACCCCCTGCTTTTAGAACCTTTGTGTTGACAAAGACAGCAGCAAAACGGACATTGATTTATATGAAAATGTCACAGCTACTTGAACATCACTCTAGTCGTAGATGGCATCCAAAGGAGAGTGACAGAATTTAAAGTGGATGGCAAGGGAAATTATCAGCCGCAAATGTCTGCCAGTCTCACAGCATTCAAAGCTCAGGGTGGGCTCTGCAGATACTGGTGCGCATCTCTTCCATCTTCCAACCATGCTAGGATTCCTCTCCTTTGCGTTGTTTTTCTTTTTTTTTTTCCAACTTTTCTTCACATGGTATAGATTTCTCTGCTCCACTATCTTCTTGCTCAGATGTCACCCAATCAAGATTCAGTCTCATTTGATCCTTTACTCCTTACTCTTTCTTGCCTGTAATCATCACTTAACATATACCCAACTGGATACCCATTGAGTCATCTCTTTTGAGCAGTCTTCCAGTCAAATATCTTTGTCCTATCTCTCTATCCACTCCCTCTCTGCCTCCCTTATCTTTGCAGAGTAATCCCCAAACATGCAGCACTCTCTTTTGGCTATCAACTTTTGCAATCACTCTATCCTTCTCAACTCTGCTCCCATCTCCTTTTCCAGTTGCCTTTTCTTTCATCAAATCCTCCCCACTTTCCCTCTGTATCCCCTTCATTTTATCCCTCTTAGTCATTCCTTTGTCAGTTCCTCTATATTTCCTCTCCCACGTTCTACACCACCGTCATCTCCCCTCCCCATCGCCTTCAGCAGTTAACACACCTAGTGTTTGTTTTCTTTGATCTAAACTTCAGTGAAGAGTTGAATCTTTGATGTCAACCACGGTGGAAAGGTTGTCCCTTTAATTCTTTTTACATTTCATCTGATGTGAACAAACTGGGAGCTGTACGGAGTTATGGGGACTTAGATGTAGCTCAAATTGGTTCATTTTTATCTCCCCGTTTTTATTGTTTTGACATAATTGCCTTTATTTTTATTTTTTTTTTTTTTAAAATACTGCTCATACACCCCTCAAGATATGCCAAATGTTAATTTTACCAGGCCATCAGGTAACTATCAAACAGTTTCCAGGAATTCTATTTATTGTTTGAAATGGGAAACTTTTCTTAAGATTATTTAACCAACTGTCCAAATAAAAATTCTGTGATTCATGCCGTACACAGTCCCATTTGTTACACCATTATGCTGTGTGTCTTCCTACTCCACCACCGAGACACTGTTTAGCTTGTGAATGGCACATTCTGCTTTAAAGAAGTCCTAGAGTCAGAAGTAATATGCAGTTAGTGTCAAACATAACTACGATACCTCCGTAGTGCTTTGAGTTTGAGCTAAGCATACAGGTGCAGCTGAGGTTGGGGTCACACACTACTTTAAAACTGAAGGGTTGTATCCAGCTGTTTCATTTTCAACATGTTTGGACTTCAGTGCTGTTTGGTTATACAGTTATTTTAGGTTAAACTCAGGATAACAAAACAAACTTGTCAAACAGACACTTGGTTCTGCTAAAGAAGGGTGTACAGTTATTACACTTGGATTTCTTGGTATCGTCTTTTCCACTGAATAAAGCAGGAGAATATTACTACATTGTAAAGCAGGCTCCTTTTCACATAAGGCAGCTTAGGGAAAGGGGGATGTAAGGGATGTCTCGTTAAGGTATCATCTTAAAATGAGTGTCCTTCTTCGACAGAAAGCAGCAGCGCATTTGCAATGTTTTCCACCCTTAATGAAAGTCAGCACAGCACATGACCACAAAAAATGTCAAATCAAATTAAAATACTCGGAACTTGGTTGTCAGAGGAGCTTGTAGATTATGTTTCTGAGCATAGCTGGCAGGGATGGCATCACTAGCTGGGAGCTACAATTTTCAACCCCATTGTCTGAATTAGCTTTCAGCTGTAAATGAAATATGGATGGTCACATTTCACAGAGATTTAAGGAGACAAGATTTCCTCTGGGCATTAGATGTTGGATCAGAAGCTCAAAGGTGTAAATATCAAACACTTTGATGGATTTCCAGGAAGGCTGACAGCAGAAAATGAGAGGGAATGCCTCATAACAGACCCTCCCATCTCACCTGAACGTTTTCCAGTACTTCTTTGTTTGATTACCATGAACGCCTGCTCCATGTGTCTTTTCAAAAGTAGGAAGGTGTTTCATTACACTCCTTTGTTTTGCCTCCCTATTCTTGTCTGATCTTCATCCAGATCCTTCATGTCTCAAACTGATGGATGCTGATGTAGAAAGATCATTAAATTCCAAATCCTGTGTACCTTTAGCTACACATAGACTGCATGTGTATTTGACTTTGTTTTTGAATATGAAGTACACGATGCTGTATCCTGCAGCAACATCCTCCATCCAGTGCTTTGAGTCAGAAAGCAATTAATGAAAGTGTGTGTTCTTATCTGTTACTGAGCAACCTTGACTGTTCCACCCATCGCCCCAGGCAAACACTGCAGCTGCCTGCAATTGATTGCCCCATGAGCAGAGACCACGGTGTGACATCACACTGAACCACTGACCTATGGAGCTGTGAGGGAGGGGGAAGTAATAGAATGTGTCTGGTTAAATATGGACAAAGAACTTCCATTGCTACCCACTGTAACAAGAAAACAAATAAATAAATAAAGTGAAGTGATCCAAAATCATTCTGTTGCAGGTGCTTGTTGTAAGGCTAAAGGATTTGATGTCACACCCATCAAGCTAATGCACTTTCAAATCACTAACAAAACAGCAGAGGTCTCTCCAGTGAGGTCAGAACAGACTGTCACATAGATATTAAGCAGGCAATCAGCTACAGAAATTTAAAGCTCCTGTGTGGAATTATTTTTGACTGGTTATGAGAGCAGGCAAAAAAAATGGATATACTGCCTTCTTTTGAGCTACAAAAGCAAAGAAAGGCATCAGGAAGGAGACTGACTATTCATAGTTATTTCTTATGCCTGAATCTGCTGTAGGGTCAAGCAGAGCAACTGACAGCACACAGTAGAAACTGTGTTTCTCTGATTTCACACAGCAAAGGCTGCCAACGAGTGGTAAATTGGACTTTATGTGTAAAACCAGGATGAGAATCTACTTTCACATATACAGGACAAAATCACGAGTGGTTCTGCTAAAATCAACACAAAGATTAATTTTCTGCAAAGAAGCTTTAAAATACTCTGGCATTAATGCTTATACTTTTGCTTCAAATCTATGCAGAAGCAAATGCCTACATATAGTCTGACTTGCAGCTACTCAAAAATGTAATTACAAGTCATGTGAATTCTCTGCTTGGTAGCATCGTGTTTTCGTGTTTATAACCTTTCTAGAATCGCCAACCTTGACCTCTGCTTGCACTGATTCAGTGGCTTTTAATTCCATCTCCTCCTGTCTCCTCTTTCGTCTCTGCAGTATGATAAACTGATGTTCATCATTTATCAGCCACCATGGTATACTGTGCAAAACCAAGGGGAGAGCGTAGCAGGACCAGTGATAATGGCTAGCATCGAAATTGTACAGCCAACTAGCATATGGGCAGAATATTACCTCATAGCTTCTCTCTAAGTATTCTGGCTTCATTGTTTGGGAGCAATTGTGTTGTCCATTTTTCTTGTTGTATAATTGAAATGGATGGATGTCCAACTTCTAAATGTTCTATGCTTAAGTTTCTGAAACGTGTAATACCTGTGTATCCTCAAAATGAAGAGCTTTATGCTCTATTGTAAAGTGTCTTGAGATAACACTTATGAATTGGTGCTATACAAATAAAGATTGATTAATTGATTGCTTAATACCCAAGGGGCATATTATTGACTGAAATGAATGGGTTACCATGATACAGTACCCCATAATGACTATTGGAAACACTCTGTTGAATCCAGTTGTTCACAGACCACTTTTTGCAAACTTCTTTCAGTAGCTCTAAACAAATAAGAGGATGTATAGGGATGGGAGGCTCTTAGCATGATTATTCAGAAGTGAAGTCTCATGTGCAGGCAATTTATCTGACAGGTATGAAAGTAGGCCTAAAAAATGCAGGAAATTGCCAACCAATGCCAAAAAAAAACAACAACAACAACGAAGGGTTTAGGCAAAAAGAGAGCACAAAGAAATGAGTCACCCGAACCGTTCGATAACAACCTGGTGCCAAACATCTCACATGCTTTTAAGACCAGACAACTGCTTAGTCTGTAGCTGCCTTTTAACACTCTCTATGTTTGAGTTTCTGCTATTAAATTTGCAGTTTGTTTGCCTCAGGGAGCAACTAAAAAGCATGAGTGTATTTCCCTCGGATCATGTTCCACAGTTAGTAATCGCCAAAGCAATTGCTCTTCAAGTGATTCTCAAGGAACAAGGCTAACATACTGCTGCTGTGTCCCTTTGGTCTTAATATTTTAATGTGCTGTGTTTCATTCTTCTGAAGATTGAATGACTCGGGTGTTGTCTAAAAAAATGGATAAAAGTGTCTTTAGTCAATATTTTGGGATGTTTCTTCAGTTTCCTCAGCTCAAAGCTTACAGGGATTTGGTTGAGTGTTTTTTTCTCCATTTCATTTGCAATGATCTACCCCAGAGGACTGTTTTTCTGAGAGTGTTATTTAGAGGCAGAAATCTAGGGCCAAGATTCTTCTCAATTTTATTTACCGACTCAAATGACTGCTGAACCTCCTGCCTTGCATTTGCATTTATTTATTTAAAAAAGGGACAATGTAAATGAAGCTACATTTAGATAATTCTCAATGAACTCAACTTGGCCAGAAGGTTTATTTTACTGGTGGTTCCTTTTCAAGACTTTTTTTTGTGTGGCAATATCTGTTTTCCCTTGTTGTGCTATTAATTAGCAGTTTAAAATGATAAAAGTGACAGTGTTACTCAGAATCAGCCTTGTTTCAAAAAAGCCTCTGCTCACACTAAAATCAGCCAAGATAAAACCAGATGACACAGAGTCTTTGAGCTGCCACCACCAAGCTTGAAGCTGTCATGAGAAGCACCTCCTTCTTATTGAGCTAAATAAACTCATTCCAGGGTGTCAGGGTGTCCTGCTCTGTGTGGAACTGCACGTCATTTAAATCATTTCTGCAGCTTCCCTCAAATTGAAATAATGGCCTTAAGTGTAGGACTGTCACCTTCCTAAAACCTGGCTTTTATCCAGTGGCTGTACTGAAAACAAGAGAAGACTATCATTATCCATCATTACCTTTGTCAGATGTCAGTCAAAGGGCACACCAACCAATCAGCCTCCCCATTGCCGATATTTGATCCCATTGTCACGAAACAAAGGCATAAGCTACAGGGATGCTTTCTAGTGGAATATGATGGGACCTACAACAAAAAAAAAAGGACAAACCTTAAGTCTGGAAAGGTATTTACTCTTGGTTAAAGCCAGTTGGGGGTGATTCCCCCAAGATTTGCCAGAATTTGTAACTATAGTGACTACATACATGGAGTGTGCAACCAAATCAACCTATACTAGAGCATTGTTGACTTTATTAGCCATTAGCTCCAACTTTATTTGCTTTATTGGGCTAGCTGGACATATTGCTAAAAGCTAAACTACCTGTCATAAAAGCTTTGACAAATTGTTGGCTGTGTTACTGTGCTGTAAAGTCAGTTTTCTGGTCTTATCAATTCCATCATCAGAGAAGCATTAGCTAACTGCTCTGTGCCATAGTTTTTCCATAGTCAGCCTGGTTACTGGACCAGATGGTTGTACTTGGTGTCATAGTTATTTATTTCAATATGTATGTGAACACTATGATTGATTTTGTCTCTGTCGCACAAAACCCTTACACTGTCCAGAAGTCCTTGAAAGTCTGGAATAATTCTCACTTCTTTCCAATCATTGAGCTCAAAGCAGGTGAAGAGCTGCAATGAAGCCACCAAAAGACCAGGCTTTTAAAAGCAAAATGAAAGCTTTCCCTTTTCTTGACCCAAGTCTGTGAGGTCAGACAAGCTTTATTTTGCCCCTGTCTCCAACAGCGGGAGCAAGAGCTGGGGCAACTCGCATGCCACACTTGCTGTCAGAGTGCACGCTTACCTGCTGTGCAAATGCTAATCAGGCATTAAAGGCTACGAGGGTCAGGAATGATGGCACTACAGGAGAGGAGAGAAAGCCATTCACTCAGCCTGCTGTAGGCAGAGGTGATGGTGAAGTGTGGTGGTGCTGTGGGATTTTGTGTTACACACACCGATAAGCATGACATTACAGTGAGAGACATTAATCCCATGACCGTAAACAAAGCGTGTGTCTGTGTGTAGGTATGGCAGTGTGAAATTACAATCAGTGCTTGTGAAGAGACATGAAGTCCATGTGACTGGCTGATTGTTTGCACTAAGAGTGAGTTCTTGCGGCTAAAATATGTATGCATGAAACGAGAAGCATGCGATTACAATCTGCGCCTGTTTGAAAGCAGAAGAGAGAAAGAGACGCTGCCAATCACACACAAACACACACACACAAACATAAAGGAGGGGAGTGTGTGTGTTTGTGTGTGATTGGCAGTGAGCAAGTGAATGAGCACAGCCTCATTGGAGAGCTTTGCAGACTGAGAGGCAGATTAATTGAAAATGCCTCAGATACTCGGCCTAAACCATCACCCCCTTGATAGAACGGACCCCGGTAATCAAATCCCTCAAACACACACACACACACACACACACACACACACACACACACACACACACACACACACACACACACGAACACATTCCATTATGAATTCTCTATGTTTGCATGTTGATTACACCTGTGCAGAGCTGCACTGTCAGATAGCAGGTTATGTGAGAGGAGATGACATGGGCGCACACACACGCAAGCTGTGAAAAGCAAACACGCACACATAGATGCACAGGATTACACCAAGTCCTGCATGTTCAGTGTTCCAAAACACACCCCCAGACTTTCCTGCTGTTTTTTCCTGCCTCCACTTAAGAGGGACTGAAAAACAAGGTTCTCTTAAAGCCAGCAGTGACAGGCATATCATCAACTCTTCATCACAGCTTCCAGTGTCTGCGCCTGCATGTGGATCTTTAAAGGTGAAACTGAAAAACATTTGAAAACTCCGAGCTGATTCTAACATAAGGGATATTTGAGAGTTAGTTTTATGAGATGATTTTATATCCCCAATTTTAACTTTTCATGTGAAAGTTCCAAGGTTATTCGCTGCTGCAGACAGCATCAATTTCTTTTTTTTTTAAGTCAGACCCAAAGACTCAATATTAAGAAATTTTTCAGTGCTTTTCTTTACGTCAGAGACACATTTTTCTGCACTACTGGACGAAAGGATGTGATGATTCAAGAATGTAATTTCAAGTTCATGTGACAGATCAGAGGGGCACATGGGAACTCCAAGTATGACATTCACAATCAGAAGTTACATTCCAGCATCAACAGGTTACAAAAGAAAACCAAAACTAAAACACTGAGAATAATGATAATCAGTGCTTAAATTAACACAAAAGTAAATCCTTCACAAAAAACACAGCAACAAATAATAAAGGACCCTCAGGCTGTGAAAGACACTTTGTTCATTTTTACAGATGTTTGGTTCCACTCCCCCTTCACATAAAACTTGCCGTTTTGGCACTTTGTAAGACCATATGTGTCTGTAAACGTGGATAAGAGTATTTAGTCCATACTTTGTGTGGTAGGTGTAAATGTGGTGTGTTGTGCTGTGTGTGTATGTGTGTGTGTGTGTGTGTGTGTGTGTGTGTGGGAAGGTGTGTGTATAAATAGAAGTATGTATTTGCTGTTTTATGTACTCTCTTAAGGTATATGTTGTGTGTTCTCACATTTCATGTCCATATAGTGTAATGCTAATCTATTCAAACACGTACAGTATATTTAATGATTTCTACATTAGTGTTTGTGCGTGTGTATGTGTGTATGTGTTTGTTTGTTTGTCACAGTTAGCCACCGGTAGAAACTCTCTCTGTTTAGTTGGGTTTTGGATTCACAGGGAAACCCCCTCAGTCAGTCAGTCCCTTATTTGGTTCATGATGAGTCAAATGATCAAAGGATCATGTCAACCCACAAATGAATCAACACATCGACAGATTGACTTCAACAGTAGACAGACAGCATTTGTTAGCAGTTTAAGTCCTGCTTTATCTTTAAAGCTAACAGAGCTAGCCAGGGCATGGGTTATCCAAGCTTCTTTGAGCATTCAGTGGCTAATTTCATTAAATTTAAATCTAAATGTAGATTCTCTACACCTCCCGGTAAAATAAACGAATGAACTCGATGTGTGTGTCCATGCCATTTAATTTATAAAACATATGCACAGGTCCCTGGAAACTGTAGGCGGGTTAGGTTGCACATGGCTCAACCTCTCCCACACTTGTGCACTAAGTTGTTGAGCACTTCTTCCCTCCTGTAGCTAGCTGTTGCTAGCTGCTACACACCGTCCTAATGAGGTGTAATGTGTTGATTAAAAACATTTTGACTGGACTGTAAATTAAGCTCTGGTTAGCCTGTTTTAGCCCTAAAGTAGAAAGCAGTACTGAGAAACCCTGTCACATTCAAGCACAAAAATATTCATCTTCAGATTGCCCCAAACCGCAGCCTCTGAAATGTATCTGATGTAAAAAGATATTCTATCTTACATGTTTACAACATAAATATATTATTCTGTTTAGCAGAATGTACAATTTTGTGTGGGGAGATAAATGTACCCGAGCCAAGGTGAAGATTGAATTCTAAGGACTTTTTTTTTTTGAATATCCTTTATCGCATACCTTCTTTTTTTCCCAGGACACCCATTTCCACACTGATATTAAACTCCAAGAGAAGTGACAAGAAGTTATAGTCACTGCTCTGGCTCTTTTGTACCATCGTCTTATTAATGGTGAAGAGAAACAGGGCATATGGGGATAGAGAGAGGAATGCTTGTGGGCTTTCTCCTGCAGCTGTGAAGCTTGACTCTCTCTGTACAATGTTTAATTTTTGCAGCATTAAAACAAAGCCCATTGTTCCACGGTTTACCTTTTCCTGTGGTTTTATGGTTTTATTAAACAGGAGCATAGGAACCTTTCTGCAGATGGAACTATATTCCTGTAATGTTAGAGATTCACCTTGAGAGCAACTACTACTCCAAAGGGAGGCAAAGGAGAGGTTTGTTTCATGATTTTCCATGACTATTGATTTGTGTTATTCAATAAGCCTGAGCTTTAAAAACTCACAGAACTGAAATGAGAAACCAAACTTGTGAAGCAATGAGTCCCCAAGGCAGCCAGCATATTGTCTCAAACAGTTTAAAACCTACTTGAGTTGGTTTGAGGCATAAACTACCCTTCTGGACATTAAATTTATAAAATCTTGTTTTTTGGTCACCAGAGCCGTTTCATCCAAAGTGTCTGGGACCATAATTCTGACGTTAACTTAGATTAGATCCTTGGACCTTCTGACTCCCCTCCTCAGGGGACTGCAGGGCTGTCTCAATTGTCCCCTTTTCCTTTTTTTTTGTCCACTAGACAACCATAGACTGTCAGCAATTCCTTAACAATGTTTCATCATTTTTGTTAATTGGTCAGACAAGACAGAAGACACACAAGCAATCATTAAGGTTGCTGCATTTGTGCATCCATCAGTCTCGACTTATGAATTTGGCCCCTGAGGAACGGAGTGAGACACTTCTTATTGATAGAGAGGAGAACTCAAAATCCCTCTTGTCCAGTGGAAACAAAGGCTGTGAGTAAATACATATTAAAGTACCATCAAGAAATATATATATATATATATATATATATATATATATATATATATATATATATATATATATATATATATATATATATATATATTGACAGTTCTTGCCTTTTTATTTACTGAAGTTGTATCGTTGACCAATAAAACATTAGTTTTAAGTTCAATTTTTACTTTTCATAAAATGTTCTGGCCTTTTGGAGTCAAGTCAACATTACCGTTGTCTTCTTTTTGCTCTGATTTTACTCATTCATCAAACACTGCTGCGACTTGGGAGTTTTCATTGATTTGATGGTACTCTCATGAAAACAAACAAATGAGTGCCATGTAATACCTGTAAAAGGACGCACAATGTGCCAAGGGTAATCTATTTTAGGTGCTATTATGAATCACCAAGAGGAAGTTTGATACAGAGAGGACAGGCAAGGGTACTGGTAGTTTGGAAGAAGTCCCAATAAACTGAAAAAATCCCAGTTCACCAATGGATTAAATTTAGAAGTGCTAGTTATGTGTGCCAAAGTGTACCAGCCCACCGAAAGAACTGATATTGATAGAAGATGAGGAGCAAGGCTTGGCTATCATCACAGCACTCAGTAGATTGAGCTTGTAGCCCCACCCAATCTATTATGTCCTTCTTCTTAAAGAGCCCCCTCCCCTTAAGTATGGGTAGCTGTATAGTTTAAAATAGTCACTGTTTTTGATGGCCCCTGTGTTTGCATTTTTCAGTTGGCTCCACCATGCCTCAGTGAAAATGTTGATGTAATGAAGGAGTAATATGTGCATTTAGACAAAGTTCATTTGAAGAGGAGGTCAGGTATATGTATCTGAAAGTATAATGAGTTAAACAAGAACACTAGACAGAAATGAATTATGATCCCCCATTTCAATAATGACATTAGACTCTGCTGATGAATAACTAAGCTAATATTTCCCTTACATCCAGGCAAAGGCCTTCAGGGTTTTTGCAGGTAACCTCAGCTCTCTTCCCCCCAATTCATCCAAATGAAGCTATTACTTCTTGAGCCTCTACCTCTACATAGCCCGTGGAACTAATCTCAAAGTAATTGATCTACTATTCCTTGAACCTTATGTGTAGGGGAGCTGCTGCTGGAGTTTGAGCACTGGGCCAAAGTGGAAAACCAGTGCATTTGTGAAATGGATGCTGTCCAACTAAGTGCCCAAGGAAATTTGCCATGTAATTTTTTATATATTTAATTTTTTATGTGGTCCTACTCACCCAAATTAAGTTCTATTGATCTGAGAGCAGAGTAAACGACACACATTTGACATCCCATTGTGAACGCTAGTGGCTGTATTGAGTTGGCTGCCACAGATGACATAGAGAGGTCAGTAGTGAGTCATTACTCAATATGGCATACAGCGGAATATTAAAAGCACAAACACCGGGTAGATCATTACAGCATAATTAAAGGCCAGCTCAGCCAACTAACAAAACACATTTTCTGTTTTGCCCCTAAAGCTGTCTACCTGTTGTGTCTGTCATAAAAAGTGGCTGCAAAACTGTGTAACAGGTTTATGCTGTAAAATGTTCTACTTAAAAGTAGAATAGATGGAAAGTGTTGGTTGTAAATTGGTAGTACATCTTTTAAAGATGGCTCTCCTCGCTGGCTCAGTGACACCGATGGATTCAATGGAATATGGTTTAGTATCTTACGTCACAAGCCAGGATTGGGAAAACAAGGATAGGCAGACAAAGACAACCATCATTAATTTCAATCAGGCTTTCAGTCTGGCACAGTTAATAATGTCATCATGCCCTTATGAACTCAATTGATGGTGCAACATCAACCTCTGCAAATTACTCATTAATTTACCCCATTAAGTTAGACAGAGGTGGTGGGCATTGAAAGAAAATCATGGGGGGGGGGGGGGGGGGGGGAATTAATTACATATTTCACAACAGAATAATACCTTCTGAATTGATTTGTATATCAGCAGAGATATAGGGGTCAGGAGCTGCTTGTGAAGACAGGGGAAGTGACAAAAAAGACATACAAGTAAATTTTATTACAATGTGAATGTTAATGAAGGGACAAAATAATAATGTTGGGAAATAAGTTGGTTTGTTGGTTGGTTGGGGACAAAGGGGAAGCATTTAAAGAACTTAAATGAATAAGATATGATTGTGTTTTCAGCATTGCTTTACACTTTTTCCCCGACAGACATTTGTCTTTTGTGTGTCAGCGTTGTGCATGAATGAATGAATGAATGAATGAATGAATGAACACATCGGTCTCATATTTAATTCTAAAAATACCAAGCCTTGCTCCAGCTTGTTTCAACATATTTCATTGCAACAGCCACAAATTCCATCTTGTTCTGAATTGTAATAAATAAGATTGATCCAAGGTATCACCAATTTTTCTCCTTTGACTTTACCAGAATAGAAAAAAAATATGTATGTAATGTATATATGTATATATGTATATATGTATGTAATGTATATATGTATGTAGTATATATATATATATATATATATATATATATATATATATATATGTATACATGTATATATGTATGTAGTATTAATATATTATTATATGTATACATATATATATGTATATATATATATATATATATTATATATATATATATATATATATATATATATATATATATATATATATATATATATATATGTGTGTGTGTGTGTGTGTGTGTGTGTGTGTGTGTGTGTGTGTGTGTTATTTGATATAAATGCAGACTTGTGAATTTATACCTCCCATAGGCACTTTGGTCCATAGCAAGCTCCTGCTTAGAGTACAGCTGTGTCATACAGTATGTACTGAGTAGAGTCATTCAGTTTGTGCCAGTGTACATCCCTCAGGCCCTAACGCTGCTTGCTATCCATATTCTCTCTGTGTAGAGCAGGGAACACTTGACATATTTTAATTTTCTGTTCAGCATTACTTTGAGCTGATCCATCAATCATTTATCCTTTTATTTACCAGAAGCATGTTCAAATAAAATGCACCAAACCTCTTCCCCGCTTCCAATCTGCTTTTATTCCTCAATGTGATTACCAGGTTCTTTAATATTAGAGCTAACGCCTGTCTTGCTAACCTGCATAACCACCCCAAGGTAATTTCTGTGAGACTCGCTCTATTGAAATGTAAATTTCTAACCTAGTAGCTTGGTTTATCAAAAGAAATATGCTACACCTGTAAGTAAGGAATGGGCTGGGGAAAATAAAAATGCCTCCATGTTCCTAAAAGGTTTACTTCTTGTTATCCTGATAGACAGGCAGGCTGGGTCAGACACACATACACATATTTACAGACACACGTACAAACCCACTCCTCCCCAACTGGGTTGTTATATATATGCAAAGCATCTCCACTAAGCTATCCACTTTGCAGAGAGGAGACTGAGAATGATGAACAACTAAGCCCCTGCTCTGACTTTCCCGCCCACACAACCACTCACGCCAGCATGCAGGAACTGTACGTACATGCCCACACAACACTGAACATATGTAGTTAGGTGACTCAAATCGATAAGCATGCCCAACACACAGCCTCTCTGACCTATTCTTTTGCTGACTAATTGCCTGGAAGAACAATTAGCCTGATAAGTATCACTTAATGTTCTTTCCCGAAGAGGGAGATACATTCAATTCCAAAACAAATGCACCTAATTTCTCATCCCGCTCCCTCATTATCTCCCTAAATGATGCTCCTGTAGGAGAGCAGGTGTTGGTGGAGCCATGGAGTGATAGTTTTCTGAATGGTGGTTTGATGGGATTAGAGAAAAGAGGGACAGGGCTTAAGTCATGAATGGTTCTGCTGTTACTGAGATAGCTGAGCTACAATGTACCAGTAATGAGGTAGAAGACACTTGCTTGTCACCACCTTTACTTTGCTGATTAGCAGGGATTCAGTGGGTCTAAGGAAGCCTGCAAGGACCAAAGTGCCTAGTATGAGGTAGTTTGGTAAACGGCTTAATTCTGGTTGAAATATCCTTCAGTATTTTTGTGAGAACAGCTGACCTCAGGGGCAACCTCTTTAAATGAAATGTCGATGAATTTTCACCATTTTTTTCCTTAAATCACCTTGAAAGAAAACCTCTAATGCTGCAACCAGCCCAGCATTGACCTGGACATCCCAGAGGATGCACAATAGTCTGTCCTGCTACATTTACATCATCTTCTATGTTAGTCTGCTGCTGAAATCCAACCGCATAATTTCTGTTACAGCATTCTGCTGTGCTTCTGGAGTTCACAGCTTCTGCTGGGCAGAAACCCCTTTCCAGTAGTCCAGAATATCATGAAGGTCCTCATCCTTTGCAAACTGCACCTTTTTACGCAGAGCATGACCTGCTGCTATATAGGATGCTTCCTCTCTGGGGCTTTTTTTGTAAGGCCGGAATCGCTCCCAGATCCGCAGTGTGCTCTCAGAGGAATACTCTGGACTGGAGGAATATCCAGAGTTGTAGTTGTGGTGACGAGTAGGAGAGAGCTGGGAGTAGGTGGCTGTGGCATCTCTCTTGGTGCGGCCCAGTGGTTTGAGGAATGAGGCCTTTTGGGCTGGGGAAGGTGATTCATTCCCACCCTCATAGTAGAGAGCAGGAAAGGAGTGGCGGTGCTCGGAGCTGTGGTAGTCTGGCTGAACCTCCAAGTGGTGCTGTTGCTGTCCAGGGCCAACCACCCCGCCTCCGCCTCCACTTATGCTATTACACCCCATTCCACCCCCATTCACACTAACCCCACCACCATTTATGTTTCCCATCCCATTCCCATTACAGCCCACAACTCCTCCACCACCTGCACTTCCACCCCCTTCACCACAACCCACAGGGCTGCCTTTTTCTGTGGGGTACTTGGGAGGATCACCAGCCTTTTCAGGAATGTCTACACTGTACACCCGTGTCTTGGCAGATCCACCAGAAGGGGCTCCGCAGCGGTTCTTCACCACAGCAGTGTCAGCACTTAACTGCCTCTGAAGGGGCCGCACTGCATTGGCCGGTGGTGGGTCACGGTATGGAGGTGAGAGGAACCCCCCACCACTGATGCCTGGTCGCTCTGACAGGGGCATGACCAGGGGCACTGGAGCCATGGAAGGTGGATGAGGCTGCTGATGTAGCTGAGGATGTAGCTGAGGATGTGTCTGAGGATGTGTCTGAGGATGTGTCTGAGGGTGTGGCTGAGGATGAGGATGAGGCTGGGGATGAGACTTTGGATGCACCTTAGGGGAAGAAGCCATAATCTGATCTCCAGGGTGACCTGGGGAAAGGGGCAGGAGGTTTCGGGGAAGGGATGCAATGCAAGCTGGAGGCTGGGAGCAGGATACAGAGTTGGCATTGTCAGCCGTGGTCACAACATTAGCAGAGGCATCCATCTTCAGGGCATCGATGCAGTTGTTGATGATTTGGTTCACCTTGTCCACTTCCTTGGCGATTGTGGAGATCTCTGATGCTGAGCCACGGCCATCATCATCCGAATCCTCCCCAGCCTCTGTCCCATTCTCAGGCCCTCCTCGCATATCCACAGCTACTTCCCCTCCTTTCCCTGTGCCTCCAGCTGCCAACCCTCCATCCCTGCCTTCCAATGCTACTCCTTGTGTCCTCACATCCATGTAGTTGCCCTTGCCACCAATTGCCTCAGAGAAGGCTGTGGCCATTTTTTCTACCTGTGGCAAGGTAGAGAGGCGGGAGGAACTGGTGTTGGCTGAGCCATGGAGCATGCCTGTGCTGGAGGAGGCAGATTGTGGCAACTTGCCCCCTGCTCCTCCTGCATGGTGGTGCTGGTGGTGAGCCTGCTCCTGGAGACGCTGCATTGCACCTGGGTCATTGGCAACTGCGGCAGCAGCTTCTGGGCCATACCTGAAGAGGGAAATGCTTACTTTTAAACATACAGTGAATTTAGTTCATAAGCTAATGACATATTGTGTAAATAATAAAGCATATTTTGTGACAACATGAAAGCAAAATTTACCTCCATATTGTACCTTTTTAAGTTAATTTGTTTGAATAAGCCTGTAAGTGCATGCCAAGGGATGTGGTCTCTTTTGCTGCATACAGAAATTTCAAAAGAAGTGTGGCCCAAAGACTTAATGAAGAGTAAAGCTGTGGGAAAAGGTTTAATTTACTTTTTGGAGCTAGCATAATTGAAGCTCCTTATTAATTCAATTTAAGAAAAAGCAATGCAGCAAGCAGCTCATTAAGGGATGCCAGTGGCATAAATTGTTCCAACAAATCAACTTTCCTTCAAGGTATGCTGTAGTGTTTAAAATCATTGTTGTTCCTCCTGTATGCCAGAAACATTCATTATTAGTGTAGCATATCTTTTCACCATTTTGTTTGTCAGAAAAGGGGTTGTCATCTGAAAGGAACATCATTAAACAAACTTTATATAAACTGTTCCGTACCTCATTTCCAAGATAGTTTTCTTCACACTTATAGCTTTCTGCTTCTCTTCCTCAATACGCCGTCGTCTGAGACAGTAATAGACTAATCCAAGCACAATAACCATTCCAAACAGACACCCCAGAATGGTCATGATGTAGTGGGTGAGTGTGGATGGATTGTTCCGCAGGTCCACAGCTCGCGTGGTAAAGGACACACAGGTGTGGTTGTACCGCTGAGACTTGCTCACAGAAGCCACACAAAAGGTATAGTTTGTGTGTGGTTTCAGTTTGTCCAAAGTGACGACCTCTCTAATGGTTTTAAGGGGCATTATGTCTGCAACAAAAGTCTGGTTGTACTGTGAAAGGATGTACATTTTATTGAAGGGTCTTGGGATCTGCGCAATTAGAGAAGCAGTGTAAAATGAGACTGTTTCTAGCTTCAAGGAAATCTGATTATTATAGGTGGGGTCTGGAGTGGACAATATTGTTGGCTGGTGGTAAAGACCTTGATCTAGGTTGTCCATACCCATCCCTGAAGCATCCTGGTCTGGAATCTGGGAGGGGAACCCAGACATTATCACACCATCACGACACATTGTGAGAAGAGTATAACGGGCATTTTTTCCATGTCCAGGCACCGGGCTTAGGAGTGGATAACCATTCATTTCAGCAGGGGTTTCACATTGGAGGCGATCATAGGTGTGGGTTACATTATTAAACGCCTCAAGCCAGGTCAGGAAGCTGTAGAGATCACAGCCACAGTGGAACGGGTTTCCTGCAAGTTCACACACCATCAGCCTGTTGAGGACAGTGAAGGTAGAGGGATCTAGACGGGCCAGCTTATTTGAAGATAAGTCAAGGCTGCTGAGGCTGGGGGACTCCCAGAAGGCATTGTTGGCAATGACCTCAACGAGGTTGTGTTGCAAAAAGAGGCACTGCAATCGACCTAGACCTCTCAACATGCCCTCAGTCAAATTTGTCAACTTGTTGTAGCCCAGCTGGAGAACCTTAGGGGAGAAAAAGAGAGTGTCACTTTGGAAATGTTGAGGAATTGTGACACAACATGTTCAAGACTTTTCAAATTGGCTATATTAATATCTGACCTGAAGGTTGGCCTGTCCAGCAAAGGCTCCATCCTCGATGTAGCTGATCTCGTTCTTTGTAAGATTGAGGTCAGTAAGGTTTGTGAAGCGGTACATGGAGGTAAAGAGCACAGCCTTAAGTTTGTTCTCATTCAGCCTCAAGTCGTGAACCTTGGAAAAAAAAAGAAGCAGATGACTTTTAGTAATATTATCAACCATCTCGCAGCCACAGAGAAGGACCTGTGTTCTGTAGTGTGGCATATTTTGGTTCAAAGAGTGTTGTTCACACTTATGTAAACATTACTGTTTGGGAGGCCATTAAATTATATTATCGCAAAGATGTTACTTTTTTGTTGTAGTTGTTGTTTTTGTAATTTACTCAGTGATTTGCAGATGGTTACACCAATCAAAACACGGCTAATTTGAAGTTCCCATGAAACTGTCCAAAGAGACGTACTTAATTCAGCAAATTTATAAATTTATAAAAGTGAAACAGGAAGAGGTTTACACATTCTGAGAAGCATTTACAACAGTCAGAACTGGACATGTGAACATTAAAAAACAAAGTAAACTGCAATGTAAAGGCCAGGGGGCCTACTGTATACCACTACTGTTTTATTTGATAGGGTTTTAAATGCAATTAGAATCTGACTGGGCAGACAAGGGCTTTCAGGTTCTTGCCTCAAAATAGATCATTTTATCACATTCAATGTCATAATGAATGGTTATCAAGGCCACATGTAGGACGCCCCATGACCTCCAGAAAAAAAGTCTGGCATGTCTTATTTTTCTGCCTTATACGATGCATTGGTCATGTCAAAAAATGTTGAGCAACGACAGCTCAGAGCATTCTGCATGTGCAAAAGCCACAAGAGAAAACTAACAGGTTTGGGAAGCAAAAGAAGAAAGAATAAACTGAGTACTATGAGATGAAACTGCTGGACTGAGGGAAAAAAAAGTTGAGCTCTGGCAGGAACATCCCTGCCTATATGACGCATCAGCAAGGGACTACAATAACAGACTGAAAAAAAGATCATGGTGGTAAGAAATAACTGAATAACTTTTCTGCATCTGTTGTTGTGTTCTGTTGTGTAGCTATATATATATATATATATATATATATATATATATATATATATATATATATATATATATATATATATATATATATATATATAGCTCAGTTCAAGCTCCAACTACCATAAAAAACTACAAAAAATTTTTTTTCATTGGTGGGCCTGATACTGACAACACAACATTAGAGCAAGACCTAACAAAGGAAAAGAATTGTTTTGATCCTCAAACGAGCCAGAGTCAACAAATTTGAAAGGCAAATTATAACCTTGAGGTTATCTGTTATTCCTCAAATTCTGCACAGTTTTATACATACTGGCAGCTGTGTTGGCTACTTGCAGTGCAACAGCCTTAAACTCCTGAAAAAAACTAGCTGTGAAGGTTGATGTCTTTCTTATCCTTCAACTTATTTGCTTTATTGATACTTAACAGCTTCACTGCTGTTATTTTCAACACTAAAAAGCGTTTGACATTGAAGCAAAATTGGATCTGCTCACTGCCTCATCAGTAGCAAAGAACGAAGAGATGATTCTGAAATTGTGGATGCTTAAGAGTCTTTCTTAATCTGATGTGTGGAATCATTTTAGTATCCTCATGTGAAGATATGAAAAAGAAGAAAAGGTGACTGATAAAAAAAAACAATACGCACACATTATCCGACTCCTGAAACCTTCCCCGAGGGGTCAGGAAATACAAGTACGATGACAGGCCACCTGTTGGTTTACCAGTCTAAAATGTTTTTTTCTGGATATATAGCCAAAGACTAACTGATGTTTTCTAAGAACAAAAACTAAGGATTCAGAAGGTTAGTAATCACGCCAGAGCTCGAGTATAAACTCCCAATTAGTCAAAGACTATAGCCTACTCTCTACTACAAGGTGAAAAGGTAAATGTTAGCCTCAGGCAAGAAGAAAGCATTACTGATGAATGGAATTTACAAGCTTTAAATAGCATTTTTCCCCAACTCTTTATTTGTCCTTTTTTCTAAGAACCATACCACTGTATTGAGATTTTGGTAACTATCCAAGCCATTTGATGCACATAGTATCTAGATCCACAACAGTGCATTTACAGAAGATTAGATTCACAAGCAGCCTTGCAGAATCCCTTAAGCAATAAATGGCAAGTGCGCTTTAGCTGACATTATCATGATGGTGTACAGAAAAGCATACAGTATAATAGAGGTGGCTGTGGTGATGTTAAAGGCTGACTGATAGATGAGTTCATACTGACCGTGCTGTTGATGTGCTGGGGGATGGTCTCGTATGGTGGCTGGTTCTGACTGCAGATAGCCAGCCACACGTAGCCTTTATCCCCCTCTATCAGCCAGCAGTCCCCTTTCACCGTGCCGGGCAGGTGGAGAAGCATCAGAGCAGGAAGCAGGAGGGAGATAAACAGGGAGGGAGACAGGAAAGAGAAACACAGTCTGCTGGCCATGGTTTTGGGTTAGAAGTGTTCGCCTCAGTAGAAAAGAGGAGAAGAGAAGTAGTTGAAGGGAGGAAGGCAGCAAGCAGCAGTTTCAGATCAGGAAGAGGGTGCAGGTCAGGGGCAAGCGGGCCAAATTTAAGAAGAGAGAGAGGTGAGCTGAGGGGTGTCTTCACAGTGATTAGAGCTGAATTTGCAGCATGGCAGCAGGTCTTGTCCCCATTTTAGGTGTCCCACGTCAAAGGGTTTTGAAGACTGTCACCCCAGCAGCTATTCATGGCCTCTGACAAGTGTACGTCTTGAGGAAATACTCCTCTGAGAAAGGCAGGCAGCCTATATAACACACAGGGGGGGGGGGGGGGGGAGGAGACAAAAAAGAAAAGGAGGGGAGAATACCAACATTAATACATTACTGGTTATAATGGAAAATGATGAAGAATAGGCAGCAAAATGTAACAGCTCACATATCCCCAGATGGTTTAAGGATTAATTGAGTTAGGTCTCATTTCCAAAAGCACTGCTTAAAAAAAATCAGGTATATGAATCTAATACCCATGCCACCAAATCCCTTCAAGGTAATGCACCACAGTAATAAATCCATTAAGTGCCATGATTATTTCATTAAGTCTTAATAAAGCCCAGAGAAATATACTGACTTCCCAAATGAAACCAGGTTTTTTATATTCCATGATTATTCATATTCACAAAAATAACAGCCTCGTAAAAAGTGATCTGCAGCTCTTCCGTTCACACATTACCATATGATGCACCAGCAAGGCAGACATTACCAGGACCATGAAAGCAACATTGCTTCTCTTTTGTGTCTCTGTCATTGTTTACAGGGTTCACCAGTTTACAGCTGCAGCTTCATTATTTCAACAGTGGGATTCATTATGAAACAATAAAAAAATAATAGCTGCAGTTATACAGAGATGAAAACGGGGAGAGGGGCTAAGTGGCAGATGGAGGAGGGCTGTTGTAATTTGCATGTTTTAACAGGATCCCAGCTGACATTTAGCTATTTACCTTTCTCAAGGGGATTTATCATGGATTAGGCTCTAATCCAGCATAAAATATTATGTATCTCATCACCGCAGCTCTTAGTCTTTTAATATGTTCCCAAAAATTTGATCACCCCCAAGGTAGAAGTTATTCATAAATGGCAGGAACTGACTCTAGTATAACCATGTCTTTTATTCTCCTTCATTTTGGTCAAAGAGAAGTATCTAAACAAACCATGAGTCTTCCAATTAACAGATTTGCTCACCAAAATATTTAGATCAAATTGGGCGGAGGGGACTCCACTTCTTTTGAGGTTAGTAATTATGTCAGACAACGTGTCATATTGCTTCCGTTTTAAATAGGGGTTATTATCCCTTCCTATACTTCACAAATGGATATAAAATGCTGGCGTCCATATTAAACAGTTTCCATGTAACCTTATGTTGATGTAATCCCTGAGTCTGTCTCCAACCTGCTCAAAATGTTTTAGTTCTAAAAGTAACACAGAATCTTTGTAAGACTTGCTAAAATGATGAAGATATCACTTAAGATCTTCTAACTGGTTAGTGACATGTTGGAGAGTGGGCCTCAAACACTGAGGTCTGCCCGTAGATCTGCCCCAAACAGCCCTCCAGAGGACTGACCAATCAGAGAGAAAGGGGGTTGTGGAGAGGGAAGCGTTATAAAGACAGCAGCTAAAAAGAAGCGTTTAAAGACAGCAGCTGAAATAAGAGTTTTATGAAACATTATTAATTATTTTTATTTCCTTTGCTGTAAATCATGTTAGGCTACAACAGGGTTAATACAGGGACAGCATAAACCCCAAAAAACCACAACAGCTAGTCTTTATTCCTCATGTCCTACAACTGGGTGCATGATGGTTATTGTCAGGTAATCAGACGTATGTAGATCTTCTGTTTGTTTTTAGTCCAAATTCCAGATCAATGGTTGTGAAACAGCACAGGAGCAATTTGATTTTTAGTTTGGTGTACATATAAATGGGTTAAACTTTAAGGACCACTGGCATAAGCAATGTATCTCCAGCCAATCTTAGGCAGCAACTATATAAATAACAGGAAGCTCAGATTTTATTCCATAAGTTCTGTGCGAATTGCAGATGAAAAACAGAAATATGTTTTGATTACAGCTGAATTAGCTTTGTATCAGCTATGTCTATGTCACAAGCATGAACAACAGTATATGGTGGTACTTCCTTTGCATTTCTTTAAACTTTATATGTCCATTTTTATGACAAAAGCTGACAATGCCAACTGCTCAGCTACAAGAAGGCATTTTATATTGCAGTGACAGTGATGGATTTGTGACTGCATGAGTCAAAAAAAAGAACATCTGGTGTATTTTTGCTGGCGTAATATTCATAGATCATTAGAATCAAAATATCTGAGGACTTGCTGTGTTGCATCACAGTAAACATTGAGATAGAATACAAATAGCTGCAGAGAACTTGAAAAGAAAACATCTGTTTGGTGTTCTGCATCCATAAATTTAGCTTCATCACTTACTTTACCCTGAACGCATTGCCATCTAAAACCATCAACTTTTGCACAACACAATCAATGACATGGTGTTACTCAATCTACTGAGGAGCTGCAAGGGAGTAAACTTAAAATGTTTTTATTATGGCCAGCCCCTTACAGCCTGTCCTGCTCCTCTCTTCTCATCTTCCATCCACACTTGCACCTTAGTTAGCCCTTCAGTCACTTCTCATTTCTGCCACAACACACCCATCGCAGCTTTCAGTCCTCTCTTCAAATTGTTCCATGAAATTGATATTGACAATTCAATTCCTTCACCAGGGGCCTTCAATTTGCCTTTTAACCCAGCTCTGTTGTCATCTTGATGTGTGTGTGTGTGTGTGTGTGTGTGTGTGTGTGTGTGTGTGTGTGTGTGTGTGTGTGTGTGTGTGTGTGTGTGTGTGTATGTGTGTGTGTGTGTGTGAGAGAGAGAGAGAGAGAGAGAGAGAGAGAACTAAAACACTCACAAGAGTAGCAATTTGCAGCTTAAATTCTGTAGAACGACCAAAGAAACTCCTGTAAACACTGATATTCATGAAAGTTGTTCATCAATCATTTGTTATGTACTCAGCTTTCATTCTTCTGATGTAATATAAAGAAGAGCACATTTGCAATTGTGAACATCAGGTAATGGTACGCTGTGGTATATAGGACCAAACAAATTGTAAAAAGTTTTAAAAAAAACTATTCGGACACTGATCACACCGATACAGATTTTCTTTTGCCGTCTTTGATCCTGATCCTTCTCTTCTCACTCTTTGAAGACAAATCCAAAGGCAGTGTCATGACAGCCATACAATCCCTCTCACATATCCTTGTTTTCATTGGGGTTTATGGGAATATACTGACAAATCCTCAAGCACATTTCTGCCATTTTAGCAGATTTTGGAGACAGAAAAACCACCCTGTTGTGCAACTGATTACCGTCAGCTTGTTTTTCCTGTCAGGAGTTCATTTTCGCAGCATATCTGATACGACGTGACTGCTAGCCTGACATGGTTTTTACTGTGCTCTGCAGACATGAAAGATGACTCAGTCAAGGCTCATTTCAAAGCTTGGTGTTTACTGCCAAGTCCAGTCAAAACAACTCAAATCAGCACAGTATTTTTTATTCATTATGCTGTAATGATCCTGACCACACTTCTCCAGCCTATCAAATCATCTGGGTCTTTTCTCTCACTCCATCTCCATCTGTTTCTATGTTTGTTTGTTTTTTATCTGTCCATCTTTGTCTTCCTTTTGGTCCCCTTCTTTCATATGCCTGCATTGTTTTACTCCTGCTTATCATTGATTCCTTTCAACTAGAAGAATTATGCTTCATCACCAAAACACAACCTGACACCTTTTGTGCACTATCACATCCTCACCGCTTTTATCACATTCTTGCCATTGCTTTAATTTTGACAGGAAGCCAGACAAAGATACAGCACTGTTTTTCCATTCCCTTTCTTCTCAAGACCAGCCTTTATTTGTGGTTAATTATTGTCCTTGATAACAGAGCTTTAATTAAAGCCTTGCATCTGACAAACAACACTAATGATGTCGGGTTACCGAAGCAAATGGAAAGTTCCAGATGTGAGAGTTGAAGGGGGCTGTTAAAAAGTCTGTTCGTTCTCATCAGAAAATCACGAGATAAAGTTGGTGGTGTGTGAGTGAAAAAACTTATTTAAACCAATTTAAGTTTTTTTAACAATTGTTATTTTTGATTTTCTCTGAAAATTTAATTCAATTTCTTTAACAAGAAAGCTTCAATACACCACAAGCAGTGACAAGCTGGTTAAATCTTGGCCATGAAATAGTTGTTTTCAATCATTTCCATGCAGAGAATGTCCATAGTTGCTAAAGTTGCTTGCAAAATATGTACACAAAGATGTAGACTACCCATATTAATGGAGATATGAGACACTAATACATGAACTAATAGAAATCTGCAGTCCCTACATCCTGCAGCATTAATCCATCTTTTTCCACAGTTACACACAGAATAATAAGCACTCACATGACTTAAAGCTTAATTTGTTCCACAGAAAACTAATAAATGGTACCATTACACATACACTAACAGTGTGTGGAAGTGTGATTCTAACTAGATCATTATATCATGACCACAAAATAGTGGCTAATGGCCATGATTATCCCTGATGTTAGTGATGCATGTTTTATGTAATTTTAGTTTGTGTATTTTTTTGTTTGTTTTTTAAAGCCTGTGTAAAGCAACTTCAGCCATTTTCTTCTAAACACATTAAATAGGTCATAAATGTATTTCCTTAAAACATGTAAAAGGCCAATGAACCATTTAGCATTTAATTGTGGAGCTAGGCTTCACAAACTGTTTCAAAATTTCTGTGTACAGGGTTTAATGGGCAGGTCAGAAATCATAGCCCTGTTACATAACAAAGTCATCATTAGACCCGACCCTGCTGCTGAAGCAATATAAATAAATTCAGCACATTAGCCTCAGTGGTTTTCCTGCTCACGCTTGAGTCTCGAACGGTCTCAAATAGCATCTGTGTATTGAAAGCAACTGTATTTGGCTAGGCTATAAGGTTACGAGTCATTTATACATATTGCTAAATTGCATAAATAGGAGAAATAAACTACAAGTCATCCACAGGAAATAAATTGGAACTAAAAGTATCTATAACCTTTACTTGGGGAAACATCCATCCACATCCACATCCACTACAGCTTGTTAGTAACTGATGGAAGTTGTACGACAGATGCATTTCAATAAGTCAGCATATCAAAAAAAAAAAAGAGATTTCAATAGTGTACATCAAAAATTAAAACCCATATATTTTAAAGATTCAGCACACACATATATACAAATATTTCAAGCGTTCATTTCTTTTTAATGTGATGATTATGGTTTACAATAAATGAATACCCAAAATTCAGTATCTCATAAAATTAGGATTTTGTGAAAAAGTTGAAAATTATAAACTAATGATGTCATACTCTGCTCGGCTAATTCATTGGAAATACCTTTAAACAATCCCTCCAGGATTTTGCAGACTTATTTAGGGATTGTTGCGGGCTAAATCGTTGATTTTGTGGCAGCTTTTTGAAAAAAAATTGCTTTTTTGCAATTGTTTTTTGCAATAAAATTGTGGCAATTAGCAAACATTGCAAAACTAGTTGCAATTTTATTTTAATAAATGCAAAATTCATTTGAAATGAAAGGCAACTCGATCCAATGAGAATAAAATAAGCATCGAGAGGTCTAAGTTAAGTTACTTTCTTTACACACATGCTATTATTCTAATATCATTACATATTCAAAAGTATATTTAGTATGAAGCTGGACACCCAGGATTTGTGGGAGATTGGTTGAATTTGAGTTAATTGTTGTGATCTCAACATCGCAACTTTGTAGAGGGACTATTTAAAGGGAGTGTGAGGACATCCTGTCCGATGATCATGCTCATTCCCACTCACATGCAGCAGTTATACTGCAGTGATCTGATCGAACTTGAGAGTCTGTCAATAAAATGATGAGCAAGGTTTTGTTAGCTCTGCTGAGTAGATGAGCTCTAATAGGACATAACAAGAATTCCACCCAAAGATGTCGCTGCAATCCAATCCAAACAGATAGTCCTCACAGCTCCTTTAAATGTCTGGTTCAGTCAGCTTTACAATCACTGCTGTCTTGATAGTTTTCTAGAAGACAGTCGTTGACAAGTTTCATAAGACAGGAAAGCAACCAAAGGTTACTGCTAAAGAAGCTGTCCGTTCACAGAGTGCATCCAAGCACATTACCAGAAGGTTGAGTGGAAAGAAGAAGTGGAAAGATACAGAGGACTGTTAAGCAAAACCCATACGAGAATTTGAGCTAACTACATAAGGAGTGGGCTGAGGCTACACAAAAACTGAACTGTGTGGTCTGAAGTCCTCTTTGTGTTAGATAAAATGTTTTTTGTCTTAATTCATTAAGTAATTTTTTATTGGTCTGATGTAACATTCGTTCATTTTGTTTCTGAATTTTATGTTTTCATCAACTGTATGCCATAATCAGCATAATTAAAATAAACAGATGCTTGAAGAATTTTATTCTGGTTGTACTAAATCTGCAAAATATATGAGTTTCACTCTTGAATGGATCTACTGATTTGAATTAAGTTTTCCACATATTTCTTATTTATTGCGATGCATCCGTATGCCATGGTCCATATCAAATAAATAAACAATGAGGATGGTGTCATTTACTTTAACTTTGAAGTAATTACATGCTATACTTTACTTTACTGTATAACTTCAAATAGGCATGAGGAGGCCCTGGAGTACACAGGACTGAGAGTCATCGACGTATATTCTAATGATATGCAAACCTTTATAGAGATGCAGCAGATTCAGTTTCTGCCTCTCTGCTGCTTTCTTTTTCTTAGCTGTATTAACTGAACTCCATCCGGCGAATCCATTCATGACACAGCTCTTTAGGGCCGGCACAATCTAGCAGAAAATAGGACCGACTTCATTAAGTTTTCTGAAGGAATTCGAGATAAAGAGCTAAAAAATGCACAGTTACTCAGCTGACTGGTAAAGAGGAACTGCAGCATGAAAATGCTCCCTGGTTTGTGAAGAAATCTCCCATTCTCATTCCAAAGTAGTGAAAGGCCAACACTTTGTCACGGCCCTTGACTTCTAACAGAAACGCAGTCACCTTTCAGTGTCTGAAACACATCTGACTTCTCAACTATAGCAGCAGATGGATGCAGTTGGCTTTGTATTGTTGTCAAGAATAACTGATGGCCAAACTATACAGGGACTCCACCTGAGTGATTAGGAAAGAGTCCAACGTTTAACGATGGATGGTAAATGTCAGTGTAATGATCTGCACTTTTATATCGCTTTCCTTGTCTCCTGACCATTTCAAACATGTCACACTCCCTTTCAACAACACATTTGGGCCTGGTTCACTAAAGTGATTGTGCAGCTTTTGTACCCTTGAACCTGTGCTAATGAGCCAAGTATGTGCTGTCTCATTTACAAGGCACCCACAAAAGCTTAATGCACCACAAACTAGGCTGCAGAGAAATCATGTCTTTGTGCACCTGTGTTGTCTGTCCCACATTCACAGAGCCATCAAGCATTTATTCCCAAACACTGCTCTAGCATTCAGGCACAGATAGACAATTTAACTTCTAGATCACCCATACATAAAATCACTGTACATAAAGACAATTAAACAATGACATTTGATTCATGTTTTGACAAAACATTGAACTGGAGAAGTGTTCCCCCCCATTTAGCTCATCATCTACTGTATGTGGACCAATTTAAACTCCACAAAGTTGGAGTTATGGACAGCTCAACTTCGAAATAAGATGGAAATCAGAGGCAAAACGGGAAATCTTTGAGCATCATTGTGCTTGAATAACATAATTGCAATATTCTGTAAACTGGATCTTGACCTAGGGGGATGATGTGCAATTTTCTGTGCAGTTTGTGAAAATTAGTCTTTGCCAATTTATCCCAGTGGCTCCAGAGAAAAATACCTAACAACCCATCAGTACCAATTACAGTCACACAACCCTACGATGAGTCACCAGGGACTCTTGTTTCAACCGGTGTCAAAGTGTCCGTCTCTACTTAGCCAATTAGGGTTTGATTTTCGAACAAGCTTCTTGGTTTAGGTGGAAAAGTAAGAGGGGAAAGGACAGCTAAGGCATCTGACTGATGCCAATTAAGCGTAACAAAACATAGGTTTATGGTGACCTGCGACAAGAACAGGTTAGCGGGTTTGGGGCCCACTTATGCTGGTTTTCTCAGCCAGATCTGATTACCTCTCCCCAAAAATGTGGACTATATTAGAAGATTAGAAAAAGATATGCAAGATTAAAGACTGTTATAAATATGTTGCTGCAGGATGAGGGGTATCATGTGATAAAGTTGGGATACATCAAGATAAATGTAAGGTTAATATTAGCCTTATAAAAGGAAAATAATTCAAATCCTATTAGTTGTTTCAATGGAAGCTGTCTGGGTGGAGACAGGATTTCAGCAAACACCTCACCAACAGAAACAGGATCTGAGTTTCAGTAACTGAGGTGAATGCCAAGAACAAGGAAGACAGGTGTAGCACACCCACTCGAGACCAGGTCATGAACCCATCTGCTGAATGAGAGACAGAGCAGCAGGAGGAAGACAGAGAGAATGTACAGAATCATGAGCGATCTCCCAAATGTTGTGCGAACCATTCAAACATCACCCAGCAATCCACAAATCCCACCGTCCAGTCACTTATCCAAGACCTCCGTCATCAGTCAAACAGTCATCCAGCCAGTTCTTCAGTTTGTCAGCCAGTCAATCAAAACAGTCTGTCAGTCAGCAGCTCCGACTGCCAGCAAATCACGTTCTTAGACAGACAGTCAAACAGAAGGTCAATCACAGAGCAGCAGTCTGCTTTTCAGCCACACACCAGAGTGGGAAGCAGCATGAAAGAGGAGTTCAGACTTATGCCTATAAACACTATCTGTACGTCCCAGCCTGCAGACCAGCCTGTCTGACTACATACCTTCAAAGCTGCTGCACTGCTCCTTCAAATCCATTTTTCTCTCTTTACCTTCCAACCTTTCATGGAGTTGCAGCAATATTCCTTCAAGACTTGAGCATACAGAATATTCTCTCTCCATGTCTCAGTTTGTTTGGGTTTTTTTTTTTTTTAAGTTTCATTTATACTTGATGTTCTTTGGAGTTTGCATTATGTAAAGGCTCAATATAAATTCCAACTTAAGAGTAATGAATTACAGCGATCTACATTAGTCATGTTCCTTGACTGTGTTAAGATAACAAGAGTTGACCATCAGTTACTGCTAATGCAGAAAAATACAAATTTTCTTTTGAAGAGTAAAAAAGTGATGTAACTTACAATTCATGACAATATAAAGAACAACAGTTCGGAAGAATTACAGCTGTTGCATGATGACATATGATATCATCTTGGAAAACATATGCTTTGATTAAGGTGTAAATTTCAGTGTCGTGTAGGACATATCCCTGAACACTGCTCCATAAAATGATAGGAGCTTTTCTCTGTATGTCTTTGGGGTTATTGCTTTTGTTTATAGAGGAAGGGAAAAAAAGGTAGCTTAATCCTACCCCTGCATTTCTTTCATCTCTTCCCACCCACTCTCCTCCCTGCCCTGTCTCACTTTTTCTCTCACTCTCTCCTGTTCCCTGGATTCTCTCCAGCTTTGTCTGCTAGATAGCAGCAGATGTTACACCCACTCCAAACAACCCCCCACAAGGGAAAAGAGACCAGAGAGGAAGTTTTCAGCCTGCTTTGTGCTATTTACTGTGTTCTGTGAAATCTGGGTAGTTTTTGCCAACATAAACTCCAAGACAACAGCAGCATCATGGAGTGGCACCGCTTTAGTAACAGGATAGTAGTAGGTTTATTGAGTAGCACCCTGGCATTACTTCTGGAAAATACGCTAGAAAGCTCCACCACGGATGTGCTCATCTCATGGTTGCACATTCAGTTTTGAAATTTGGTGAATGGTCCGAAACAATGTGACTAATATCATGAGCAAAAGTTATGACATTAAGTTTCATTCGACAGTCTCTTTCTCAGACAAAGCCCTAAAAAGTGAAAATGAGAAATGAAATGTGACCATGAGTAATTTGTCAAATATGACAGCGACTCACTAGATAAGATCAGAAAAAACATGTTATTTAAGCTTGTTTTCAAATATCTTAAAGCATTAACTCAAACAATTAAAGCAGACGGAATTAAATCTGAAGTTTTTAAGGAATCAGATAAAATTAGAACAAAAAGAGAGCAGCACAGTGATTATGCTCAGCCCACAAACTTTCCTGTTAAGTTTTAATGTTGAACATATTCTTCTAACAAAATGGTCCATATGGACATCTTATTTATTAGGTTGACTGTTACCAACATCATCAGTACAGTTGTGTCCAAGTCACTTAAATGACTCGCCCACTCGAACTTGAACTGCCTTATTTACACCGCCTTGAGTCGATGAATTTCCACATTTCATGGAGAAACTTTGAGCAGCTCCCAGAGACTGACACAGCAATTACATATACAATCAGGGCTTAGAAGACGTTAAAGAGCTGTCTTGCTCATGGCTCTGCTTTAACAGTCAAGGAGTGTCCTGACCAAAATTTCTAGATACTAAATTTCATGCTAGAAAATCATCCAAATGATTTGGAGCAGCTTTACTGGGCTGTGATTGGCTCCACTGCCTGGCAAACCACTTTGGCTGGACAACAAAGTCTGTATTGTAACTCAGGTCAATTGCAAATATAATTTGTTTTCATCATTACATGAAGTTTGTACAATTAATTCATTATCTATTAATTTCAGTAGTTTTCTAATAATGGAATATAAAGTTGTACAAAACTCAAATAAATACATAAATAAATCCTCCAACAGATCCTCGTCTTATAACTTATGTTGTGGACCATAAAACTTTGACTTCTTTTTGCAAAGTGTGACAACCCTTTCAATGCGTTTGGTTGTGTCAACCTTTTGTACATCCTATATCTCTTACAAAGTCACATGAGGCTAGTCTGCAAGCCACTATCTGTAAAAGTCCTGTCTAATCTACTATACCTCTTCACCAAGTCTCAGCAAAGCAATGATGGATCATCTTGCCTACCAAAATGAAGCTGTGTGGCTGACCCCCCCTGTTGAGTCTGCTGCACTCTTTCTGTGCTGGCTCTGCACACAGCTGCAGCAGATTTAGATATTTCGGCTGTGATGGCTTTTAAGCCTGCCTGGACAGAATACTGGCGCCAGTGGATTCCAACTCTCTCAGTGGTACTATAGCCCCTCAGAGTACCGTATGATTCTCATGATTAGTATTTGCTCTTCCTATGTAAGCTTTATGACTGATTCTTGTGTCTCCTCCATTCCTTCCAGTGCCTCTTCCAGTTTGCTCCTGTAAAACCCAGCTCACAGCCACGCAGCTACAACTCACTCTCGGGATAAAATCTCTGAGACTTTGTGGATTCACCAGCTTTCTGGACCTCAGCTTATTGGAGTCAGGACTGTCACTCACATTCACCTGTCGTTTCTGGATTCATGTTGCATTGGACCTTGGACACTCAATCATTCACATTCACTGTTGACAGTGAATGTGAATGAATGCCTCCACCTCCCTTTGGGTTCTGTTACAACACTGGTTATTCAAACCGTGACAGATGAATACTAATGCAGTTTGATATGTCCAGGTTTCATTATCCGCCTGTGCTCCTATCAGTTTTATTAAGACTACTTTAAGTTCTCTCTCTTAATTTCTCCTCTTGTGAAGTCTGGACCTCCAAGTGACTGCATTCAAAAGGGTAACCAGACTCACCAAAGCCTTCATTAAAGTGAGCTTCTATGCTTGTGTATGAATAGTGTGTGCCCTTGTGCATGTTCCTGTATGTGCTGGCTATACCTTTGTGTTTTAATTACATCTAAAACCCATTCAGAAGCTCTTCCCCTCCAGCCCTCACACAGCAGGGATGTGGAAGTAACAGCCCTCTTATGGGAGCAGCTTTTCTTTGCCTAAAGGAAGGCAGCGAGATGAAGAAGATGTACAGAGAGAAATATAAATTAAGTGAGACAGTCAGCAGGATAGGTTCTTTGCCAGAGGTAGAGGGAATAGAGAGGCAGGATTACACTGCAGAATAATTACACGAGTGTGTTTCTGTCCGTCACTCCAACAGGTTAACACAACAAGGGTTTGACTCTCATTTAAGGCTGACCTTTGCACTGAAGTGAGGGATAAGGATGATAAAGGGGAGGTGAAAAGAAAAGTTTTCAACCTTTATGTAACAGACAAGTTGAAAGAAACTCCAGCCATAGACTAGATCCCCTTTCAACCTAAGGTCAAGGAGATATTCATAAGATGTTGTGTTGAGCTCCACAGCCTCTACTTTATAAATTGGTATGCTTAGCTTCAGTGATACCAGAAGGAGGAAATGGTTGCACATTCATGCATATTGGCACATGGAGGCTTTCCACTTGAAGTACTACCCTCCTTTTTTTTTGGCAGCAGAAGCAACTCAGGGTTTATTTTTGAGTTTACTGAGATGCTGGACAGTATAAAAATGGCCCATGCTGGAAACTGACACAGTTCCTCAGTGGCTGCAGATTCAAAGGATTAAACCAAACAACAATCTACTCGTCCCTTCCTTCTTTACACTGAATGACAATTTCACCCACTGTATTAGAATAGTCCTCAAGTTAAATCAGGATGATGATGAGAAATGATCTCTTGCAAATGATGAAAGTCCTGAATATGAAAGTCCTTGTTTTGTCTTTTTTTCTAAAGGTTTAGGTCATTTGTGACTCATTACCAAGTCAGCCCCTCATAGGGTAACACCAGCTTCAATAATTCAACAATACGGCCACTCTCTTCGGCCCACTCTCTTTACATGGTACACTTTCCCTTAGAAAATATGAACTATTGATATATTTTTGCATTGTTAAGAGAAAAGCATTGTGGGAGACTAAAAATACAAACTTGTAGCATGCATATCTGGACACCCCCAAAACAGTGGCACGATGGACCAATGGAAATTGACCAGTGCGTATACAGCGCTTTTCTGGTCCTACTGACCACTCAAAGCACTTTGCACTTTACACTGCTAATGCACATTCACACACTAATGGTGAGCTGATACTGGGACCATCAGCTATATCTAATACATTCACACCACATTCATACACCACTGAACAACAGTGGGAGCAACTTGGGGTTCAGTGACTTAGCATGTGACTGCAGGAGCTGGAATCGAACCTACGACCTTTTGATTGTGGGGCGTCTACCACTGCTGTGGAGCCATCCCCAAACACTAGGTGTTTCAAAGTTATTCCACCCACCACTGGTCTAGCATGCATTATACACACACAGGCAGTAGATAGAAAGATAAGGAGCCTGCATTGAAGGATACATAGATGCACAAAAAACATAACAGGTGACATTTGGGGTAGATTGTGGGTTTTAATATTGAAATTAACTTTAATTCAGAATTTGATTGGATTTAGTTATAATGCTTTTTATCCCCACCTGTTCTAAATTTTGAATCACTTTTCAAATGACTGAGCAATTCAGCTATGTTGCTTTGGCAGCTCCAGTGCAGGACTGGCATCAGAAGACTCGACTTTAGTGCCAACATGAAGTGTTAAACACTGTCTCCCTTGTACCATCCTTTGTCATCTGGCACAACACTACAGGAGCCAGGACAGCCCACAGGTGGCTGAGGCATGTCTGGATTGCTACAGGGAAACTCCAGTCTCTTAAAGCTGACAAACTGAAACATTTAAGCATTGCAATATAAAATCCTAAGTCATGTCTTTCAAGTTAGGTTACACTATTTTTTATGTACTCTTAAAAAAAGCTCACCAATGCACATGAGCACAAAAGTTGTTTGTTAAGAGTTGTGCAAGGATGGCAACAAATAATGCAGTATACTGCAATGTGTTTTGATTGATTGATTGATTGATTGATTGATTGATTGATTGATTGATTGATTGATATAGCATTACTAAGACAAGGAGGTGTCCAAATACGTTGATCTGATCTCTGTGAATGACCGAGCAGCAGAGACCAAGAGGTGAGTCACATGAAAGAACACATGAGCCACAGGCTGAAGCAGGAAGTCAAAATGTCACAGTCGAAAAGAAAGATCTGAGTGGTATCAGACAGAAGCCGTGAACTCTGATATTCCTAGAAGGGTGTTTAGTATGTTGATATCATGGCCAGTTTTCTTTTAGAATTTCATGCTTCACAAACAGAAGTACTCAGAGTAATGCAGACTAACAACAGAAAACGTTTTCCAATTACAAGTTTCTTATCTGAGTTTATTTAGCTTTGACAATAAGACCATTTTCAAGTCCACTGTGAGGTTTTTTGGCACAGAACAAAAATATCAAAGGCGAGTATCCTTCTTTTTGGTAGGAGAAATAACACAAGGTCCGTCCTGGATCTGAGGTCCTTCAATTGAGGCTGTTATTTGTAATGTTAGCTGGTTTTTAATGTTTTATTTGCAATGACATGGACATGACAATGTATTCACAAAAATGCATAGAACAGCACATTTCAACAAATTTGAAACAAGGACATCCATTTAAGTTGCAGGCAGTGAGTCCTCAATGAGCTCTTCCCAGAAACTCAAAGGGGTTTTTCATTGCTTTAGAAATAAATGTGACACATTTCTATCCTCACAAATTTATCTACATCATAAAGAACTATTTTATTTCTGGTCTAAAAGAAAGAATATGTGCAGCCATCTCCTTCATGCTCTCATCCAAAGAGCCAAAGGAGACCATGATAGGGGACATTTTTTAGCATGATTTGTGTGAGAAAGGATTTGTATGTTCATTTGTGGCTTAAAATGATAATAAACCCCATTCTCTGTTAATATTATTATCATCATCATTATCATTATTATTATTATTATTATTTTTATTATTATTTTTATTATTATTATTATTATTATTAAGACTATTCTTCACGGATGAGGGACAGAAAATTCTCTCATTGCTGTTTTAGCAATTTCAAACCTTTTCATCACTACATTTTTCTATTTTGTTTCTATAGCAACTTTGAACCAAAGAAAATTTAATTTAGAGAGTGACAGCAGGAAAGAAAAGTACACAGAAATCGACAGACCATGGCTGTATCTTCAAACTTCACAAAGGCAAATTGAAACTCATAAAGCCAAGCCAAGAAAGGTACTTTTTGTTTGAACAGTTAAAGACTGTGGTAAAAGGGTGGCAATCAATGAGAGGAAAAAAGACCAAGGCTTACAGAAACAGATGGGATTATTGAAATGTTTGTCCTGCACAAGAAAATAACAGATGACTGCACAGGAATCTGTTAAAAGTATGATGAAATGTGTACAGAACATGTTGTCCCTGTGTCTTGACGTCTAGTAACTTTCTCCCTGTACTAACAGTATTGGCAGCTAGTTTTTCCAGGTCATCTTTGTTCCAGTAACAGTCATGTGAAACTGAACCTCACAGAAGCAGCGTACAATATTTGAGAAAAATTAGTGTGAGCAAGTAGTCGAAGATGATGACTTTGATATCACACAGCCAGTGAAAATTCAGATGAGTGAGAGGCAATTGAGATGGATAAACATCCAGGGTTGAAGATTTATTTTCAAGATGAGAACAATGACGATTTCTGTATGCTTGCAAATACATAGATGTTCCAATTAGGACTTTAAGCATGGTATATCTGCCAGATACAAACATCAAAACTTCAGTTCGTACAACAACATGGTGGATTTATTTATTCTTTTTTTTTTTTAAAGAAAAAAAAAGCAAAAAAAAAAAAAAAATCCCTCTCTCTCTCTCTTACCTTTTGTGGCTTACTCCTGCACTGACTCCCTCCTGCACCCTCAAACCAACTCATCACACAATCTCCACCGGCTCTTAAGCCCTGCTCTGAGTCTCCTCCAGTGTTGGAGTATTCCCACATCTCCTGTGGTTCTACGGCCTGCTCTGTAGAGTTTACTTGAGTATTCCAATTCTGTGTATTGCCATCTCCTAACTGTCGCTGCTCTCCTTTTTCCTCCAGTGCGACCACCCAGTCTCTGCCATGCTCTCACACTGAATCACTCATCAGCCTCCACCTCAAGCCTTCTGCACCTCCTCACCTCAGACCTCCCTCTCACACATCCCTCCCCTCCTTCCTCCTTCCCTTTGCAATAAATTCACTTTAACTGATTCATCTGCCTCCAGTATCTGCTTTTGGGTTCAAGCTATAATAACTGGTGACAAACTCTAACACTACTTTTGTTTTTTACAAACTTAAAAACGACTGGAACTTTATGACACCTTTAGAAATGGGAATACAGTTATGCACAGAAACTAGAAAGAGCAAAAAAAAGGTTAAAATGAGTTTAAATAAGTCCTAGAAAAGATGTCTAAAAAGACCACATTTGGACTACAGTTTAGCTCCTATACCGAGGTACTGTTGACATCATAAATGAACATTCAGTAGATATCAGAAAACCTTCAGGGGACCAAAATAAGACATCCAAAAAGGACATTGAAAGGACATCCTTTGAACGCCTCTTTGTGCAGTGGGTAAGCAACCAAAAGACAGACATGTTAAACTATACAGAAAAACAACAACATCTTACGGGCAATGTTCCTGAATTCAACCTCCTTGTGCGTATTCCTAGGTCTCAGAGTTATTCTGCAGCTTGCTAGCAATCTCACAGTGACGATGCAAACAGGATCATGTTCAGCAGTATCATTTTCAGGAAAGGTTAGGTTGCTGATTGCACACTGACAAAATAAGGCAAAAAAAAGATAAGTAACAGAGCCTCAGGGACAGTGAGACATCCTAAAGCACAGTATAACATTTGAGATGATTTGCTGGGTTTAACTAGAGTAAAACCATCAATGTTTCTCCCCTAAGCTTTTCCTTTTTTATTTTCTATTTCTCAGTATTTTCTTATTACCCATTAGCTCTCCTGCCTGATATTTTACCTTTGTGGCTCACTGTTCCTCCTTTTTTATTTTTCTCAGCAGCATCCTTTATCGTTCATCTTGGCCTTTGCTTCTCTTCTTTGCTCATCACTTCAATAATTACCTGTGTGTCTGCTTCCCATGGTCTCACATTTTTGACTTCCTCAAGCTTTGAGAACCCAAACACTT
Source organism: Labroides dimidiatus (assembly GCA_030710495.1). Classification (NCBI taxonomy): domain Eukaryota; kingdom Metazoa; phylum Chordata; class Actinopteri; order Labriformes; family Labridae; genus Labroides; species Labroides dimidiatus. The sequence goes on from CM061145.1 coordinate 28,441,245, forward strand.
TTTTTTTATTAACTCTGCCTCAATTTAGGAGACTCTACTTTCCTCTGTCATTATTTTTTTTGCCAGTCATAGCACCATCTTTTCTTCACATTTTGACCCTGTGATTCATTTCACCTTCTCTCTTTTTCTTCAATCACTCCACAACTTCTGTGAAAGCCTCCTCCCTTATCCTTTCAGCCACAAGACTTGTGATATTTCCCCTGTCCCCTTTGCTCATCCTCAGTCTCTTTCTACTTTCTCTTTTCTCTGTAGTTCAAGAAAAAAATCATTTGCCTTGATGCCAAGATATTCACTTTTCTCCCAATCTCCTGACTATCAAAAGCTGTCAGACAACAGCCACCTTTCCCACCTGGGTTTCTGTTGGAGGTGGTTTGTATTCCTGTTTCTTTTGAACTTGTTGAGCACAACCTATCTACAGAAACTTATATCCAAACTTTCTACATGTCTGCCAATCTAAATATAAAGTTTTACTGCACTCTTCTCTTCTCCTTATCTTCTCTTCATCTTTCATTGACAGTAAAAAGGGAATAGATCTGAAGGTCTATTGAGGGAACAGAGTGGATTGTTAGATCCTGGCTGCACATGTCTTATATACTGGTTGTAATGCTTCAACACTATGCTGTACATGTTGATGCACGTCACAAATAATGGTCCATTAGATCCCATTAAGCCTTTTTTTCTTTAGGTGCCAAGGAAATGTAAGCAGGTTGAACTGATCTTCTTCATCCTTTAATAGAAATCAAGAGAAGATTCCAACTCAGACCCAGTTACTTTATACAAAACTTGCTTTTGGTTGATCTCACTGGTTCCATGACCCCCAACATTGTAGATACTCTCACAAACTTTCCCTTAATATCTGACAGAAATACATCCACCTCATTGAAGTCACAAAAATAATTACATCGATCTCAACAATATTAAACAGATCTTGGGTCAAAAGGTTTTTTTTTTCTTTTGTAACTACCAATCTGTACATTTGGACCGATTAGGTTCTTGGTGGAGGTGTCCAAAAGAAAGTCAGCCATCGGATGAATTAATACAGTTATCAAACAAATATCTGGATCATTGGAATCAGATACAGAGTGGAGAAATGTGCACATTCAGTAAGACTCCTGTCTTCCATAACACCCAAAGCGATTCTTACATTAATAGCATGGGCTGCTTGAAAAAGTATCCACCCATTAGGTTCTAAACTAATCCAGGCATTGAGCCCACGCTACAGAAATGGTTCAGCATCTTTGCCAAGGATAGTTTAGCATGAAGACTTTGAGAGCCTTCAGTCAAACTGCTGCTCATTCATTTGGCTGACAGCCTGTTTTACCTCATCAGCTACAGCTGCTACGTTCACAAGTTTTGATTCAGACTGATCAGAAACACCTGAAACAACAGGGGTTGTGTCATGAGAAGAAAAAAAAAAACAGTTGCAATATCGCTTGTGCAAATCTATCAAGTTTGAATGGCATCGGTGACCTGAGGTACCTCTTAAGTGCTCAAAAAAAGCTGCAGTTAAAAAAAAAAAATCAGTTGATAACATTGTTAACCTGCTGCAAACACATATAACTTGAATAATATCACCAATACACTAAATAAATCCTAAGATCTATAAATTGAAAAAAAAATAGATTCCAACAAGATACCAAAGCCTGACCAGTTGCTGAGGAATGCCTTAGCTTTGTAAGACAGAATCTTGGATGAACTTTTAATCCGGCATTAAAACCCAGATGTTGCTGATTCAACCCAACTCAAGCTTACCATCTCAAGAGAGAGCAAGCATCTGCTTATGTATGTCACAAGAGACAGACCAGGCTGAACTCTTAAACTTCATGACTGAAGCCTGGAAGACTCTGAAGGGCATACATGAATCTATAATCAATCCCTGGATGAGGATCCTCGAAAACTTGCTGCTTTAAAGGACATTGTATCTTGGAGTGATGCTAACATCCATAGGTTCCACAGGGAACAGTCCAAGACCGTTAATGCGGTTTGTAGGAGGTGTTTTTTTTAAATCAAGCACTGAATGACCAATGTATGATGACCAAGAGTGCAATTCTGCAAATATATGTCACAGCTGCTGTTGAGAAAGGAGAGGTGCATCACTAAAGAAACAATTACATCATGGTTGTTTTAATAAACGATAAATAAATTTGTGTTATGAGTTTGTCACACCACAGAAACGTGTCATTGACCACTGAGCCAAATTTGAAAGATTGAAAAAATTGCTAAGGATATAAAATTTGGTCTCAAAACCATGGAAAAATAAGCACTTCTCTCTGCTGTGGAACGCTGGGGGCGTATAAGTTAGAGGCACTGGAGTCACGTCTACATACTAGATGCCCATATTTCACCCATTTATGTAATTTTGCAACATGTGTTACTGACTAGTACATTATAGTCCAGCCAAATACAGTTAGGCTATAATCCACCCGTTTCTTCAGAGGCCTATGGGTGTTGCCATGACAGATAACCACTTCTGCCGCCATTTATCAGTTTCCTGTGGCCTTCTAACTACATGGCTGACTGCCAGCAGTGGCAGCAGGGGAGGGGTTATGCTATTGATGGCTCTGTGACGTAACTGCTATGATTTCTGACCCGTTCATTAAATCCTGACCACAGAAATGCTAAACACGGTTTGTGAAGCGTAGCTCCACAGTTAAATCTTAAGTGGTTTGAATGGCTTTTACATGTTTTAAGGAAATACATTTGTGACCGATTTATTGGTTTAAAAGAAAATGGCTAATTCTGCTTTACACAGACTTTAAAGTTTATGTCACCTAAATCTCAAAGCACAAAGTCTCTCATAGTGTTATCCATTTTTACTGGGTGACTCTGAATGACTTTGTCGATCGGCTGTAAGGGGAGAAGCTGGATTTAGAAAGTCAGAGAAATGGAACTACACACTCTGAACGAAGTAGGGATATTTCAGCTAAATCCTTTTCTATTATCCCAGTCTACTGTTTTGGTGCGTTCTAGTTTATGAACTCACCATAAGGAACTGGAGCGAATAGAATAAAAATGCGGAATGTGAAAGAGATTTAAAATTAAGTGACTAATCATTGTAAGACCTTCAGAGTTGTCTGTAAATTGGAGATAAAGTGTTAACTGAGAGTTTCTGATAGACAAGTTGATTCTATGAGAGATATTAAGTGATAATGAACTCACACTGGCCCTTGAATTACCTTTCTCTCCAGGTTAAAAACCAATTACTCCTTTAATAAAAGCCATTGTTTATAGTACAAACCCCAAGATTTACACTCACAAATGGCAGTTATGAATAAAAAACATTGCTCTTTCCCAGGCTTACTCAGACACAAACACATCTACTGGGGTCTGAGAGGTTTCAGGCCCAACAATGAGACCCCGTCACTAAAAGGACAAAAGCGTGAGACAGGCCAACATGGCGAGAGGTACAGAGTGACAGTGGGAGATGACAGCGAACTAGTGGAGCTGAGAAGCTGTAAAGTGGTTGTCAAGATTACTCGTTCTGACACTTCTCCATCTAACCTTTTGTGGCTGTTTTCATGCCTCTCGTTCACATTCTTTCATTTCACATTTATCCACAACTTCAGACTTGCACTGAGACATATTGTTGGATTGAGTGCTGCTGTGATATGCTTTGTCACAGTGTTATTGAATAAATTCAGCTGACATTGCTCTAATCTCTGTTTAAAAACCCCATAAAAATGGAGAATCTGTGCTTGAAGTCTGAGTTTGAAGCAGAGGAGGGTTTCTGTGGTTGCTGTTTGTGGAATTTTTGAGTGATATTGAACACATGAGAAAACTATGTATGGAGAGCAAAAGCAGGTGGAACATAATTCATAATAAGGCCGTCCTGGCCTCTATCTGCAGTTGTCAGACAGAGATTAGTACAGATAATATTTTTCAACATCAAAATTCTGACTGGCATTAAAAAATGGGTTTGATGTTATGGAATCTAGAGCCAGTCAGGCTTTAGACTTCCTTATTTCTATACAAACAAATTAATCACCTTCAGTTCCCTGCACTCTAGATAAAATGTTGATTTTTTTCCCCTTCTCTCTCCAAAGATTACCTTGCTTGGTTTCTGAGCAGTAGTTACAACATTCCTTGCAATTAAAATACAAAAGCACTGGTTTCTCTAAAGCATTAAGATTGTGTCTTTTTTTCCGTTAAACTTAAACCATTACAGGATTATTAGTGTTATTTTTCTTCTTTTTTCCAGATGGATTTTAATCTCCAAATACATCCCAATGGCTTTACTTGTTTAAAGTCAGGCATATCAGGTTTGTGTCACTAAACAAGTGAGAAAGTCTAATAACAATGAAAGAAATAAATATAAGAACAAATGGTAAATTAAAATCAGTATTATCAGCGGTGTCTTGATATTTAAAGACTTAGATGATGGTGAGATAAAAACCACTTCATCAGAACCTTTCCAATTATCCTGTCTCATAATAGCCTTAAATTGATTAGGTTTGACTGATGATAATTGTTGATTTTCATCTTGATTGGAAGAACTATAAAAGTATATAAGTGCACAGAAAACGTTTATCTTTTCTTAGAAAGTGTAAAAGTTTTCAGCTGAACCTCTGCTTCCCACACAACACGCAGTGTGAGGATTTTGCTTGTGAACTTAACTGAAGCATAACAGCACTTCAAGCCTATAACAGAGTTGAACTGAAATAGTGTTTCATTGTTCATGCATATGTTTGTCTAGAGGCTGTTGGTTTATGTGGAAGGCCTTTGTGAACTGCACTATCAAGACTACTCTGCATGCGTAATAATGGTAAACCAGACTAAGAGAAGGTCAGGGTATATTTGTTCAATGTAAATGTGTTTAAACTTTATGTGCACATTTCTTTTTCTATAAGCTCCTTTTCACCCAGCAAGCGTTGCTGTATGTTATCTTTTCCCCTGCTTGTATTGCTTATATGCCAGCTTATCCCCCATACATGTGCATGCATGTGTGCATTATGTGGACCTTTGTATATGCCAGCATATATTCCTTCTTACAGAGAAGGTCAGTGTATGTGCTGTGATCTTGGTACTAAATCTTTGCTTATAATGAGCTGACATTTGCACAAATACCGTACAGCACAGACGTTAGCAGAAATCACAAACCGTCCAGGAAATTGCAATGTTGCCATTTTAATTTGTCCAAATCAATCACAACAGCCACAAGAAATTACAAAACAAGAGCAGTTCCCACATGGTTAAAAAAATAAATAAATAAAAAATAGTTTATTGCAGCCAATTTTTACTGGCTTGGTAGTTTTCTTACATGCCAAGACTGCAAGTAAAAATTCTCTTATTATGGAAGTAGCAAAAAATGTGAAGACATCATGGTAAAATATGTAAAAAAAAAAAAAAAAAAAAAGAGTGTTGTAAACAAAATCATTTATGAAAGATTTTCACCAACCGTTTTCTTAAGTTAACATTTTGTTTGTGCTGATGACATTTTCTTCTTTGCCACTCTGTAATGCTGCATAATTTGCACTGTAATGTAAAGGTTAAAAATAATAACATAGGTCCGAGATTGCTGTAGTAAAAATCTGAAAGCCTGTGCGCAACATGAAAGTTCCACACCAGATCTTTGTTTGATTTGAACACACCAGCATTAAAACACTTCCCTGCTGGTTTTTCAGCAGCCCCTGGCACCAGTACAGACAGTGGAGTCATCATACTGCATATTTCCCTCAATAATTACTTTACGGAACGTTTACACAACAATAGCTGCATCTCCATTACACATAAAAGTGCTCAAAACCTAAATATCGCAATTAAAGATGTTAATGGAAACACCAAAATTTTGAAATTCTCTCAAATCTCAATAAAAAGTTTTAATGCTCTCATTAGGTGTTTTTTCAGAAGTTACAATATTGAAAAGTAACTTCTCAAAAGTGCAATGGAAAATCACCTCACTGGACGTAACAGACGCACCTCCCTCACCTCCTCTGCCATGATCCTCTCTAAGAAATTTCTGGTATGTGTCCACTGCCACGCATACAGACTTTGGCATTCAAATTGTAACAGCTCTGCTGCTAGTTATGTGTTCAGTACAGATGTTCACGTTTTTGACATCTCAGAGCGCAGCAGGAGGGAGGGATGAAGGTGTGTGTGTGAGTGAGAGAGTAGGCGAGCTGGAGATGATGATTTTCATTCAATCTTTCATTCGTGCCTGTTTTGAGTTGGCATGGTCACGGCTGACAGTTACCAGTGAATAACAACACAAGTGTTCACACACGGCGTCATCATCATTGCAGCGCCCTCGCTGCTTAAAATGTTTGGGATATCCATGGTTACTGCCAGTTACAATCCTCCTTCCTTCATCCTCAAATATTTGCTGAAATGTTCCATTTGACTTCAAGAAATTTAGAATATTTGACACCAAAGTAAAACTGGGGACTGACCTGTTATTTCTCACTGTGTATGCTGCATTTGTGATCATGTGTGCATGTTGCATTTGTAAAAGTGAGTAAATACTGTTTTTCATGATTGTACGAGCTGTGTTTGAACATGCCTTTGCTTCTTCACATCTAAGTATTGTTAATGCAGTATGATAAAAAAAGGTAACAGTGTGTGCCTGCATAGCTTGTGCCTGGTTATTATGTCTATTTTGCACTCGACAGTCTGTTGCTGTGTGTATGTGTGACTTCGAGCACAACTTTTGTGCTGCTGAGAATGGTGTGCTAATGAGCGTTTGTGTATTTCTTGGTGTGAGTTTGTGTTCCGGGACACACCAGCTAAAGCGCTGCTGCTTAGCTTGCCTGAGGTGGGGTCACTCTGTATAAACCAGCCATTCAAATGTCACAGCACTGGGGGAAGTTTTCCACTACACGTCTGATTACTGGAAATATCACTGCTGATGGTTGAGTTGGCAGCACAGTGTGACACAGGAGTCAAGGACTAGACTGAGGTTATTTTCTTACAATTTACTCACATTTTTCCAACTCTTGCTTCTGCTAGTCTTTTCACCTTTTTGACACACTGCACTGCTCCTTCTTGCTATTCTACTTCAACGATTGTGTGATTTGCATTTCTAACTTAGCTCAAACAGCCCTCTCAAAACATTGGCCAAGGATTGACTTCCTTTGACTGTATCAGGAACAGATGGGTGATGTCCCGGAGACTACATCCATTTTTTGTACAGTCTATGGTCTTGACATTGCTCGGTGAGGAGTATAAAATGTTTTAACCTTCGACCGCATGAACCAAACATGACCCAATCTATGATCTAAACTTAAATGTGAGATTTGTGATCCATTGCCATCCATCCAGGCCCATATGATGATCATATGATCTATGAGAGGGTTTTTATAGCTCGAAATTTAAACCAGTAATGTGCTCTTCCTGAGGAGCAACATTAATGATCCAGCTGGCACCATGTCACAAGTAATTCCATGAATGATCCGGGAGCAAATAATCCTCTCAGATAAGCAAGAGAAACAACACAAGAATGTAAAGCTACACATGGGGTGAGTTATTCTCTGGTGTATAGGAGGGTAGCATTTAACATCTCACATGCTGGACCATTTTCTCATACTCTGAAAGCAGAATGAATCCCATGATGAAATACTGAGGCATGCATCTATGTCTGTTTTCATGCCTGCAGGCAACATATGATCTGAAATGTTAGATTCCTAAAGATAAATGCACACGCCATCATTTCAGGCAGTCTGCTTTTCTTTATGTATGTGTGTTGCTTTATGTGTGTCCAAGGCATGGTACTCACAGTACATATTTAAAATTTGTGGGAGCAATCTTGGTTGCCAATGTTGTAGACAAATGGTAATCTCAGAGTGTGTGTTTGGTGGATATGATTACATCCTGAATGAATGTATGATCTGATTATCAGACTAGTTGTGCTTTATACAGGAGCCAAGCTATCATATCAAGCTCAGTCATTACTGTGGCAATGATTCACTGCATATGCTGTGCAAAATGCAATGATAGCTGCACTATAAATAGTCTTGTTCATGTTTACAGCAATAAAAAAGATCATGCATAAGCAGGCTTACATGCATGATTAAAAGTCTGTGCTAAAACAGGCCTTAGTTATGCACTTGACACCCTTCTCTCATCATCTACTGTTATACCCCTGACATCTGAAGGTGAATTATAGATGGAGTAATCCTAGATTTGAAATCTAATCCAGCCAGCATATAATCTTCAAAGGAAGCCTGCTACTGAAAGCAGGTGCAAAAAAAAGCTAACACAAAAAGACTGCTGAATGCAAAATTTGGACAGTACTCTAGCTGTAAATTTATTACAAGGATCATTAGACTGCATATAGGGCATCTCACTCTACTGATTTATAATTTAATTTTTGAGCTAAATACTGCAGTGGAAAAATTTCCTAAGGAGGATCATTTTCACAACCAAAAGTAGGACTGAAATTGAAACCAACTGAAATTATAGATGAAATCTTCACAGAACCAATATTTTAAACCAAGGCATCTGGACTGTTTAGAGTTTGCATTCACTGAGCCTTGTAATTCTTAAGCATACAGTAACTCATCTTAACAGTAACACATCCCCATTATCTAACACTAATAACCCTTCAAGTTTGTTCAAGTTTGTTTTAGTATGCAGTGACTTACTGATTTTTTACAATGAAACGTTGATGTGGCTCCATCTCAAGTCCTTAACGATTGGAAAACCAAACTGGTTCTTAGAAGGAACGTGCTTAGAACACACTAAGCACTAGCACTAGCACCAAACAAGCACAGTGGAAAAGGGGTCTGGAAGGAGCTGGGATAGATAAGTAAGTCATAGAAACCCATCACAGAGTTAAGCTTGGTGTATGCTTGATGATTGAAAGAGGACACGTCTTCCCAAACTCTAAACAGACCAGTTGTCTCAGTTTTGAGTGTACAGAATAACTGACCTGGATGAGTGCGACTTTACATGGACAACCAATAGTTTTCTTACTCAAACCATAAAAATGGTAAGTTGTCATCCATTGACATACTTTATGTTTGTTCTACTTAATGGAGCTTAACTTTCAACCTTTCTGGACATCAGAGCCCAGACAACACCCCCCGTGCTCTTTAATCTGTGAAGTCTCCAGGAAACTAATTGTATTTGCTGTTTTCTTTTCCACCTTCACAGAGCTCAGGTAAAGCTGTTATGAAGCTGTCAGACTAGAAAGAGAAAACCCAATGAGCAGCCCATCAATAATCCAAGTGCTACAAGGATAGAGGACACTGTTGAATATTCATGCTGGCATAATGAATATTCTCAGAGCGATAAGCAGACAGCAACTCCAATGACGCTCATTAGCAGGCATTGGAATCACAACTAAGCCACATCAGTGAATAAAGAGAAAAGAAAAACTGTGATGATAGGAAGCTGACACATACTGCAGTTACTTTTTGTGAGTTTGAGTCGTATCCCCTGGAGTTTTAATTGCAATGTCAACATTATGTGGAAACTTATTTCAAAACTTCTCTTCTTTTTTTCTAATTGCACAAAGCTTGAATGGGGTATGGTTCCTATTTCACATATGAAAAAAGATGCACATATGCAATGGGTATTGCATTAAATAATGTGATGTGTTATCAATCAGTTTAGTAACTTTGTAACCTTTCATGATTCTCAGATATTGAAAATTATGAAACAAAAACCAACCGCTTCATTTTACCTAAGGTACCATAAGGGCTTGTTCTTAGTTAGCAGAATGACTTCCCCATGAAAGTGAAGTGAAGTGACCAATGCCAAGTACACAGCCTTGGCATAGTTTTATTTATGTATTTATTTTTGGCGGGGGGCAGTTTACATCAAATCCTAAAAACTTTGCAATTTTTTTTAAATAAAAAATACTTTTAAAAAGTTTGATCTTAGGGAGGATCAGTAGCCTTTCTAACCCCAGTATCTCTGAAGTGATGTAGGTGGGCAGGGAGGCTGTAATTATGAAGCAGTGCACTGATTGGCTGATGTGATTTAGGAATGCAGGCGTAGACCTGTGCAGAGGTGAAAAAACACCCAAACAAACATGACGAGTGCTCTGGAAAAACCCACACCAGTACTACACAATTTAACATCAAACAGGCAGAGGCAACTGTTAAATAGTTTTTATCAAACAGTAACATGCTGTTATACACCCATCTGCAATACGTTCACATCCCTTATTTTCTTTAATTTCCTGTCACTGCCGTACAGTTGGCATTTTTTATGCAACCACTCCAGCAATTATTATGGGACAACATACAATCAAAGGAAAATCTCCTGGTTCCTTAAAATTGTGAGCTCTAAACCTCTTTTCTGACTATCTCAATGTTTCAGAAATTAAATTTTTGACTCATTTTCTAGCCTATCGAAAGGGTCATTTTTTATGTAATGACAGCACCAATAATAAATGTAGCTGTGCCCCTAGGGTTCAGTCTCCTCTCTTCCCAAAAGCAAAACATCTGACTAGCCACAAAAGGCTCCATCCAAAACCAGCCACCCCTTGCGTACTTTATCCGAATCCTTCGGGATGTGGTCTGCCTTGGGCATATCAAGATTGACTTCTGAGCGCAAGACTGGCCAGGGCCATTTCTGTGACACTGAACTAATAGAACGGGTGAGAGAAAGACAAGAGGTGTGAGGGATGAAGCTGAGAGAAAGAGATGGAAACAAGCAACGACTGACTCAAGAGAGAAACACTGAGTCAGAGACGGAGAGGGACTTGAATGTGCAAGAGATTGATCTTAGAAAATGGAATGGAGGTAAAAGATAAAAATGGTAGTTATACTTACTAAGAAGTTAATTGCAGTTATGAGGGAGAAAAGAGTAATACAAAAAGACCCCAAAAATGTCCCAAAAAATGTTGATCGCTTTATGGGAAAATCAGTAGAATAACAGAAGTGTTAATTATTGAGGCTGCTATGGGGATATAAGACACTGTTTGGAAATAGCCAAAACCTAACCATCATTTTTCCTTTCTCAATATGATTTTTAACCATAAAATGGATTTTGTTGACACACACTTGGGGGAAGGACAAAAGAGGAGATAGGTTTAGTAGTAGTGAAGACAGCATGAAAAACAGGGACCAGTGGGAGTTCTTTATGCGATCAAGGTCTGAGGTTCTGGGGCTTGGAGCATGACAGCACTCCCTGGTCTTATTATTGGGAAAGATGAATGAGTTGGGGTGACAGAGTTTCAAGTACAATGTCAGTTGCAGTCGATAGAATTGGTAGAGTGAAGAAAGTGAGGACAGATGTAGACCTCTGGTGTCCCAAGACACTCAATGACAAGAAAGGAAGGCAGCCCGTGACTAATAAAGAACAACAGATTCATCTTTCCCTGCTTATTTTACTCTTTTCTTTCCTTTTTTATGGTTTGATTTATCAGAAATCAGCCACACTTTTAATTGCAGAAACTAAGCAGCCAATATGATATCAGAACCCATTCATGGGTATAGAATAATAACATCTAATAAGTCTCTGTTGTCATAAAATCCTATTAGATGTTGTAAGTGTCTCAGTCTTCATTGTTTGTTTACAACACCCAAAGGAGAAGTCATTTTTGTCTGATTCGAGGTACAACAGAATAGACTTCTCTCTTTGTGCTGACTGTTCTCTTGTAACATTTATTCGACCACTCTTAATAGAAAAAAAATCATCCAAGAAAATGATGGGACAATTGAGTCTTAAATCATTTGGAAAAGAGAATAAGAAAAATAGAAGGGGAAAATGCCTCATGAAACCAATCAAAATATTTCAACTTTCTTTCTAGTTTCTAGTTTCAAACATCTGGCAGATATACAACCCCAACCCCAAAGAAGTTCAGATGCTGTGAAAATTGTTGATGGTTTGCAAATATTTAAACTGTTTTTGTGATTGAAAATAGAACAAAGACAACATATGAATACTTTGTATTTGATGCCAGCAGCACAGCTACACAAGATGGCTGCGAGCTCTGGGCACTCAGGAGGCATTGCATGACTTGTTAATGGAAATCACAGCATGTGCTTGAAATAATTTCTTAAAACCAAAGAGGAAATGATTTAAAACAGGATCAAGGAATTCTGGAGGCAACTCAGTGGTTTGTTTCTTCTCAACGTGAATCAAGGACGTTTACAGGCGTTTAAAGGTCTGATAATCTGTTTTTCATGCAGTGAGGGTTGTGATTTCTGAGCTTGAGCTTGATCAAAATGGTTTTATGTAAATTAAAAAGTGCCACAATTCTTATTGTCTGAGAGTTTATCTGCTATACAAAACAACTTATCTATGGAATCCTTTTTCAATAAGAATTTGTAAGAAGTTGCTCCAAAATACCCAACACCGGAGAAATTAGAAATAGTTTCCCTCTTGTGTTTTCTCAACTTCCTTGTCCGTCAGCCTGTAGTTCTTTCTGATACTTGTTTCTCACTGTCTCAGGATCACTACTCACCTGTCACTCTGCCTGCTTGTTTACTCTCCAGTCACCTCTAAGCCTACACCACTCCTTCAGCGACACTCTCAACCAATCAGTCTTCTCAGTGTTACACCACATTCATCTTCCCAACACTCCAGCTTGTCTGTGTCGTGCAAAAGTTTTCCCTTTTTTGTGTTTAAGATCTTCTTTACATGATTTATCGCTGCAGTTAACTAATTGATGTTTTGCCATCAGTTCTTAACTGAATGTTATCTGCTGATGTAAAGAGCTTAAATTCATGACGTTCCTCAAATCAGTGCTATATGTGAGCTGGTATACTCTGGTACATAGTTATGCCATTTAGAAAATTCTTAGCATACCCAAGTTAACAGTGTATTTGGGCTTTTTTTCACTTGCCAGAACACTTTGTCTATACTGTCAACACTGCTGTTTTTCTTGGCAATTTATATGGTACCTTAAACATAAAACCCATGATGCACTATTTGAAGTTGTGGTCATAACATGGTTTATGTGAACCTGCAAGTCTGTACAGTGTTGTAAAAAGAGGAAAATGTTGGTGCAAGAGGATGACAGCATGTTGGCCTTGCACCAAAAAAGGACACTTTCTCCCATATATATTTAGAACATGATACCAATGATGTACTAACAGTGACTGCATGATTACACACCAACAAGTCAATATAATCCCGTTTATTGCTTTTTTGAAGCACTACCTCAGACAGAGATGTTGTTTTGTTCTGAAAGACTCTGTGAAGACATGAGTATGTAGTGTTAAGAATAATGACAGCAATTAACATAGATGGGAAAGCACTATATAAAAGTGACAGCATTGAGATTTTCAAAAGTTACCATCTGGTTCCTTACATCAAACCAGGAGTGTTGTGTTTTTTTGTTTTTTTTTTAAGGGTTACGACCGTCATTCAGTGAGCGTTTTCCTGAGTGCTATGGAGGGAATGCTATCAAGCCATGTGATTTCAGTTTGCTTTGTGGGGGACTCACTGTCTTCTTTTCTTCCACTCCCTCTGTTACTTTCTCTTCTTTCCATATCCATTTTTCAGACATATTTGGAAGCCTTACACTCTAATTATGGACTAAAGTGTCGTTTTGATTTGGCTATCCAGCTAATTAGGAAAAACCTCTTCAGCACAAGTGCTCATCATCATCTTGCTGGCCAATTATCAGGGAATAATTTGTTTCTGAGAGTTTGTGAGCATGCATTTCTTTCTTTGAGTTGTTATTGATTTTTGTTTGCATTGGTGAATATTTATACAATTGCACAGACTGCAACCCCCTTTTTGTGGTGGTCTCATATGTTTAATCATTTTGTAACATACAGTATATTCCTTCTTTTTGTAGAAATATATATAGCAGTTACTGAATATATATATATAGCTTCTTTTTCTGGCAGCAACGGCACATCAGAGTTTTTGCTACCACACATGTTCTGACTTGATCCTGATGTCAGTTGTCACTTGGAGAAGCACAAACTTGTTTGTTGAAAGAAGTGTGTAGCCCGTGGTTTTCACTAAGTTCCAGTGGCTCACACTACAGACATACCATGTCACAGTATAACATTTTGGCTTTTTATTATTTGTCCTACATTTAAAAATGTAGAAAAATAGGACAATGATTCTAAAAACAAAAAAATGCACTGTTAGACTTTATATTGCTATTACACTTATCACTGACCTTTCCTGCTTCTGTATCCACAAGGGACTTACTGGTCCTACTGGACCAAAGTCGATGCTATCTTTGCTGCTAACCCCCATATTCCTAATCTTGTCAGCAGTAAGTAGGAGTCGAGTGATTCAGAGTTTAGGTTGGTACTTATTTAACATGTACAGATTTTCAAACCGCTACATATTCACATGTTGTAGAAATCCAAGAAATCTGTCCTCAAACTGCTCAAAATGATTAACTCTAAAACTAGCACAAGATCTTTATGAGACTTACTTAAATGATGAGGTCATCATCACTTTAGGATATCCTAAATGCTTATTTTCATATTGGAGGGGTGGACATTAAATTCAAGGTCTACCCATAGCTCTTGACAGGCCTCAAGAGGGCTGGCCAATCAGAGGGAAATGGGTTTATGGAGTGGAGAGCCTTAAAGAGACAGCAGTTAAAATGAAGTGTTTCAGAGAAAGGCTGAAATAAGGGTTTTCTGAAACACTGGTGTAAAAGAGACATCTGTATGTCTGTCACCATTTCTCTCTATATGTATGCAACAACATGCATTATTTCCTCTTCCACTCCACTGGGGAGCAACCTACTTGTATAGCATTAGCTTATATTCCTCTTTGGCAAAATTCCTTTTGTTGCAGCTATGATGTTATAAAACAAAACAAAATTAAACAAAAAAAAAACAAACAAAAACTAAGTAAAAGGATGGCCTTGTTGATGACTTGTATTATCGTGTGCCAACTGCTTTTTACAGTTGTTGATGGTCCAAATATGTCCTGACCAGTCAGCAAAACCAAACTGTTTCTTCAACAAATTTATAGCACTTTTATAGCAACTTTATGATTTGGCAGAAAGTTCGGACTGACAAATTCCTGAATTTCTAGTGCTGTATACTTAATCTACTCTGATTGTGCTATTTATGAGATGAGTGTTGAGATGCTATTATTGATGTTGTTCATTTTAGAGCATTTTTATGAGTGATAATGATTTTAAGTTATGGCTTGGCATCCTGTGCTTTGTTTTATATCCTGCTGTGAAATAATATGTATTTGATGTCAGACTGCAAAAGACAATCCCCAACATCCTTCTCATTCGAATAGACAATCTTCTGCTATGTTCAGTTCCAATCACAGGCCTGGGTGGGCACTGTGTATTATCTCTCTGATCCTCTCCTATCACTCTTTGACCTTGCTCTTTATCAGTGTCCACTCTTGGTTGTCTTTTCATTCAATTCACCTTTATTACTTTCAGTTACTGTCCTGCCACAAAATTCACTTGTGTGTCTTTGTTCATACACCTACACTGTTTATGATTTCACAAAAATCCTTCCACATTGTACATAAAAATGCAAAATAAATTTAAAAAAAAATAAAAAGAAACCCCATATCAATGTGCCTCAGCACATCATCCATCTACCTGTCCCTCCATTCAACAATCCATCTTCCATTCCCGCGGTGAGCTAAACATCTGTTTATCCATCCATCTCAGTAGCCTATTAAATTCCCATGTATCTCTGTCGTTCTCACTATTTACAATTCACTCACCCACACATCCGTCTGTTCAGACACCCTTCAAGGACCTTTCTTGCCAGCACACAGACTCACACAAAGGAGATACACTCACTTCAAAATATAGCTACTTGTATAATTAATGTACTTACCCTTAACTGCTCGGAAACACATAAATGCCTATATTTCACCAGGAGTTTCACATTTTGTCACTTAAGTTGCAACACACTTAAATAGAACACATTTTATATGGTCACATTATTCCCTTAAAGTCGGCAAAATCACCCATTTTCTTTTAAACATTAAATAGGCCACAAATTTTCTTAAAACAAGTAAAAGCCATTCAACCATTTAGAATTTTATTGTGGAACAAACTGTTTCAAATTTCTGTGTTCAGGATTTTTATTTATTTTATTTTTTTTTTTGTGAACGGGCATGTACTTCTGCATCCAGCCTTAAGTGGGAGTAAAGTCACTTTCATACCAACGTCGTTTGGTCCGGACTTTCAGACTTTTTAGTTTGATCCGAACCAAAATGATAGATGTGAAACCTCCCCTGGACATTGGTCCAAACCAAACAGTCGGACCTTTGTCCAACCAAAAGCGGTGGTCTCGCTCCGGACCAAACGGGACCATGGTCTGATACATGCCCAGTGGGAAAGCATTATTTTGAAAGGTTCGGACCTTCATACCAATCACAGGATAACACACTTTCTCCGCCAACGATAAAGTTGTCATCTAAATATATACCTCATAAAACAACCTCGGACCAGCATTATGTACAATTTTTCAAATTGTCACTGTTGGTGGTATAACAACATCAATAATATGATGGCGATTTCATTCATTGTTGACAAAATTAAATTCCGGCTCAACGTGTTGACCTAAGACTGCCGGCCAGATGACCAATCAATGTAAACTACGGAGACATGCAAAGTACGCAGCTGATGATGGTATCACGTAGGTTCGTCGTGTAAGTTCTGTTAGTCTGTTTGCAATAATGACAGTGTGAAACCATAGCAGACTGAACCAAATGTATACAATGTAACAAAAACTCAGACTTTGGTCTGAACTTTCAGGTGTGAAAACACCCTTAGATGAATTGCAGTTCAAGATTGTCTGCATCATCCAGATTGAAGGTTTCAGCTTGGTTTTTATATGTCTAAACTGACTTGTGCCAAGAAGGAAAACTATGCCTGATTCAAGATGTACATGTACAATTATCCAATATTGACATCCATTCAAGTCAAGCAAAGCCATAAGATGTGACTAATTTTTAACTGAGCATTACATTTAAAGTCAAGTCCATGGTCTATCACCAGATCATTCAAAAATGATCTGTGTGCATTCAAAAAAAGACGAGACTTCAGATTCAAGCAGCTAAACTGAGATTTCATCACGGGTGTCTAGACTTCTCCTTTTGGGACAAGCAGGGAAGCCCCAAAGGAAGGCTGAGAACAATGAGATGTGAGAGAATCAGTTTTTTATTTCACACCACTGCTAAGTCTGACACCCAAAGAATAATGTGACTTGTGTTCAACTCAGGTGAAATGCACACAAAGAGAGTTTCCAAATGAATACTCTAGTGCCATCTCTCTAAACTGATTTCAGAAGCATTACCTCCCATACCCGAGGCTTGACAGTTGAGTGCTGACTTATATTACCTCTGCAAGCTATGCAGTCAGAAAATGAAAAATCAACCAACACCAAGTCAGTTGAGGAGACGAGATTGAAAAGCAACGTGAGGCAATGATGAATCACTTAATGGAATGTTCAGAACTCAAATGCCAGGAATATGAATTGTTCTAAATCTCACACTGCTTTCAAATAAAAACCTGTCTGAGAAAGTGAAAGAAAGCAGGCAGAGGTTTGATTCAGGATATTGCTTTCCTCTGTGACGCTCTCATTTTGAAGCTTCACATTTCTCACCTGCAATAAAGTAATGAAGCTTCAAATAAACTTGTTAACTGATGTCAATGGTTGCATTCAATGAGTTTCAGGCATTTAGACTTCTGCTGAAAAATCTTATCCCTCCATTGAGTGAGGCGATTCTGAAACACTGCCAATGGGGTGAATACATTGTCATTTCTTTTTGCATACTAGTTTGATGCAGTTGAAGTAAGAGGTTCATCTTTATTACTCCCGACAGATGAGCAGTCATGAGATGCCAAATTCGGAATTTTTAAAAACCTTTATTAAACCTCTGCACCTCTGTTGACTTGACAGAATCATTTTTTAACTCCAAAGTCTAATCCTTTTATGTCTGATTTCATTACCCGACATGATTATCTAATTCTCAAATAGTCAGCACAGATGGGTGAATAATCAGATTTGAGATAACAGGTTTGGACTGCACTTTAATGGAGAAAAATTGAAATCATTTTGCTATTTGTAAGCACTGCTCGCTTTTCCTACATGTGCTGCACAAGTCTTGGCTAATGTGGATCTCAGTCATGAATAAGACTTCAGATAAACTAATGGAGATGGATGGATTAAATGGATCTTTTTCTCCCTGTTAACAATTATACAAGGAGTTAATTTGGATTAGATGAATGTGTGGGATTGCTCATTGGTCATTGCTTATTGTCCAGCCCTTGAGACAAACAGGGCTTTAGCTGCAGCACCTGACTGGCCATGTGCCTATTAACAATCAGGACTAACTACAAGCTCTCAAAAACACTTTGAAGTGAGATCCCCTGTTTGTAGTTGTGTTTGAATAAAAAAAGACGACAAACACCATAAGTGCAGTGCATTGTGGGAACAGTATGCAAGGTAGACTGGAGCGTTGTATACTGAGAATTTTTCCTGAATCAGTGGGATTTGGGGTACAGCAGGTTTTGCACTTTTTGACACACTACATACAGCATACTAAATTTTCACCTAGTCAGCAGGCACTGCTAGCATAGTAGGAAGTTTGGAAAACATCCAGTGCCACCCAATAATCAGTTCAGAATCTGCTTCAAAATCTGTTTCAGAATCTGACGACAACGGCATTACAAAGATATATATTTTTTATATGGATAAAGTGAAAACAAAAACTGGCGAATGTCTCCATGAAGAGCCAGCAGCTGCCAAGCGATTTCTCTGGTTACTTCCTTCAAGTTGCTGGAAGGAACTAATCAGTGAAAACACCTGTTGTGGTGCCTGTTTGGATGTCACACCTGCAGACTGTTAAACCTTCAGGTCTCTTGATTGCCAATGCCTCCATAAAAGTGCCAGAAAAACAGGGACATTTTTTTTCTGAGCTGGTTGGCAGTTTTGGTCATCTCAAAGCCTGATTCAAGACGAAAGACCAAACAGATGCTGTGAATCACTCGCACATTTAAAACACACGTCCAGCATGTCCTGAGAGGAAAACAGTTCGTAAGAAAGCTGGCTATACGGTCATCCCAAAACCACTTCAGCAGAAAGAACCAACTAAGTGACAGGTTTCCTTAACTATTCTTCCAGTGACCCAACACACATTGATTTTACACACCTACATAACACACAAGTACACACACTCTACACAAACGATCTTTTACTGTGTCCTCTCAAATAAATAAATAAGACTTTTAATGTGTGACCTAACTGGTAAGCCATACCAGTGCACCTCACTCCAGTGATTTCAACAATAACTACGACTTTCAAACTATGCCAATCCACCTTCGCACACAAATACAACCCTTGGTTGCCTCTCACTTGTCAATAATGCACTGTTCTACTGTGTCCCTGAATGTGTCTCAATATGCAGCGATTTTTTTCCATTTCTTTTCGTTTCAAACAAATAAAAACCTTTAAAAAATAGTAAAAGTTTCTCTTTCTAATAAACAAAAATATCAAAATGAGCAGAATTCATAACCAAAATGTGTTACTTTATCTTAACATCTGTTTGCCATCAGTCGCCATTTCATCTCAAATAACCAATGAAATGCGTATTCAAATGGACATTTATCACTTAGGATGTTATATTGCTTTTAGATCATCTAAGACTAACTTTCAGTCTGCTCCATCTTGGTTATTTTCCTCCTCCATCTATTCTTGTTTTCGCTCTCTCTCACTCTGACCTTGGTTGAAGTGGTGTAAGTGTGAGAAGCTCTGGAGTGTAACATGTGTTTAAATTTCTGTGCGAGTCTTTTGGGAATAGCCAGCGCAGACAGCATCAGAACTGTGTAGTAGCCAACCGTACATGTGTTTACTTCTGTTTGAAAATGCCCTTGAGAGAGTGAGCAAAGACGGGTGTGGCGGAATGGAAAAATACAAAAGAGAAAGGACGGCTGAAATCTGCTAACTTTTTACAATCAATTACATTCAGAGTACTTCAAAACTCTGAAACTTAGATGTATAAATACATTTTAAATCAATAAAATCCTCCATCAACCAGTGTTAATTGACAGTTTATCTCTATATTAAGTTGGTTGCTATGTAATAAGTAAGGCTTACAGAGACAATCAAACCAACCAAACAGGAAATCTAGATCTAGAAACCAAACAAACTTTTTCTGATAAAGTCTGTGTGTAAATGAAAATTCAACCTTGTACTTGCAAGTTTATGCAAATTGGCATCATTTAAATTAAAATGTGTGACTGTTAAGGTGTTGAAAGTGAAAGATGGGCAGCTGGCAGTTGAATGTGGCCTCTGTCGCCCACAGTTCTGACAGCACAAGTGTTATAAATCTGACAAGGGGAGGATTGTCAGCTGTGAAACCTGTGGATTTACATCAACTTAACTCATAATCAAGGTGCTGATTGATATTAGTTTTCATCGCCTCTACAAAAGACTTCAGGAGACCAGGGGTGGATTATGAAACAAAGTGGTTTAAATGATTAATGGAAGGTGATCTTTTAAACAACTACACTGGCTTCAGTCTATATGGAAACTATTACTTCATTGCATAAGTGAGAGGCCGGTGAAACTGTCTTTGATCCCTTTTCTTCAATTTAATATTTGTTCAACCAGTAAAAAGTTTGAGAACAAACATACTGTTTTCCAAGCGTGTCTGGGAAATGGCAAAAAGCAACACAAACACAACTTAACCCCTTTAAAACATCCAGAACGTCTCAAAGAAACCATCCGATTGAACAGTTTACTCTCTAGAGGAGTAGTGGGAGGAGAAGTCTTTCCAGGTTTCACCCAAACAGCAACCTCCGATCTGAAGATATGAGGCATCACAGATGTGCTTAAAATCCGTCCACTCCAGGCTCCGGAAGTACCATGTCAGTCACATACACCCCCAGGCAAAAAAAAAGACATTTTCACAGCAGAAATAAATATATTTACAGCCTGTTACAAAAAGTGTCTCCAGTCTAAATAGTTAATTTCACGAACAGCACACACTGTATGGAGGGTAAGTTTTCTTTTAACTCTGCAGTTTAGAAGATATTAAGATCACATGTTCACCCAATCAGAGGCAGAGCTTGGCTCAAGTGACTGATGGGTCGCGATCACTGTTAGTGTGGAGACTCAAAGCCCGCCCCATATCCAACATGGCCGTTTTAGCCAATTTGCTTCAAAACTCTGTTTCAGAAACAGATGTGTGACGTGTCGGAAACTACGTCTATTAATTATAAAGTCTATGGTTTCACCTCATATTCAAGACATTCACTTCTGTATGCATTCAAAGCCTTTTATCTGAAGGGTGTACTCTGCTAAAAACCACAGATACTTGTGACGGTGACGACTGAGATCATGCATTTGGCTTTTGTGATCTGCTACTTCTTCCTCTCCAGCTATACATTTAGAGTGAAGAGATGAGAAAGGAGAGAGTGGAAGACAGACAGCCACCAAGTAGACACAAACATACAACAGTTTAGTGAGGGAGAGAGTAGACAGCAGCAGGGAAAGCTAAAAGAGAAGGATTTTAGGAGGGCAGGAGAGATTATAATGCATCTGTGTTTAAATCGCTGCCTATTAATTATAATAAAACACAGCTGATAGGATATGATTGAGCACAGCTCCTGGCAAACTTTCTGCTTATCTGAAAGTAAACAGGAATAAATCCATATTGATTTTTAGAATTAAAACTACATTATCGCGCTTCAGTTGTTCACACATTTCTAACAGCTTTTTTCTGCATGCTTTTAAAAATGCAGAAACAGCTGTCAAAGCAGCTGCGGTGCAATAAGACTCTTTCTGTTTGAGTTTTGATTCAAGTTTCAGAAGAAGTTATTCCCTCAAGTTCTGAGTAATTGTGTGCCTTATTGTTAGCTCTTCAATATGAGTGTGTGTGTGAATTATTCCAGCAGGAAGGTTCAGCATGAGGTGAGCACCTAACACAGGAGTGATTATCAGGGGACGTGTCACTACAAACACTTCTTTTCCAACAGCCTACTACAGATTCCCCAGAAAGAGCAGTGAATCTGAATGTGACCTGGAAAACAAGTTTTGAACCCAAAGGCAAAGAGAGCCAAAATCTGCTTTTTTTCAAAGTGAACACTGTGAAATCGGCTTATTTACTCAACAAAAACAGAGTACATTAATCCCTCATTAACAATGTAATCTGAGAAATCTGTCCTCACTCGATCTTACCAACCATTGAGATAAACTGTTTCTCTACTTCTGTAAATAAAGAAACTGCTTCTCTTTGCCTGGTTGCTGTTTGGTGCTGAGCAGGTATAGTACAGAGGGCTAACATGGCTTTTTGCTAAAGCTCATTGCTGCAGCACAAGCACTCAACACACGTGATGCAAAGTAAGCCAAGGCTAGTGTTTTGGCTCACAAATTTGCTAAAAGGCAAACAGAAAGTTTTTCAAAATCTCCAGAAAGTACAAAGCAGCTGCAGCTAATTTCTGAAGCTAATTTCTGAAGGTGCATTCCACTGACCACTTTCGGGTTAAAATGGATTTAAAATTTTGAAAAATAATAATGTTTTTGTCTTTTAATTTAAAGTTGGGTGCACAGAAGTGTCTTAAAGGCTCACTCGTGCTTCTTATACACGTGAAAATAAAATGCAAACATTATAAACATTTTAATTACATCTTATACTTGAGATTCTAAGTTGGACTGCCTTCGATGGACTATCTGTGATAATCATTGAGAGGTGCAGGACAGCAAATACAAACATGGACACATCTAATCCCCAAACCAAGAGGAAGGTTGAAAACAAAGACCAGGTTGTGGACTTACTTTCACAGATTCTTAATATTTTTTCTTTCATGGTGTAAATGTTCATGGTGTTGACATTTATCTTCAAAATTCACTGTTTGTGACAAAGTTGTTACAGAGATAATTCTGTCGTTACAGTTGACAGTTCTGAATAAACTTGCATTTTTATAATCCAGAGTCAGCATTACTTTTAGCTTTGCAGATTTTCCATGTCTTCTAATGTGATGTTGCAGATAGCTTACATTCTCAGAGTACATAGCTTTTGGGGCTTTGTTGGTATTCATCAGTTTCTGCTACAGCTCTGTGCCTGGGTAATTTGTGTGTGTGTGATGACCAATGTACCTTCAGGGATGCTGTTCAGGACTGATTGAGTTGGTGGCCAGCTCTCTGTAGCTTAGCTGTAATGGTGCCACAGTGATTTATACCTGGCTGAAATAACTGCTTGATGAAAACACATGCACGCACACACACACACACACACACACACACACACACACACACACACACACACACACACACACACACACGTTCTTATATTCTCTGTCTTCCTTGAAACACCCCCTTTTTCTGTCTTTCATCCTAGAAAAGTGAGTGAAGGTGATTTGGGATTTGTAGGTTGAAAAGAAGGGCCCTTTCTCCTCTGCTTTCTCCACCCTGACATTTTAATCTGCTTTGCACTCCCTCACTGACCTTTTTTAACCATCTCTCTCTTTCTTTTCTTTGTGCCTCCCTTTCTGTATTGCTCACCATCTCGCATTTAGCATCATGTTCTGCTTTTTTTTATTCCATCAGTCACTTCCTTTATTCTTTATTTTCTTTATTTATTTTTACATTGTAGTATTGTTTTCCCTTTTCCCCATCAGTATAACACTCATTCCTCTCAAATTCCTCCCTCTCTCTTTGTCATCACCTTTACCTCACCCTCTGTCAATCCCTCCTCCTTTTCTCCCTCTTGGTATTTCACACAATGATAACTGACATTTCAGGCCGATGCGGTCTTCTTCTCCCCTTTGGCTCTTTTTTATGCTGCCTTTTTTGGAGTCGTTCTTTTCATTTCTTTTTTATTGCTCCTTTTCAGTCCATCTACCTTCTTTTTCTTCTTCCTCAGTTCCATTTAGCCCTCTCTCTCCCGCTGGACTCATCTTACAGGAGGAAACCTTTAGCTTTTACTCGGTCATGACTCTTTTGATTCTGAATGTCACTGGCTTCTATCAGTCTTTCCCTTGGAAATATTTCTCCTCCTCAACATTAATTCTTCCCATCCTTGATTATTAATGGTCTTGGTGCAGCCTTGTCTGAATGAATATACTACTTATTTACCTGTTTAACTTAAGAAGCAACCAGATAAATGACAAAGGTTTGATGAAAGGTTGACTTACTGGTAAAAGAAGCCCGTTTAGAAACAAGGTTATTGATCATTACTTAGCTTACGTTACTTTGATACTGCCACTAGTATAGTCACCCTCCTCTGGGCATCAGAAAGCATGTGAGTCCAAGACACCTCTGCTTCAGATTTGATGGTGTGAACCACAGTCATTCTAACAACTGCAAACAATCACACATCACATGATAAGTGATTGTGTGATAAGTATTGCTTGATAAAATCTTCAATGAAATGAGCTGCTCAGACTTGTGTTTGACTTTTGGTGTCACATGACCGAAAGACCCAAAGGCATGTTGATCCAGTAAACCACCCTGAATCTTTCAAGCAGGAGCAGTGACACAGAATGAATCTCCTGCCTGACTCCTTGTCTAAACATGGCGCTGCAGGCCAACCACCAAGCAGTGCTCAATTCCCGTGCCCTAAAGAGCTCACCCTGGCTGTTTCTTTTTTTTTTTTTTTTCTTCCTGAAGCAAAGATTCAACTTGCATCAAAGTGGGGCAGTGTGTGTCTGCAGGCACAGCTTGGATGCAGCAATGATGAAAAGCAAAGCACCGAAAGCACAAGTATAACAGAAGTTACGAATGTGACATAGTCACGTATAGTTTGTTCATTTTTTTAACTCTGATCTCGCCTCAGAGAGCAAAAGGAGAACGAGAAACAAGCTGACACTAAAGGACAACTGTAGCTTTGCTTCTAACTTTGACTTTACCTGAGAGGACATTAAAATAAAATGCAGTTGCACAGCAGCTGGTCAAAAGGTGCACTCTGCACATCATGCTGAACACTTCTTCATGTTCTTTTTAGTTTTGCATTCTGCTGACATTTTTTTTACTGAGCAGGGGAACATCCCCAGGGAGAGAGTGGTTTAAATATTGATTTATTTGGCTTAGATTTTGTGTTTTGCTCTCCTTGTGGTCATGATTATTTTACTACTCCGTCTGCCGCAAGATATAAAGTGTGGTTATCCAAAAGGCGTCCCATTATGCAAAGACTTTTGAGAATATTGATTATTTTTCTTCGTATTTTTAAACACATTTTCAGAATGAAGTCACTTGAAAGATATTGGGTAAAATGAAGTTGGCTTTTTCTTTTCAGCTGTGTCCCATAAATATCACTTAACATAAAAAGCTTAAAAAAATTAGCATACAAGCAATGACAGTATAAAATATGTATTTTGACTACATAAATTACTGATGGAACTTGACTTTCTTAAAATATTCACCTTTTTAGGAATTTAGAAAGTACTGTTGTGTTAACAAAAAAAAAAAATTACAAGCTGGAGGTGCCACTGTTACCTCCCAACTCAGTCTTGGCCACACACCAGGGCAAAGTAAGAGCTACTGGAAGCCAACAGAGCAGGCAGTAGAGCAGTGTAGATGGAGCTTGAGGAATGAGAAATGTTTCCAAAAACAGAATACAATATTTGTATGACTCAATCCCCTGCTCGTGGAGCTCATTAACTGTGCAAATATATAATAATGATTGTTACAAGTCTCCCCATGCATGCGTGGGTTCCCTCCGGGTACTCCGGCTTCCTCCCACAGTCCAAAAACATGCTCATCAGGTTAATTGGTGATTCTAAGTTGCCTGTAGGTGTGTGTGTGTGTGAAAGGTTGTCTGTCTCTGTGTGTCAGCCCAGTGATTGACTGGCGAACAGTCCATGGTGTACCCGGCCTATGGGGAGAGATTTGTCTCAAAATTATTTACACGTGTTTCTAAGATGCACAAATACATCCATGATTCACATTTTTTAATTTTATGTGTTCACTTATCATGACTTATCATTTGTAAATCTTCAATTCTGCTTGTGAATTGTTGGAAGTGTGTTTGTGGATCAACCGGCATGCGCATTTATTTGTGAGACAAACGTCACACAGTTTCAAAGAGAGTCTCACACACACAAGTTGAGCACAAGACTGTGTGGAAAGATGTGTGAAAAACTTCGCCTCTCCGTCCACTGTATAGAAAATGAATGAATGAAGATTGTCACAAGTACAACAGCCTTATTTTTAGATGCTAGACTCTACAGGCAGAGCATTTTATGTTAGTAGTAAATCAGTGAAACAGAAGAGATACGTTCCTGTCTTTGATAAAGACAACAAATGTGATTTTTTGTACAATAGAACTTTGGGTTTTCTTCATCACTGTTAACAGCTTCAACATAGAAATGTAGAACTAGCTGTTCCTACAACACACTGGGCTTCTGTCTTGTGGTGATCATCAGATCACTTGTCCTGATTTTTTTGGGTGAACAGTCCCAGCCCATCTAGTATTTGATTGGCTGGCTGGAGAAGTAACACCAGCACTTTGCCAAAGAGTACAGGCAGAGATGCCACAGAAGTAGCACGTGGTATGTTAAACAAACACTCTGAAAGTGCTTGAAAACAAAATGCTGTGCTGTGTGGTTTCTCTCTGTTTCCATATGCTGCGTGTACCTTTACTCCTCCTCCAGAATATCTCGACAAAAAGCGAAGTAAAGTAGCATGTGGGCTAACTGCAGCTAGCAGAGATCACGTCACAGTCACTCTGATGACCAACCAAAGTATATGACTGTTTTTGCATTTGAAATGCAGGACAAATAACTAACAATATGACTGGAATAAAAAAAAAAAGTAATCAGATAAATAACCCAAATAATCAACATGAGAATGACTATCTTCCTCAGCTACAGGTTCTGATCGTTGGTTACAATTAGATGTTCAGCCCTACTTTGTAAATCTATTTGTTGATCTGTCATTGACTTGTACCCTCCCCACCTCTCCAGGTGAGAGGATTCTTCTTATCCACTTGTCCTCTATGCAGTGAGCGACTGCAGAGCAAAGATGAAGTGTATAGCCTTATCCTCTCTTATCCCATCTTCTATCCCCATTTCTTATCAGCCCAGGAGGAAAAGCAAGGATTAACCAGTCCTGGAGAGAGGAGAGCAAGTGTAGAGGTACAGGCAGAGGAGGTGGGGAACTTAAATGCCTTGTAAATTCCTTATCTGACTTGTAGCTTTGAATCAGCTCTGGAGTTCTTACACTGCGGATGATTTGTGTCGATTGAGGACAGGTCAGAATAGAAGGTGTCACCTGAAGAGAGGACTCACCTGAATGGAGGATAAAAAGTTGACTAAGTGGATGGAGAATGGGTTGAAAGAGGTAAAGTGGTTCCAATTAAAAAGGATGCATGGGGAAGAATTGAGAAATGCTAGTAAGAAAAACAGAAACTATGGTAACTGAAAATGGGGTTTAAGACGTCAGTTTCTCAGCAGCTACTGATGTCAGGATATTTAAGGCTTTCAAATGTCAAACCTGAAATAAAGGCTTATTTTTTAAGCCTTAAGTCAGACAAACAAAGCACCAGCAGTGCGAACACAATGGGTTGCAACGCAGAAAGCACTGACAGACCTCATCATAAAACCAAAAAGTAAGAGCACTCCAGCTGAAGTGCTTAAGTGCAAGTGCTTTATGTAAGTGAGTCATTAAAGTGAGACACTGTTGTTACCCGGAAACACCTGTGAACCCAGAGTTCAATTATCACCAACAGGCCTTCCATTCATGAGCCTTTGTTTTTTTTTTTTTGTTTTTTTTTTTGGGCTGATATAAAAGCTCTGGAAACTTGTTAGAAAATGAATACCAGATATTTCCACCGCCATCATCTCCTGCAAATATGGTCACTTCAGGCTCCAGAAAAGCAACAAAGGGGGCACTTAAATGCTGAACTCCCTGTTTATAAGCAATCTATAGACCAAAAAATGAAGACATGATGGTTATGTCAATTATTTATACACTTTTTGGACAGTCAATTTATGGAACGTACGAGCAAAATAAAATTGGTCAAATAATCGTCAGGAATAAAACATTAATCTATGTTACACATGGAAGTATTGATTTAATCAAATCAAAATCAAAATTTATTTATAATGCGCTTTTCATACAAAATATGTAACACAAATGCTTTACAGACCATTAAAAACAATCCCACATGCCCTTCCACCCAACCACCCTTACCCCACACAACCAAACAACCCATAGTCAGCAGTCACATACATAGTTTACCCTGTGACCATAGTTTTACAATGAATGAAGTTAAACTTTTCTAAAACAGCCTTGGTTCCCTCTCTGACTGCCTCGTTGAAGTTAAATCACAACTTTCTCAAACTCAGTAGCATTAAAACCAAAGTTCTTGTTGGCTCCAAATCCACTCTGGCCAAGTCTCCAAACCTCTTAGTAACCATCAAAAACTCCACAGTCCCTTCCTCCCCCAAAGTAAAGAGCCTGGGTGTTATCGACACAAGAAGTGGGAAGTATAAAGAGTCTGAAGTGAATTATTTGGCTCTGAAAGTCAGCTGATGTTCAAGAATGGTACTATGAAGAGTGATTTGGGAGGTACTAAAAGAGCTGGTTCTTGCTGAGACAAATGGTCTGGATCACTTAAAAGAGATGGAATTCCTATTACTGGGATAACCTACACTGAGGTCTTACCTGAGAAAGAAGCTCTAACACGGTATAATGGATCAAAGACAACTGGGGCAGAAGCATGGTGTGCAAACGGGATATATGACTCATTTAGCAAAAGCCCACTTCACCCACAGAATTTATTGTTGCATCCCTCACAGAGCCTCAGTATGACTGTTAAGATCTCCAGTGACAATGTGGTCAAAATGTCAAATAAAACCTAGTGCATTTTGTTTATTATCTTACACATCATTCATAGTAAACTTAAGTCACCATACATCACTCACAAACCTCCTTAAGTCACAGTATAACCACCTCTAGTCCCTTCTCACTTAAACATGTGACTGACGAAAAAGTGTGTTTTGCATTATTGTAGGTATTCAATAAATGTGTGTATTTGTGCTGCTAAAGTCTAACAAAGCAGCTTGGAGAATAAAATCTGTTCTCCTCAGAAAACAAACCAATTAGCCGTTCAGAGCAGCGGTGCTTTCAAGAAGTGTGAAAGTGGTTACTGTTGATAAAAATGGATTTATTCACACAGGAATGGAGTGCCTGGTGTATGAAGGTAAACACATCACAGTGCAGAGTCTTCCTGAACAGCTGTGTGAGGAAGATAATGAAGAAGAGAGGTAATTATTTCAGTAAGATGGGTAAAAAGGGTACATGCAGACAAAAGGTGGCATGTGATGGCAAGGTTTGATCGGAAAATACCTGTAAGTTGCCAAAAAGGTAGACACACACACACACACACTAACACAATAAGGACGTGCAAATAAAGGAATATGAACAACTGACTCTAAATGTTCTTCTATTTGTTGTGTCACTTTTTGACATAAAAAAATAAAGCTACTAAATCTTTCTAAAAAGTTTTTAGTTGCGTTTAAAATAAAACTAAATGTTACTTGTTTCTAACCTTGCTGTCAACGATGAAAGGCCCCATTTGCATTTGGCTCCATTCAGCACCTTCCCTTTATGTGAGTCGTAGACACAGAGAACCTTTAAATTCTTTATGACCCCATTCTCAAGCTTCTTGCTCTTGACTTCTGCAGGTCACAGCATTGTTGACAAGTTACACCGTGGAGAGGGTGCCAGCATCAGGGTTGCGACATTAACACCACAACCAGTCCTAAGAGTGTAGAAAGAAAAGCCTGAAGCCATATTTCCACTGTCACTAATATACTGAGGTCACATGTGTAATTTATATACTGTATATACACGCCTGGTATCTGCTTCATGAATTCACTACGTGTAAAGCAATGTTATTCATCAGGCTCAGTTTTAATATTGATTTAATATTCAACAAGCAGAAGAACTGAATTTAGTTTTATACATTTGAAAGGCAAAAGAAAGCAAGTCTTGACCACATGCACGCTTAACCACTTTCTTCTTGAAAGTGAGAACCAAGGATGAAAACACTGACAGTAAGTATTTATTGTTTCTATTTGGTATTAAAGTGAACTACATACATGTACAAAAATTTATTACATTTGTTTATTAGCTTCAAGCAGAGCATTTAAGTGGACTGGAGCACGAGCGAGTAGGGAGTTGAGCGGGCGAATTTTGAAAAGAGCACAGAGCGGGATTTCTTTATTCAAGGATAGGAAGGTAGGATTGCAGATGGCCTAGTGGTTAAGGTCATGCTCTATATAGCAAAAGCCCTTGAGCAGGCAGCCCAGGTTCAAGTCTGGCCTATGGTGACTTTCCTGCATGTCATCCCCCACTCTCACCCTGTTTCCTGCTCTATCCACTGTCCTGTCCTCTCTTATTAAAGGCACAAAACCCCCCCAAAAAAACGTAAAAAAAAAAAAAAAAAAAAAAAAAAAAAAGGAAAAAGGATGGGAAGGTGGAAGGGGGTCTGTCCAGCTCCAGTTTCACTCTGTTACCGCTCACATCACAAGTCTGAAGCATGCCCAAACCTGGCCCAGAATCAGAATCCACAATAGTGATGAGGTCGAGGGGCTTGAGAGGTGAGGTGAGGTCTGCAGGCAGACCCCTCTCTCAGAATCACAATATATTTTTTGGAGCAAGCATGGCGTGGCGCGGGATGCAATCTTGTTTGAGCGCTGAGCGGTACTAGGTGGAGTGGTATGGTGAGACTTTGAGTGGGGAGCAAGGAACAGGAATTCTTGCCACTCCACTCCGCTCACATGCTCTAAGATCTCAGGGTTTCCAAAATACATTTCCTTTGTAGTGGCTTAAAAAATAAGTAGGGAAATGCTGATTATTTATTTGACCTTGAACTTTACTTGCAACATGAAACCCTGCAGTGCTTCTCTGCTACATCACTTGAGCATCCAGCCCAGCGCAGAGATCAAAGTTAACTTTTTTCCATGTCTTTGTTATTATTTAAAGGTATCAACTTTTTTAAGGCAGTTTGATGAGTTACTGTATCACATAAAATGCTAAACACTGAAAAAGATGCCATGCTTTATAAGAATGAGAAGCTATCTGACTGGGTGAAGATGGATTCAAAAAGAAGCTGCAGGACATTGCGGTGAGTGACTAAGTGGTTAAAGTAGATGGACTCTCCACCAGTATGTTTGTGGTACACAAAATCAATGCTACACGCTGTCAGCCATGCCACTCTGTGGATTCTGTATGTCTATAAATATAACTAAATGATTTCCACTGGGAATTGCATGCTTGTGTAAAAGTCAAAATGTTAGAGTCTTACACATAAATCTTACATTGTTTGTGTCATGCTCATATCCTCAGGTCTCTCTGTTAACTAGAACTGTGAATAAAAATCTGAAGGAAAATAAAGCATAACAGACAGAAATAGTCAACATGTGTTAAAATGTGCTCATTTGTCTGTCTACAAGTTCTGTGGAGGAGAGACAACGACTTGACCAGATGGCAGATAATGGGCCGAAGCATAGAGCAAACATTTGCCAGAAGAGGAGGATTTCTTCTTGGAGAATTGTCTGATTAACGACTCCACATTACATTAAACACTGGCCTTCACAATGCACTTTATGTGATAAAGGTATTAACTTTTTAAACATCCTAGTTTGAGATTCATATTCTTTTGTCATTGTTCCACAAAGTACAGTAGAAAGGATGGGTCATGTTTATTTTTCAGCCTCACTGATTACTGGGTTCAAAAGTATTCTGTACTTATAGTACATCTCAGATGAAATACTTTTTCATCTGAGTATGTACGTATACTTAAGTACAAAACTGCAGAATTGTATACAGTTAATTCTAAAGACTGCTGATCCAACCTTCTATGATAGAACTCAAACATGTCAAATACATGTCTTCTATTAATAACTGACCTAAATCACACAAACCCACGCCACTCTATCGGCGCTGGACTCCCGCGGCTCCGCCAACGATCAACTCCGGATGCATCTCATTAGCATGGCCCACTGGAGGCCTGTGCTACTTCAAACACCTCCAAGATGGTGCTGCTGCTGCCGCTGCTGCTGCTGCTGCTGCTGCTGCTGAGCCTGCTGCCAGCTATATATAGAAACCAATCTGCAACCCCACCTAATGAGCACAATCCACTTCAGACCCCACTGTCAACAACTGGCCATGAGTGTGTGTGTGTACGCAAGGAGGGGTGGGTGTGTACGGATTCAGCTGACCAGGCTGTTTTGATAGCATGTCTGCTGTAGATCAATGCTCTGCCAAGGAGTTTTTTTTGTGTGTGTGTGGGTGTGTGCATGTGTGGGTGTGTGTGCATACGTAAGGTTTCTTGCCGTCTTTGCTGCTAAATATAGGTGAAGCAAATTTCTGAGTTGCCTTGGCAGAAGGACAGCAGCACAACCAAATTGCCCTTTCTCTCTACCTATACCTTTTCTCCTCCGTTTCTTGGCAGTGTTCTTTTTCTCTCCTATTTAACTCTTTCAAACCTTGCTGACTTGTCTTACTTTAAAAGTGGGGAGGAGTATTATGTAGAAGAGTACGTAGGCCTGCATTTTCAGAACATCTATTTTCATAAATATGTAAAAGCACTGGGCCTTTTCATGCTGAACAGTAAATATTATTCATAACAATGCTGATGGATCACTTTATAGAGACTGACACTTTTACAGCTGATTTTTCAATTTTACTTACAAGAAACCAGCTGAATATTGTAACTGTAGCCAGTTCAAGCAAAGATTATCATTACTTTCAGCAGATTTCAGAGATCAGTTCATAAAAAGCTCGAAACTCCTCATCAAACTTCATCCATTAAATTAAGTGTCTCATGAAATGAAGTGACCTTACTTGCATACTTCTCAGCGTACAGTGAACAAGATGAAACTCACTAGACTAAAGAAATTTATTAGTATTATCAAAAGGACTGAAGTTGGTATTCATATATATACAAAATCCAAAACCAGTGAAGTTGGCACGTTGTGTAAATCTTAAATAAAAAATAAGAATACAATGATTTGCAAATCCTTTTCAAATTATATTCAGTTGAATACACTGCAAAGACAAGGTATTTAATGTTCGAACTGAAAAACCTTATTTTCTTTTGCAAATAATCATCAACTTAGAATTTAATGGCAGCAACACACTGCAAAAAAAGTTCGCACAGTGGCATTTTTACCACTGTGTTACATCCCCTTTCCTTTTAACAACACTCAGTAAATGTGTGGGAACTGAGAAGACAATAGCTCATTGAGAAATGTTCTTAAACTGTTCGACAATTTGCTCACGCATTTGTTCACAAAGCGGTGACCGTCGCCCCATCCTTGTTTGTGAATGACTGAGCATTTTAGGGAAGCTGCTTTTATACCCAATCATGGCATCCACCTGTTCCCAATTAGCCTGTTCAAGTGTGGGATGTTTCAGGTAAGTGTTTGACGAGCATTCCACAACTTTCTCAGTCTTTTTTGCCACTTGTGCAAGTTTTTCTTGAAAAATGTTGCAGGCATAAAATTCCAAATGAGCTAATATTTGCAAAAAAAACACAGTTTACCGGTTCGAATGTTAAGTATCTTGTCTTTGTTGTGTATTCAATTGAATATAGGTTGAAAGGGATTTGCAAATCATTGTATTCTGTTTTTATTTACGATTTACAAAACGTGCCAACTTCACTGGTTTCGGGTTTTTTGTATATATATATATATATATATATATATATATATATATATATATATATATATATATATATATATATATATATTAGTGGTGGGACTTTGTCGTGTTAATTTGATAATTAACGTGGGGGGGAATTAATGGCGTTAAAAAAAATTACGCATTTTATCGTATTTTATTTTATAGTCTATATCACACAAAACAGTTCTCAGTGCACGAGTTTCTGGCAGACAGATTATAGCGACGCACTGAGTGAGGGATAACACTGTTGACACTGTTGTTATATATGTGTGTGTATATATATATATACAGTCAAAAAGATTCAGGAATTAAATAAAGGCACACATAGTGCAGAGTTTGTTTATTTGCTTTGAAACTGACTGCCTGACTTCCATGGCCGTGAACTGATGTAGTGAAAAGACTGTGTACAATCAGAACTGCAAAAGAATACACTCCCGTGTTTTAGGCCAGGTACATTTCATTTCAAAGCATTTTGTACTTAGCATACCACCACTTTCCTCACAAATTCTTAAATAAACATTTGGTAACATGCCTACATTAAAGGTTACCCTGGTTTTAAATTGAACAAAACTTTCTGCATTACTTCCTGAAATGAAACCGCAATCCACACAAGGTTGGACACAAAGATTGCATGTTGGAAAGAGCTGTTTGAATACAGAAAAATTCTGAGATGTACCTTAAGCTAAATGGTTCAGCAGAGGAGTTTTGAAATTATGCTTTTTTTTAAATAAAGAAGGTACTTTGGGGAGAAATTTACAAAATGATGAAACATGCCTTTGTCTGTACCTATGGGTAAGCGAGTGATAGACTGGCGATCTGTTCAGGGTATACCCCGCCTTGCACCAAAGGAGAGCATACAACTTCAAAAGAAGAGGTCCAGACCCACACACCAGTGAAAATGGATATGACCTGGCCAATAATGTAACTCCAGCCTTGCATCACCAGACCCAAGTGTCTATTAAAAAGTCCAAACAGCTCTGCAGTGTAATGGGTCTTGTTTTTGACTCAGACAACTGTATTTACTTTCATGCGTCTTAAACTAAGGGCAGAATTTGAGTAAATCTTAGCTAAGAGCCGCGTTAATCTTTTCTCTCCCTGATGTAAATGGTGACAGCCGATTAACTATTCTCATTGGACCTGCTTTCACTCTTTTTCTATCCATTCTTCAGAGAGTGGAAAAAGTTTCACGTACACACTAATTAGTGCGATTGTGGCTCAATAGCTGCAGATCAATGGTGCTCAGCTCCCAACAGGGAGTAACACTCCAGGGGACAAACCTCACATCTGTCCCAGCAGGAACTGTGACACCACAGACAGCTCATCAGCCCAGGTGACAAACACTGCCACCACTTCAGGGATATTTATATATCTGAAGAGATCACTGTATAAAGAGACTCATTCCAAAAAGCTGCCTATCTATTAATGCCAGAGCAGGGTGTCATTATACCTCATTTATATTTTTGCTTTTGACATTTAAAGTGGTAATCTGTGGGGTTCATGCTTCTTTCATTTTGGTAACGCTGTGCTTAACTCTCTAAAGATCACTTGTCAGTCAATAATTGAGGCCAACGCGGCCTTTGTCCTTTCATTTATTTTTTTCCTTGTTGGATATTTCTGAGGACATTTTCTGCACAGCTCTTGGCTGTTGCCCACAGTGACTTATTATGTATTGCCCTTATGGTGAGTCAATAGATCATCAGTCATCTAAATAAGTTTTGGATGAACTGACATGCAATTTTCAATTTATTCATAGTCTCCAGAGGATACATCTCAATGACTGAGCTTTTCCTCTGACATCACCATGTGACATAACCACATAACATTCTGGACAAGAGCCTTAAAATCTCAACATACTGGACTTACTGCCATGGAAACCTTTAGAAATTCGCATTTCACACTTTGTAAATTGTGACACAACTCTCTGCAAAAGCTGGCAGTGAAGTCCAGTAACCCTCCTCATACAGACAACAGAAAAAAAAGTAAAAAATATCATTGTTGGACTGAGACTGTGTTATAAGTTGTGAATAACCTGAAGCCACCCATCTGCTGTACCTTCCCAGTCCACCAGGGGAGCAGTTCCCAGTTCTGTAATCACTGCCTTATATTACAGGCCAAAACACCCTGCTTTAGGGCAAAATATCTGCCAAAGAAATGACTCACATGCTATGGTGCTGCTTAAAATATGCATACTAAATTTTCATGTTATGACGGTATACAGATCTATTTCCAAGCCTTTTTCATCAAACCCCTGCTGTGCCTTAACGCTGCTACCCAGAGGCTGAGTCTTGATTCAGAACTATAGACTCAGTGTCAAGTGAGATTTCCATTGCGTTGCTCCAAGATGATTAAAAGAATAAAAATAAACACAAAAGTTAAGTTATTTATAACTGGAATGCATGCTGTTTCCAATAATGTTGAATGCAGCTGTTTATAGCCTAGTGTGTGTGTATCAAACATTCATAATATATATATAATACTATAGCATACCCAAGTGTCTACATCTATGGATGCCATCCAAAACCAATTCACTGAAAGTACAGCAGTAGTTTGTTCATTATTCATAGAGCATAACAACATACTTTAATAAATACATTCCTGGAGTATTTTGATGATGCTATTGAGATTCAGATAGTGTAGGCCTTTGGTTTTCCACACCAAGTTGCAAACATTTTACTCATGAGTTCATGATCTTGCATGCTGAATTATTTATGGGATTCTAATTACAGTCTCACAATCAGTTCCTGGTGCTGCAGCAAATGTAGCTGTAGAATACCCATAGCAATCTTAAGTTTATTTACTTATTTATTGCATTTTTTATGAGCTCATCTTTGTAGGAGAAAAGGGGGGAAATCTGAACTCTGTCTAAGAACTGGGCAAGATGTAGCAGCAGTGAAGCATGCATGTTCCGTGACATTTCTGGCTCTGACAGTTATGTGAGTGTTTGGTTTGAGGGGTGTCCTCGGATCAAATACGAGTAACATTTAGTTCCCAAACTAAGCTACTCAGAACAGCCCATTTGTGCTACCAGTTATAATTTACTTTTTTTCCCCCTCTACACACTGCTGGCTATGCTAGTGTGAGCATTTTGAGATTCAGTCATGCATAAGGACACTGCTTCATGCAGACAGAAGGAGCTAGGGGAAATGATCAGCTCAACTTCTGAGACACACCCATCCCACAATATTGCATGACTTAAAATAAACAGCATTTATACTGCAAGGAAATCTGGACCACTAAGAATACACCCTCCCCTCACAGAAAAATTGCCTCATACTTCTTTTTTTGTTTGTTTGTTTAATAGACTAAATAGCCATTTAAGTAATCATTTTAAAACATCTGTTTGTCAGGATAAATGTTTCACTCTGAGTCAGCTGTGCTGTAATAGTTTATCATTTGGATTTTGGCTTTATAGCATACAAAATTACATGGTAAGCAGTTTAATGGTAAAAAAAATAATTAGTGGGTTTTTTCTGTGGTGCATCAGATTATTTTCAACTTGGCTGTACTTCTTGAGATAAGAATCTATAAATCATGTCAGCAACATTGATGTACATTTTCCAAGTTCACAGGGGTGCTTTGTTACACACACACAAACACACACACACACACAAAAGTTTTAAGATGTGATCTGCAAATGGCCCAAATGATACCTGGGTGGTAATAAAAGAACGACACATTAATGTTTTCATGATGTTGTAAGATCTTCATTTAAGGGCCTTATGTAATAACTCTCAAACACATTAGCAGTTACAGACAGAGTGCGGTTCAGCCTCCATCCCAGCACAATGTCCTTATGAGTTGTGGTTAAGGACACATGAACAAAGATGGGCTCTGAACTCTAATGGTCACCGTACTTTTCAGGATTAAATTCTGTTCATCTGCGATGCATAAAGATGGCACACACCTGCACTGCACAAAGTGCAAAACAATGGGTGTAATTACCTTAAACTTGATGTCCTAAGATCCTCTGCAACTCGTCAACGATTAAGCCTGCAACAAACAGAAAAGCATGGTTGTTGAGTGAAGTTGAAAAACCCTTCAGTATAACCCACAAGAAGGAGATAGGTCTCTGCCAGACACACAGCAGTGACAGGAGGATAATTAGAAAAGAGGGCCCCTGATTGGTGTATTTATCTACATCAAAGAGAGCTAAGCAGGAAATGAAGCAGCTAGGCAGGCTGTACATGCAGGAACAAAGCTGAAAGACACAAACACAAAGATGCTACATGAAAATAAAACTGCAGCGATGGGAGAGCAGATTCTCTCAGTTTATATGTGAGCTGGCAGCTTAAAAGAACCCTGTGACATTCAGAAAAAACAGCTTGATGTTGTTCATTATCTGGAACGTGTCAGTTCAAGCAGAAAAAAAAGTTGAGGGGGTGGTGGAAGAGAAAAAAGCATGTGACGTAAAGATCATTGGTTTGACCCCGAGGCATGCGGCGAAGCTTTGGGAAAACTCAGAGTGTGTAATTCTGGCTGTTAGTTTCCTGAACAAGCACAATCAGACAGCTCAGTGTGGAGCACTGCAACAGCACCAAGCAGCACCACAGTATGAGTCACTGTAATGGGATCTGCTTGACACAGATCATGAGGGCAAAAGCAAAACTGATTTGCTTTACTTTTACTAGGCAGACGGGGAAGGCATGTGAGGACTTTTTTTCCCCATGAGATTTCTGTGTGTGTGGACTTAGTAGTGGGGAATGAGATGTAAGTATCAGGAAAAACAAAATTGATATGACTGCTCTCCATGGTGCTGAAACTGCAGCTGTTCACCCTCTAGTGAGGACAGAAACTGTGGTATAGGGACCTTATGTCATCCAGCAATTTAATGTCTTTGCAGTTCACACAGTTTACAGCCTCTCTTTTAAGGCATAAGCATTGAATGTAGCCCTAGAGTGGGTTCCACCCATATTCATCAAAACCGGTTGGTTTGTGTTTCATCTCATGTACGCAAAGTCTTTTATTAAAATGCTGAACACTTGACAGAATGTCTGCTATTTGAATTTCAAGGAAATGTCTAATATCTTAACAAACTCCTGCAAAGGGTTTCATCTGAGCTCTTCCAAACTTAAACTATGGTTTAAAGGCACGTTGAACATATTCAAAGCTTGATTTTTGTCAAAATGTATTGCTGTGGTTGGGGGCCAAACATTTGCTTGTTTCTTTATTTTCTTTATTTTTGTCCGTTCCCCAAAAAGTATTTGATACATCAAGTGAATTAATTTTGGACCCCCAAATTACATCAAACCACTTCTGTTGAAAAAGGAGATTGAAGGGATTTTCTTGACAACAGTTGACTGGTAAAGTCATTTAACATGTTTGTTGCACCTTTAGTATGGCACTTTGTTAATGGTAACTTGCTTTAAGTTGGGAACTGCTATTTAATTAAGCCATTGTAAGTTGTCCAGCCTGCCTTACTTTGTCTGAGAAGAGATTTTACCAAACAGACCCAAGTTAAAGACCTGGAAATTATGTTTTTTTCCAACTAATCAAGAATATTTCTTTCTGTGATTTAAACACAAGCTGATGTCATCAGCCAACAGTCAGGCAGTTGATGGAAAACTTGTAGGGGTGTAATGAAATGGTAGAATACTTTCAGTGAGATTTCTAATTTATCAACCACTGAGGTCTGGAAGCACTTAATTTGGTGTTTTATTGTTAATAAGCTGCACAGACACCTTTTACATCAAATTAATTTAATCCACTACTTAGCACTAAGATAAGAAGGCTTTTGTATTAATGTTTGAGAGAATTTTCACATCTACTGTATCCTGAGTCTCTCTTTGTAGTTTTTGAATTGCAGTCATGTGCTTCTACGGCTGTCCGCATTACCAAAAAGACACTGAAATGTCACCATGACTCATACTTTGTAATAGTTTATAAAGAACATCTACACATTTTTCCCTCCTTTTTAAGTCTTTTATGAGGCTAGAGTACAGATCACACTGTTTGTTTTGGTTAGTTGCTGTGAGCCAAGTAAAGGAAAACTTAAGGGGGGTCCACACATAAGGATTTTCTAAATCCGAAGAGTTTTTTATCTCACAATTAGAGTTCTCACACATGATAATGTGTGAGACAAGATAAGATAAAAGAAAATCAGGCATTTAACAGTTTTGATCGTACTGTGTGTGGTGTGCTCCGATAATCTCAACACAGCTCACCGCACACATAACGATTCTACCTATCTAGAATCTAGTCCTCCAAGACTGAAATTTTGCGTGACCAAATATGATGTCACAAAAAATGCAGAAGAAGAAATATAGAAACAGATAGCTGCAGCCAGCTAGCACCAAATACAACATGGAAGAGGACATAGAAGAGGGAATGATGGTGGTCTTGTGACTATTTTTAACAGAAATTCCCAAACCAAAAAGAAAAAAGGACTGTGGCAAAAATCTTGGAGACGGCAGGAACAGACTTTCCCCAGACACAAGATTTCTGGTCGTAAATATTAAACAAGTTTAAGATTATGATTGTCAGTCCTGACCTGTTTCGAAGCCAATTATTGGGACAAGTTCAATCTTAACACACCTCAGACCACAGGATAATCTGATAGGATAATCTTATAAGACATAACATAATCGGGTGTTATGTGTCCTTGGTCAGGAAGGTGGAAAGTTGGGACAAAAACAGCTCGATAATCCTGTGTAACCCCCTTAAGTGAACATATTTTCAGTGTCATTTTTCAAAAAGAGACAAAGACAAAAAAAGGGGGATATAACATATATTTGTCAATTTCCCACCCGTCTTGAGTTTCTTTCTGTTTCTAACCTCTGTGTTTGAGAGTTGCTACACAGAATAAATGTTGTTCTGTTCTTTTGAAGTAGCCTATGGCTGAAAGAGACACAAAGATAATTTTCCCAGCAGGAGGGGAAACAAGTGATACAGCCAGAGTGTGGCTGAGGGGTAGCTCAGCACTGGAAGATGATGCTTCAGGTCATAGCCTGTTATCAACCCAATGTACACCCTTTCGCTGCTCCACATACAAACACTTCAGGTACTGCAGCCCCTCAAGTCTTTTCAAAAGCAATCCCATCATCTATA
Organism: Labroides dimidiatus; assembly: GCA_030710495.1. Lineage (NCBI taxonomy): Eukaryota > Metazoa > Chordata > Actinopteri > Labriformes > Labridae > Labroides > Labroides dimidiatus. The sequence goes on from CM061145.1 coordinate 28,481,777, forward strand.
AGAGACCAGACAAGGGGGGGGAGAATACCACAGTGATGCCCAAAATAGCAGTGTATTGGAGTTTGCCACTTTACTTTAAGTAAATTTATTATGTCAACCAGTTCCATGTAAATGTTTCAGGTTAATTGAAAGCAATAATTTAAAATTCAACTTAGTTGACACTCAAATTATTGTCTTCAACTAAGCCAATACATTTACATGGAACCAGCTGACATAATAAATTAATAAATTAAAGTCAATGTTTAATTTTTTGAGTGTATATACAGTTGTGATAAAAATCTTAGTTATTATTGTTGAAGAAAAGGGGGTCAGTCTGACTGTGAACAATGCGTCAGACAAGAATAACTTTTTGCTATAAGACCTAAAAAGAAATATTTGTGTGTGTGTGTGTGTGTGTGTGTGTGTGTGTGTGTGTGTGTGTGTGTGTGTGTGTGTGTGGGTGTGTGTGTGTGTGTGTGTGTGCGCTTTTGTATCAGAGGGTAGAATGATAAATGAGATGCATAGCTGGAGTGCAATATGTGTCTATAAGTTAAACAACTCTTTCACCATGCAAAACTCAGAATTACTTGTACATCATCTGGAAATTACCAACAGTTCTTGCAAATTGTGCTGCTGTATGGATCTCCTGTGTCACCGCCTGACATTTTATGGCATCATTTACTTTGCTGAAACAGTCTGAACCCTTTGACTTTATTGCAAACAAGTGAATCAAGCTTGAGTCAGCTTTATAAAACCTCCAACAGAGCAGAGTGTTGCATAGACACTGGCACTGACTCTGGCTGTGTCACACTCATAAGCTGCTAAACCCCCACTGAGCTGCAGGTTTGTTTCATCTTTCACTGAACCATCAACACACAAACACTCACAATTTGTATCACTTTCCTTTCCAGAACATTCCTCTGACATTTCTCGATTAACCTCAGTCCTTTAGCGTTCACACACAGGAGCCCAATTTCCGACTCACACCTGGACTGTAAGATTTGAAGGCTGGCCAACGTCTCCTCTTTGATGGGAATCTGGCTCCATAAATGATGAAAGGCTCTTCAAAGAGCTGCAACAGATGGAGCTGCCGAGGGTTTGAAGCAGGACTTTCCTTCAATGAGTGCAAAGTAGATTCACTCCCCACGATCCCCAAGATTTGAACAGCTTTGGATACAATAAGGTGTTAAAATTACGAATAAAATATGGACAAAGCCTCAGTGGTGACACCAACGTTTTTTCTCTCAGGCATTATAATGCCCAACAATGGTGGTCTCTTTAATGATTCATTTTTTTTATTTCATTTATTTATTCAATAATTTAGGACAATGCACATAAATCGAGCATCAATGTAAACGTGCCAGACTTAGCACAGATGCTAAATTTCATCTGTAGTCCCTTTGCAGGTACCTACACAACACAAACAGTGAGACTTTAAAGCCTCACTGTTACAAATCATAAACAATTAGAACAATGGAACACAAGCAGACAGTAACAACACAAACAAGACAATGAAAATGATGACTTATTCAGTCAGTCTACAGAAGAGTTAAAACAGAACCGAGGCTGGCTAGAAGCCTTCTGTCAAACAGCTCCTAAGCCCCCACATATCAGTGAACTCACCCCTCAAATTCTGTACATTTATGCAGAACTTTTTTTTCTTGATATAATCAAATCAGATGTTTGATTAAAATTTATGTTGTTGTTTGTTTGTTTTTTTTTGTTTCTGCTGAAGGTGGGAATCTTAAAGGGACTGTGAGGACTTTCTAAGTGATCTTGAAAAAGGTCTCACTTCTAGATATATGCCTGATCCTAATCCACAACTTAAAATGAGATTATCAGCACCAATAAAGGTTAGATTCCCAATCGAGTCAGGCAGGATCTGATTGATTTGCAACATGCTGAAGTCTCTATGACAACACCTTTCTGTGATTTTTTTTTAGAAGTGATGGTGAACACTGGAGCCGAACTGTCAGACAGAAAAAGGATGTCAGAGCAGAAGAAAGCTAAACAGGAGAGTGATAGCATGAGCTAAAGGCTAAAACACAAGCTAAACGCTATGTGATTTGATCAAACTTGACAGTCTATCAATGAAATGAAGAGTGAGGTGATGTTAGCTCTGCTTGGCAGATGAGCAGGACATAAGGATTCGCTCACGTAAACCTAAGGATACATCTGCAAGAGGCACTTAAATAGTTGGCTACTAAACTACAGTACAATCTAACAGAGTTTGTTTGTTGTCACATTTCAAACAACAGCGCTACGTAACTGTTGATAATGACCTTACTTCATCTCCTTCAAGTCGCAGGCAAAGAACTGCTGTTGTTTGCACTTTTACACTAGCCTTTTCATATTCATCAACACCCACAGATTCATCAAAGCAGGGGGTTTTGTTTGTTTGTTTTCTTTTTTTTTTCTTTTGGCCTCAATTCATCTCAGCTTCATCTGCATTGTGTAGTAATGTGCATTGCATCTCTCTAATTGTGGAAATGTGCTCCCTGAATCCTTTCCTCCCCACCCTCGGAGTTCAAATGCATTCAGTGCTCTGAACAAGACAAGAAAAGTACTTAGTTTTATAAATTTTGACTCCAGTGCTATAACAGAGAGAGAGATTACAGTTGTTTTTTTGTTTCTTAAATGAGTTGTCTCTCACTGATTCATTCAATGAAACAAACAAGCAAGAAAATAATATACATAACCCAACACATAAAATGGCAGTTAGTTAGCTTGATACATTTCTCATTAAGTGAAAAGCAGGAATTTCACAGCAAAAGCTTATCAGAAAATGTAATTTTTATTATGGGCTCCTTTCGCACTGCGGTTCTCACTGTTTTTAAATGAGTAGTCAAACTGCAGCTTTAACCCCGAGTCTTGCTGACTGACATCAATAAGCCTGGTTTGATTTCCATTAAAAGTTACCAACTGGCAGCCTATTTAAAGTACTCAAAACACTCACAGAGCAGCAGCTGTGAACATTAGACACTTTCTGTCAATTGTTTTTAAAATCAAAAACCCTATGTGGGTAAAGATTTGCTTCTGTTTTGCATGCAAATTTTATTTGATATAAAAACATTGAATTTGAGTATTAAAACAATCTTTACTCTCTGAAGTCACTGTCACATAAGTCACATAAAGTTTTCAACTCCACTTCAGATTTAATAGCCCTGCAAGAGGAAGTAAACATTAATCCTTTGACATTATTTGTACTCAGGCTTCTTATTTCAGTCCATTAAAAGAGAGCGAGTGTCAAAATTAGAAAACTGGAAAATGCTCTTAAAGTTTTGTGAGGTTTTAGTCGCATAGCAACAGCAGCTCACCACAACTTGTCCTAAAAGGGTTAGTGAAGCATGGCTGGCTAAAAGCAGATTCCCCCCTGTAAACACAGAGCAAGAGATCGGTTCACACATGGCAACAGGCTGATCTGGCCTCGTGTACCCCTCCACTACCTCCCAGTATGTACAATAAACAGCTCCACTCTGAGCCACATTGACACAAGCTGACCCCCTGAAGCGTGAGTGTAAAGGAGAGAAGCTGAGGCGGGTACAAAGTGAGTGAGTGTGTGTGGAGAAACAGCCAGGTAATGACTGTAATTCAACTTCACCACCAGGGTAAGTGAGTGAGAGTGAAAGTTTAGAGCTGGAATCGATGAGAGCCGGTGAGAGGGGAGGCCACAGGAGAGGGGGGAGACTAGCACAAACCCTCACTCAGTGAAAGTAAGAAATGGAGGGGGGGGGGGGTGAGAAGGAGCTGTGGACAAGAGTGAAGGAGATGAGAAATAACAAGAACCACTAGAATTTTTTAACTACGAAAAAAGTCAACAACTTATTGAAGGTAAGACTGCCTCCTTTGACATATAGATACCAGATCAAAATAAACTTTTTCTCAGCCAGAAATACATTAAACATGTGACATCAACCTACTGAGAAACTAAGGAAATGGTTGATTTTTGTGGTTGTGTTATCTGACAGGAATTGGGAAGTATTTTAAGATTTTTTTTCTTCTACTTTAAGTCTGTAATTCTAGAAAATATACTTCGTATTTTTTTAGCTTCATATTTTTTATACTTTATATATACACTCACCAGCCACTTTATTAGGTACACCTTGCTAGTACCGTGTTGGACCCCCTTTTGCCTTCAGAACTGCCTTAATCCTTCATGGCATAGATTCAACAAGGTACTGGAACATTCCTCAGAGAGTTTGATCCATATTGACATGATAGCATCAACCAGTTGCAGCAGATTTGTCAGATGTACATCCATGATGCAAATCTCCCGTTCCACTACATCCCAAAGGTGCTCTATTGGATTGAGGTCTGGTGACTTTGGAGGCCATCTGAGTACAGTGAAGTCATTGTTATGTTCAAGAAACCAGTCTGAGATGATTCCAGCTTTATGAAATGGCGCATTATCCTGCTGGAAGTAGCCATCAGAAGATGGGTACACTGTGCCAAGAAAAATATCCCTCACACCACCAGCCTGAATCCTTGATACAAAGCAGGATGGCTCCATGCTTTCATGTTGTTGATGCCAAATCCTGACCCTACCATCCGAATGTCGCAGCAGAAATCGAGACTCATCAGACCAGGCAACGTTTTTCCAATAATCTATTGTCCAATTTTGGTGAGCCTGTGCGAATTGTAGCCTCAGTTTCTTGTTCTTAGCTGACAGGAGTGGCACCTGGTGTGGTCTTCTGCTGCTGTAGCCCATTTGCCTCAAGGTTTGACATGTTGTGCGTTCAGAGATGCTCTTCTGCATACCTCGGTTGTAACGAGTGGTTATTTGAGTTACTGTTGCCTTTCTACCAGTCTGGCCATTCTCCTCTGACCTCTGGCATCAACAAGGCATTTTTGTCCACAGAACTGCTGCTCCTGGATATTTTCTCTTTTTCGGACCATTCTCTGTAAACCCTAGAGATGGTTGTGTGTGAAAATCCCAGTAGATCAGCAGTTTCTGAAATACTCAGACCAGCCAGTCTGGCACCAACAACCATGCCACGTTCAAAGTCACTTAAATCACCTTTCTTCTCCATTCTGATACTTGGTTTGAACTGCAGCAGATTGTCTTGACCATGTCTGTTTTAAATGTTTGTCTGTGTTTTAAACATTGATGTGTTCTACATGCACTTCTGCCCAAGACAAATTTCCCCATGGGGGACAATAAAGTATATCTTATCTTTTAATTGTAATTAATCTGATTGTCGTTCCTCCCCATCACTAACCATACCAAGAAGTTTCAGGGACTTGCTTAATTTAATAAAATGACAATAAAATAAAACATTCATGTTACTCACAGGAAGATGATCAGTAAACTCAGTAAACAAGAGTCTGATAGATTTTAACCTTATAGTTGTGTTGTTTGATCTGTTTGTCAGTGACAGTCAACTGTAAGCTGTGCAGCTGGACGCTCTGATAAAGAGAGAAGAATAAATATGTGTTTAAACGTTCACACGTCTGTGCAGGAATAAAAGTGATATTTATAAAGTTTTTTGGTTTGAATCACAGAGATTTATTGCTGTTATTTTCAGAAACGAAACACCAAAGCACCGCCTAAGCGTTCTCAGAGTGAAGGTGAAAAAGTACACGCTTTCAAAATGACATCACTTTAAAAGTTTGGTTCTGTCACAGGTGAGGCCCCATCTGTCACGCCCTCTTACACCACACCTTAACACACACACACACACACACACAGTCACTTCCCTTGGGAAGATCAAATTTACGCTCACACACAGCTCCAGACTCACAAACATTAATCACTGCTGCTGTCTGGAAGGGAAGCCAGCGGTGTATATCCCTCAGGGCAGCACAGCTTCTAGTGTTTCAGTTCAGCACCCACTCTGAGTAAATGCAGCTCCTCACCCTGAGACACAAAATCTACTGTCAGAGTGTGCTTGAATCTTTGGGTCTCTGTGCTGTGTGGATGTACCGTGCAGCCTCTGTTCCCTCTACAGAAAGCAGCAGAACATGACTTAGTGTTCTGATAAACCAGAGTAATGTACGACATGTGGGAGCTGAGCAGCTTTTCCCTGCAGAGTCAGCTTGTTCTCACTCTCTACTCATCCTCTACAGCAGCCTAGTCTTTCCCCTGGTGCTTTAATGCATGATCCTGTAGCTACCTTTCTGTCATTACTCCAGTATATTGTCTTCCTCTGCATCCTTTAATTTGCAGTTGAATCTATTTAATGTAGCATGGAGAGTGCAAAAGTCAGCTCAGACTGTCGGGATTAAACGCTTTCATTTTTAGTAGCACGTTAAAATGTCATACTTATTAAACTACAATGGCTCTGCTACTGTGTGTTTCTGTTATCACTCTCAAAATACATAAAAAAATAAAAAAAAACAAAGATGCCGGTACAATAGGTTTGGTGCAACTCACACTGGAAAAAGAATGGCGTGGTGCACCAGCTTAATATGCCATGCTAACCAAGAGACGTGGAAGCTCTGCTGTATTAGCTTAGCTCAACTACAGGGACAAAGCAGCACTACAAGCTTTGACAGACATGTCAGATACAATATGGCTTTCAGCACAAAGTGAGCAAATCAAAGCAAATTAGCAGCAAGGCAGCATGAAGTCCACAGAAATAAAAATAGTAATTTCAAGGGCTTTGGTCAGTCACCATTCAATATGTTACATCCTTCCATCTGTGCTGAATAAACAGCTCTGTGGGTGAAATAACTGGCTGTAAGACACTAAAATAGCAGTGACTTTTACACTTCCGGCATTATACCATGGGATTTCTTAAATATCGATTCAGGTATCATTAACATGGGGACAGGTGTTCTCAAATTCTTCCTGGCATTTATTATAAAAATTTATTCCATTGAAATCATAACATAATAATCATGAAACTGTGATTATTACTGAGAGTGTAATCCTAGCATAAAAAGCTCAAATTGCATCCTTATTGGAAGCGCAATGGAAAAAGATGGGTCAGAGAACATTAACATTCATTGAATAGACCAGGATTGTAATTACAGCGTCATTAACATAATGACGTCCTGTAAGAATAGGGTTGCAATGAAATAACAAGGCACTCGAGTATCTGTAGTCAAATAATATCCCGCAGTAAATGAAACACAATACTAAACGGAGGATAAGTCAAAGCTGTTGTGTGATACTCATGAATGCTGTTTCAGTCTCAGCCACTTGTCTTAGTGTTCTTCATATAGAGGGTCAAGAGATCTATTGTTGGCGAGTAGTCACAAGACGAACGTGTTCAGAAAAGAGGTGATGTGATGTGGTGTGGTTGAGAGTATTATGCAAATGTGCAAGGGACAACAAAGAAAGCTACAAGACGCACTTAGCCACAGCATTTTGTCCTCCCCCAATTTAGAATTTAAAAAAAGTAAATATAAAAGGACTGAAAAAGAGAGTTGTTATATTACTTGGAAAAGTAAACGTTTCGTAAAATAGTGTCATGACATCTAACATAGTGTTGCGCGCACACCAAATAAAACCATTCAGCACAAATGACACAAATTGGGTGGTCCATAGTTGCCAATTCATAACAAACGTTATCCCAAGACACTTTCAAAAACATGAACAGGTCTAGACCTGTAAATGATAATAAATTTTATTAACAGAGACCCAACATCAAGACAAGATAAGAAGTCTTATCTCATCTTAAACCACCATGAGTACAGCACTTTGCAATATTTAGCAAGTTACAATGGCAAGGAAAAACTTCCCTTTAACGGGCAGAAACCTTGCACAGAATCAGACTCATGTTAGACGGACATCTGCCTCAGCTGTGTTGGGATTAGGGGAGAGAGAGACACACCACACACAGAGCACAACTGGCTCCACCTCACAATGTAGTGAAGCTCGGCCATGTTGGATGAAAAGAGATCAGAGTGGGGTATGAAAAGACACCCTCCCCTTTTGCAAAATTTCCATCTATGTGAACTTTTAAACAAATGAGTTACTTGGTGCAAATTTTGTGAGTAAATACAACACTTTCTGATGTTTAAATGTGCATGATTTAAGTGAGTAAAAGGTGTTAGATATTATATACCGTCACAGTGCATAAAAACAATGGAGGACGGCCATGTACAGATGTGAAGATTTATCAAACAAAAGAACAAAATGCAAAAGGTCACATAAATACTTACTTTAAATGTCCAAGCAAAGAAAATAAATAAATACTATTAAATAATAAACCAACTTAAAGCACAAGGAAACATCACAGAGCGTAAGACAGTAAATAAAAAAAAATGAGGTAACACAAAAGACAACACAAGGAAACAACATGGAGGAGTGTTCTGAACAAAGGAATGTACATCAATGGAAAGTGATCTTAGAGAATTTGCACAGAGAAGCTGACTGAATGGGGTGTACCACATGGAGTATTGGCATAACTGCTGCTGCTAAAATAAATCTCTGGGTGATTTGTTAACACAGGGACAAACAAGACCCAAAAGATGAAGTACCAAGAACTAAGTGGCTTGGGAGAAGGCTGACAGAGACAATGGAACGACCACTGTCCTCCCGAGTATACATCAAAGAAGTGCCACACTGACGACTAAATCCCTTTCTGTCAGCGGTTGATCAGTGCAGCACAGAGAGAGAGAGAGAGAGAGAGAGAGAGAGAGAGAGAGAGAGAGAGAGAGAGAGAGAGAGAGAGAGAAAATGAGAGAGAGAATGAGAGAGAGAATGAGAGAGAGAGGGATGGATGGACCCAGAGGAGGAACAGGAGACAGAAAAAGATGACTGGCCAAGTAACTGATGTGTAGCTCGAGGAATCAAAGCAAACAGAGAGAGAACATGGGATGTGATGAGGACTGACAATTTCCAAATGTTCAGGAAAATGGAAAAAGGGACTGAGGAAGATAGGGAAGGTGAAGGAAGTGGCAGTCAAAAGCTGAAAGACAATGGCACATGATAAAAAGTAGCCTGGCAGAAAGACTGAACTGTCAAAGGAGAGGCGGTCGAGTTAAAATAGAGTTACCAAGAGTTAAAACTTTTCAAACATTTGTGATTTGAATGAACAAAGACGATTGTTTTTTTTCCATGTAAGGCTAGATCTTTTACTTGTACTGTTTATGAGTTTGCAGATGCTGCTGTGATTCAGTGTTGACAAAAAGGACAATTTTCTACTCAAAGTCATTTCCACAACGTGAATCACAGGCAAATAAAGTGGCTGTGAAGACTTACAGCAAAAGAGCATTTTTAACATCACTGCCTCTTTTTTTTGCTAAATTAATTATTTTCTGCCCAGTAAAAAGAAAAATGTTTCAAAATGGCTTTGTAGCACATAATGGTTGGAGACAGTTTAAACACTGAGACATTAAGTGCTTTACTTCCAATTACTGACTTTGCTCTTGAAGACTGTAACAGCCACTAAAATAGAATTTCCATCAGCTACAGTAGCGTTGATTTTTCTAACTGCCCATTAGAGACAGTGAAGGTGGCAAAAGTCTAAAGTTCAGCTCCTGTAACATGAAACAAGAAGTGCTCCTCAGCTGCTCTTTATTGGAGCCAATGGAATCAAAACTGATGATCAAGTTTCTATTTAGCACATCCTTCATTATGTGCGTGGGAAAGTTTCCTTTTCTTCTTTTTATTTGTCTTTCCTCCTTCATCTGTTCAAAGTAAGAGTCGGACAAATGATCAGGATTATGATAAATGTCGTCTCCTGAGGAAAATGTGTGCCACACTAAAGTGGGGTACACACACAAAGATTATCAGGCTGTTTATGTCCTGACTTTCCTCTTTCTCGACCAAGGATGGCAAACGCCCGATTATCTTATGTCTTCTAAGATTATCCTGTGGTCTGAGGTGTGGTAAGACTGAACTTCTCTCGATAATCGGCTTCGAAAGGGGTCGGGCCGACAATCGTAAATATTAAATTTGTTCAATATTTATGACCCAAAATCTTTATGTGTGTGGGGAAAGCAGACGACTCCCGAGTCATGACTCTGTGAATTGTGACATGGAATGGAATGTAGCCAATCAGGAAGCAAGCTGAATAAGAAACAAGGAAGCAGATGTAGACAGCTAAATTCCTTCAGATCTATGTCCAGTCTGTCTCTGTACCATAAGGGCAGCTGATAATTTTTGGTCCTAATCAAGGTGTTTGTTTCTACTGGCTCTTCCCAGTTGAGTTCATGCTCCCTTTCAGCTACAGCAGTCTGCATATATGGATGGAAATAAAAAATGAAATAAAAATATGCCTTTACACTGAAATGATGAGGGACTGAAAATGCTGTAGTATGCATGCCAGGCCTGTAGATGGTGTTATAACTGTAGACTCTTTTGGTAGCCCTCCACTGAAGAAGAGGTGGGCTGGTGTATATATTGTATACGTCTTATCTGTGGGCGGAAGTAGAGCAACAGATGCACATATTGTTGAAAGGCAGTCAGCAGATTCAGCTGCACAAGCACAACACAGTGGTCCGCCATTGAGCTGTTGTTGTTGTCCGGTTCGCGCATGGCAATTTAAAGCACCCACAATAAAAGTGTAATGCGCAAAGCGGAGCATGACGTCAGCGTTTCCACTTAAAACACTGGCTTGCTGTTTACATTGCAACAGTGGCTGATGTATTTAAAAAAAAAGTCCACTCTGGAGGCTGTTCCAAAAAATTTGCACTTCAGGATGGCTAAAACTCTGTTTCTGTGTAAACGCTAGGCCGAAATGCAACAATACTTTTGTGTTTGATCCTAAAACCCTTGACATGCAAACAGGGCCTAAATTCATTATTCCACAATGTGGCCCTAGTGACATGAATGAGCCGGACATGGACAGCAGTTAATTGGCTGAATAAGAAGCTGACAGTGGCAAAGTTGCAGAGGAGATAAGCAGTGGGCTCAACAGCTGTGGAGAGAACTTCTCTATCATTCAAAAACAGAATACGTACGATGGCCTCATGTGTTTGAAGAATTCTGGGGTTGAGCATGAATTGCCAGCATGCTTTGTTTATAAGTTGACAGGGAACCTACAGAGTTATCCATATCACAACACTCCGATCTTAATCTTTAAGAGGCTCCTGTCTTTATGCTGCCTTTTTACAGGAGGCACAAACTACCTATTTCCGATTAGAAAGCAATCTGTGAGCCGTTTTATGGGGTGCTTAAATAATCAAAGGCATAGGGGGAAATAACTAAACTGCTCGTGGTGATTTAATAGACAGTATGCAGGACTATAAACTTGCAATTCTACAGGTTTGGTTTACTGCTTCTTATTGCCTTGGGATTAAAAGCGTAGCTGGAGACGGAAGAAGGAAGAAGACTAGAACAGAGTGGGAGAAGATACCAGTAAGGAATGGATAGTCTGTCTTGTCCTCCTTCTCATTGTTGGAGAAAATTTATACAGTCCATGGTGTGTAACATCCGAACAGAACGTAGGCGGGAAGGCAGGGTAGATGGAGATTAGAGGGAGGGAAGATGAAGGAGATGCTGCGAAAAGAGGACAGGAAGGGGAGACAGCTGAGAGAAGTCAAGGAAGAGTGGAGCCATGACAGATTTGTGGCCGCGATGAGGCGTGAAGAAACGGTAGAGGATGAAGGATGGAGAGAGAGGAGGGTAGAAAAACACTGAGCGTGAGCCAGAGAAAGAGAACAAACGTGAGGGACACAGAGAGTGACAGACACAGAGAGCGAGGCTGAGGGGATAAAAGGGATGAGAAGCAGGCAGAGTTGGGGGGTGGGGGGTTGAGGAGGGGGTGTGAAGTCAAAAGCTGCTGGAAAGTGTTGCAAAGTTACGTAACAAGACCCTGCTTCTCTTGTAACAGGAGGGTTGTAGCAAATGCAGTAAATTGGACACATTAAGAGTGTGTTTTCACCAACCGCTGGGAGGAAGATAGAATATTTAAGGCTCATGTTGCGCAGAAATACTGAGATTGGATTTTTCATGCAACATCTCAGCAAGAACAGCGCCGCAGCTTCTTGAAGAAATTGAAAATTAGGAAACCAGGCTGTGCTGCGCAGCAGATTGAATTTTCTGCTTTAACCAGATAATAGCCTTTAAGACACAAAATGTCTAAAAAGTTCAGGATATTTGGCTAAACCTTACTTAATCAGTTCAGACAGTCAGTTACGTCACAACAAGCAAGAAGTCACTCCAAGATGGATTATGGCTTATAGGTCACACAATAAATAAGAGGATTACTTTATTTGGAGAGCCACAATTTATGAATTATGAGTTATGAGTGGAAGCTGATTCTGTGCTTCGAAAACATTTCTGCTGCAACATATGTTGTCAGTTTACCTGCATTGTTTGCATGTCTTCAGGAAACATTCTGTTGGATGATGGATGGTATATTAGGTACTGGCAGGTCATATGGTTTCTGTTATCGGTTATTCAAGCCTCATTTGTTGAATCTCTAAAGCCCTGTTTCCACCAAGCGGTCTGGTATGGATCAGGATAGTTTGATACGGGTCGGATTGGTAAAGCTTGATCCCGTTTGTGTTTCCACAGCCAACCGTGCTTTTCTTGGTAGGCGGAGTGTAAGCCAGATGGCAGCAGCTGACGGTGTGACAGTGCTGCATTAGAAAAGTAATGTCAAAAGACATGAAAGAAAGAATAAAAATTAGTGGTCAAATTAAAAGGGAGAAACTGATTTGTATAAATGGGTAAAGGTGGCATTCAGAGCAGCTTTGCCAGACATACGATAATTATCGTATTTGTACCCTAATTAAGCCCTCTGTACGATGTATGATCAGTAATTCTAAAAAAGGCTAAATGTACGATAATTTGACAATTTTGTGTGGTTGTTACAGATTTACCCCAGTCTGACGGATTTATCCGTAAACCCTAAATGCATCTTATATCATGTGACGTTTCCAGCCAATCATAGTTTAAGTGTCATTCGTCTCAGAACGATTGACAGCCAATCACGGTCGTAGGAGCTCCGTCAGGAGGAAGTCAGACAGTTGAGAGAAAAATGAGCACCGGAGCCTAGAGCTGCTGATCAGTTATTTTGATTATTTTGTCGGGTGTACGATAATTTTATATTTCCCATCTGGCAACGCTGATTCAGAGCAACGATATGAAGTATTTAATTTCAGAATGGGGAAAAAGAAACACAGCAGGTAAGCTGAATGAACTGTGTCTGACTTTGTCTGCACTGATATAGGACACAGTGAGTTTCAGTAAAGGAAATTGTGTGTTTGAATATGTAAAGTACAAAAGAAACAAAGATAAAGTTGTTTAAAGATAAAGTTGTCAGGGGGATTTACTCCGATCGACGGGCTGGATCTTCCTCACTCTGGAGCATGTCTGCCAGACTTACCTGGAAATAAAATGGATTTTCTAGTTTGGGGATGTAACTCAGGTTGTGATCTCTAACTGTGTTTTTTGGCCGGCTAAATTTTTGTTCCACCAATTGGCAGCGTAGAATTGGATTACTTTTGTTTTTTCTTCTTTCTGGTACCGAGGATTATTGGAGATAAGATCAACAGAGTGCAGTAGGGCAACAGACCCAAACTAAACGGGGACATTTAAAGGATGAAAAAGACTGTTGGACATTAAGGGTGAAAGCATCTACCTGCTTATTTTGTTTGGGAATATTTTTTGTTCATTTTGGGGCAATCAATGTTTACATTAATGGGATATTTTGTTGGCAATTAAATTTTGTTTGTTGCAACGAGCTGAATGCTTTCTGAGTTTCGGGTGTATGCTGCAATAGTTACCAAGCTATTAAAACTCTCAAACTAAATAAGAACTTACCGAAGTCGCACAGGAAGTGACGATTCTTTCAACCAGTAATTCTAGTTCCACCTTCTGGGGTTGGATCGGTATGTCCGACACCCCAACAGAAGGGTACCAAAAATTAGGACGGCAGTTATTTGGGGACCTGTTCTGGTTTTAGTTAATAGAAATGCTGCAAAATGCATGCCATACTGAGACAAACCGAACTGAGCCGCTTGGTGGAAACGTCGCTTTAGATGCCATCGACTTACTTTAGCTACGACCGACTCTTTGAGCATAACTCTCACCCAGTGCAAAGCTGCACCTGGTCTTACATACACAATCAAAGTAACATTTGCAGAGCAGTGAGTGTTTCCAAGTGACACTCTTCTATCCTCTTAACACCAAAAACAAACAGAAGCTTTCAAAAGCTAAATCGGGAAGGTCTGTAATAAAAACTGTCAATTTAAAGCAGTTATAAATGATTTTAGGTATTGGGTAGTGATCCCTTTGTATATATATGTGACGTAAAAACATTGAGCTCTGCTTGTGTTCACGTCACATAATTGAATTTTATAACTGTTCTCATGCACTGCATTTTTTAATGGGCTGGTCCCACAAAAGCTACAAAGCACAACTCTGTCCTAATTAAATCCAAGCAGAGCAAATCAAGGAATTGAACTTCAATTTCTGAGCCCTGAGGGGTTGAACTTTCACAAGTGTTGAAACATATGAGCATCAATCATCAGCATGAATGCTAACATAAGCAGAGACATGACGAGTGGCTAAAGGTGGTCAAAGAAATAATACAATGCTACTTATCACTCAACTAAGAAGCATCACAGTCTTATGTCCGAGGGTTGCAGGAGCAAATATAATGGAATTCAGTTATAAAAATAAACTCAAGAAGATCCAGACGAAAACATTTTGAAAAAATAACAAAGAAAAACAGTTTTCATTAAGATCTCACCAAGTGTCACTTTACTTTAAGTGGTGCTCATGATGCGTCTTGAGGCCTCACAGTTTGAGAACAAACATTATGCGAGCATGGTCACTATGCTCATTCTGAGACACAATAAAGACAATTTACTCAAACACTGTGTGTGCTGAATATTTGATGCAGAAGCTGTCTGGTTAAGGATATTAGAATAAATTGAATGTTGTGTGTTGATGTTATTCTGACTGTGTTGTTAGAAAAGATTATGGTCCTTAGATGAATCAGTTGTAATTCACCTTAATGGACTTCAAGTGTACTGGCTGTTTTGTGTTTTCTGTTGTTCGTGTGTGTATGTGTGTGTTTGTGCATGTGTAGTCAGCACAGAAGCTAGTTGTGTATCACCACACATGAAGAAACATTTATTGGTTACTGTTTGTGTTGTGTGCACAAGTTTATGTTTGTGCTTGTGTGTCTGCTTTGCATGTGATACACCAAAATGTGACTGCTGCTGTTAGCAAAACATTGTAAGTAAGCCATCGCAATGAAATTCATCTCTGTAGGGGGACCTTAGCGTTACTCCCCCACCTCTTCATCTTCTTCTCTGACTCCAAATCTATTTTCTTGCTATCACACAATACAGTTGTATGGAGCTCCTTGATATCTATGTATATATTCTATTTCACGAAAATGAGGCACAGTATTCATCATATATGCTGCTGCTTCTTGAAATGCAGTTGCCACAACAAGCTTCTGTTATTATGTTATCTCTCCTATTTGAGTTGTTGATCTAAAGAGAAATCCTCACCCCCTGTTCTCTATAAGAGCCTCTGTGACGCACGTATCAACAAAAAGTGTCATGTGTCAGCTATTATTGTCTTTGTGCATTATAGGAGAAATGGATTCTCATTTAGCCAATGCAAGATTCTTTCCTTCCATACAATATGGTACAACTGTAATTCCAATGAACTTGAGATGTAGTGTAAAATGTTAATAAAAACAGAATACAATGATTTGCAAATCCTATTTAACTTATATTCAATTAAACACACTACAAAGAATATATTATTGTTCAAAATGATAAACTTTATTGTTTGTTTTTTTTGTTGTTGTTTTTTTGTTTTTTCAAATATTTACTCATTTTAAATTTGATGCCCACAACATGTTCCAAAAAAGCTGAGAGAGGGACATGTTTACCACTGTGTAACACCACCTTTCCTTTCATCAACACTCAAGCATTTGTGAACTGAGGACACTAATTGTTGAAGCTTTGGAAGCAGAATTCTGTACAACTCCAGTTGCTCAACAGTCTAGGGTCTCTGTTGTATTTTGCACTTCATAATGCACCACACATGTTCAATAAGAGACAGGTCTGGACTGCAGGCAGGCCAGTCTAGTACCCGCACTATTTACTACAAAGCCACAGTGTTGTAAGACATGCAGAATGTGTCTTGGCATTGTCTTTCAGAAATAAGCAGGGACATCCCTGAAAAAGACGTGGCTTGGATGGCAGCATATGTTGCCCCATTAACTGAATGTACCTTTCAACATTAATGGAGCCTTCACAGATGGTCAAGTTAGCCATGACATGGACACTAACACACCCCCATACCATCACAGATTCTGGCTTTTGAAATTTGCGCTGTCTTTTCCTCTTTGGCCCTGAGGACACAGCATTCTTGATTTCCAAAAAGCAATTTGAAATGTGGACTCGTCAGACCACAGCACTCTTTTCCACTTTGTGTCAGTCCATCTCAGATGAGCTTGGGCCAAAAGGAGCTGGCAGCATTTCTGAGTGTTGTTGATGTATGGCTTTGGCTTTGCATGGTAGAGTTTTAACTTGCACTTGTAGATGTAGGGATGAACTGTGTTGACTGACAATGGTTTTCTGCAATTTTCCTGAGCCCAGGTGGTAATATCATTTACACTTTAATGTCAGTTTTTAATGCAGTGCCACCTGAGGGGTCAAAGGTCACAGGCATTCAATGTTGGTTTTCAGCCTTGCTGCTCACGTGCAGAGATTTCTCCAGATTCTCTGAAACTTTTGATGGTATTATGGACTGTAGATGATGAAATCCATAACTTCTATGCAATTGTAAATTGAGAAACATTTTTCTTAGACTATTGAACTATTTGCTGACACAGTTGCTCACAAAGTGGTGAACCTCGCCCCATCCTTGCTTGTGAATGACTGAGCCTTTCAGGGATGCTCCTTTTATAGCCAATCATGACACTCACCTGTTTCCAACTAACCTGTTCACCTGTGGAATGTTCCAAACTGGCACTGGTTTGTCTTGTTCAAACTATAACCACTGTATATATTCAACAGAAATTAACACCTGAGATACACATATACAATACAATACAATGGTCTGTCATTTTGATTAAGATGCTGGCAAAGACTTATTACTCAAACAATACTATGTTGAGCAGGTCTGTGTGATACACATCACTGAGTCCACACACATTGTCCAAGTGTGTCCACTGAGAACACACACAGTGTTTACACATCACAGCAAGCTAAGTTTGTGTAGCTGCCTGCATAGCTGATGTTAAAATGAGTGAATAAACAGTGCCAGAAGACGATAAACAAACACCACCAGCCTCAACATTGTAATATTTCATCACTCAACATGGATCCTCCTCACTCGCCTCCCTCAGGGGTAGTAATCAAGGCACGATGGGGGGAAAGTCATGGGGGGAAAGTCAGATGATGACAATGATGTGCAGAGTCAAAACTGGCAGGGTGGAACAGTGTTGAGTGTATGAGGCTGTGAAACAGAGGAAGAGTCAGTGGTCCCTCAATCAGAAGGTTAGTGGTTTGATCTCAGGTCTGTTGTCCACATGCCAGAGTGTGGACAGCAGACCTGTCCACACACCAGTTGTGCCATTTGTGTGTGAATGTCAAATTATAATTACAATAATAAACTTCATTTTTATTTCACTTTCCAAAAACAATGTTACAAAGTGCATTACAAAATTAAAGAAAGATAAAAAGAAATAAATAAGAAGTTAAAGATAAATTTGAGGAGGGGTGGAAGTATACTACAATACACAAAAGGCTAAGAAACCACCACTAAATAAAGGAGAGGAAAACATCAAAAGAATAAAAACAAAAGATTAAAACAACACAAGACAAAGGATTTAAGATTCTGCCTATGATACTGTCAAAGAAAAAGCTAAAAATAAAATGAAAGCAGCATTTCATCGATTTAAACATCCTCAGGGTGGAAGCTCTGACAGAGAAAACCTGGTCAAACCTTGATTTTGTGACAGTAAGCAGAGCCTTGGCTGAGGACTTCAGGTCACGACCAGGCACATAAGGACTGAAAGATTGTCCTTATTGTTGGTGTGTAATTTAATAGCACTTTGAGTGTTCAGAAGCTATAGAAAAAAGGAAAGATTGTGCAGTCCATATTGTGCATCTCGTAGTGTATCTTTGCCACTCCTGCAGTGCGTTTATAAGCCGTGCCTCCTGCACTCCTGCAGTGCCATTATGTGATATGAATTTGCACACCAGGACACTAATATCATGCCGTTTCGTGATGCAAAGTGTAAGTACAAAGGCATGGTGGTGGAGCTCTGTGTTGGCACTGCTGTGGAGTTGCATTATATGAGAAGCTTGCGACCAATTTGGGTTTTAAGACTTGAAAAAAAGACTTAGAAAAAGGAACCATACAGTGTACTGAATGGTCATCCAGTAAAATTAACTTTCTATTCACAGACCAAGGAGGGATCAAAACAAAAACACTTAGCCAGTTTAAAAACAGGAGTCAGGTGGTTTGATATTTGAAGGTAACTCCCATTCAATATGTTTGTTTAGTCCTTCCTAGTATTTAAAGATGTTTTGATGTGATTTAGTTGTCTACTATGTATGTCTTCTTTTATACGAGATGAGATGTTCCAGTAAGCCCAAAGGAGTTTTTATGCTCTGTTTGCTTTATCAGTTTCATAAAGTAAATATACCAAAGTCTAAATTCAAGAGATTTGGAGCCTTAAGGGTGACAGCAACAGAGCAGAGGCATTGTGGGAGAGATACGACAGTAATGTAGTCAGCAAAATGAGAAATAGCTTAATAAAACACAAGGAGAATGAGCAGAGAGGAGAGAGAAAGAGAGAACAGGGGGTGAGCAGAAGGAGGAGAGAGGGAAACTTGGCAGCTGCTACGGTCTATGCATCAGTAAGAGGAATGCAGTGTTATTGATTAGCCTATTACAGTATCAATCAACTGCACTGCTAATTTACTAATGACACCTTTACTACTGGATAACAGAATAAAGGAGGGCACTGCTGCTTCGCCCTCACGGGAAAACCTCCTGTCAGTTAGAGCTATATTTAGATTATGCATAAGATGGATGCAAAGAGGCAGGACCAGGGAACTGCAGTATCATTTGCACAAACAACATCTTGTCAGGATATAAGATGATCTGTCTCTGAACCATTGGATGTCATTGCTAGCCAAGACATGAATTAAAAATATCTTCAGCAGCATAAAATACCACACCATAACTACATACATAAAACACCCCTGTGAATAGCTTATTATGACTCATACATAGGGTTACAGTCAAGTGGTGACCTTAGCAGTTATTACTGTTAAAATAAAGGTAAAAAAAAAAAAAAAAGTTAGCACAGCAAGTTAGCAAAGCCACTAGTTGTCCTGACTGCCAAAAGGAGACATAAACAGACAAAAAAACTGATGCAGAATTTAAAATGATGCAGCAACTTGATAATGGAGCCGTTTACAGGACAACAGTTTTAAGATGACACACAAAGATATTGTTGTATTTCGGCTGTCCTAAACAGCATTCGAAAATGGCCTTTGTTAGAGCCCGGTATGTACCAACAACCCAAAATGTAACAACAACCTGAAATGTAACAAGAAGAATGGAATAAAACCTAAAATGTAACAACTGACCCAAAATGCAACAAGATACTCAAACCAAAATGTAAAGATTTGTTACATTTTGGGTTTTAATACATTTTTTTACATTATCAAGCTGTTATTACAAATAAGGTTTTATTACTTCTTTATTATTATATTTCAGGTTATTCTTACAAATCCAGCTTTAACAGGCCTCCAAAGTGTAATTTCTCCGAAACACTGTGGCCATCGTTACTGTGTAAACAGCAAGCTGGGGTTTTCAGTGGAAACGCTGATGTCACACTCTGCTTTGCACATGTGCATTGTACATTCATTGTGGCAACTTAAATTGCCATGCATGAACCAGACAACAACAGCAGTAACAATGGCGGGCTACCATGTTGTGCATGTGGTTCAATTTATACCCCATGTAAATGCAGATTGTTTTTCACTGTGTTTTTGGGAGAAACATTGTGGTAAAATAAACTCCAGGGTTATTTTTTTACTTTTATAGTATTAAACTGGTAAAAACTTGCAAGTTTTCAGGTGTAACATTTGTAATCAAGGCTGTCTTTTATTTGGACCAAAGCATCAGCTAGTAATTAAGTTACAGTATATTTGGTGTGTGAATGGTAAGGTTGCAAGAACTGTTTACCAAGAAAATGATGGCAAAGCCACTCCTGCTTCTTTTGTCCATGTGGTAGAAGCATGTTATCCTCACTGTAATATAAGCCAGAGGCTGTGGTGATTAATCTTTTTCTCTTGTGACAGGCTGTTATAGTCCTCGTTTTCACCAAAATACCAACATCTCTCCCAGAGCTACCTCATTTGCAAGAGAATCTCACCTCTTCACACCTTGTCTCCTCAAACCATTGTCCTGTTTGGATCAGCCAACTGGACTGTAAAAGCAGGGGGAACATTTGAGGAAATATAAACATGAGGTAGTACTCTTTTTGCCTCTTTTTGATTCTGAAGCATGCAGGAGAAACTTACACCTTTAACCAATCAATAATGCTTTTATATAGTTGATAAATATAAACAAGTGTTTCAAGATAAACAGTAACACATATTCAGTAGAAATACCTGAATCTGTCTGAAAGTTCCCCAAAGCAGTCAATCCTGAAAATAGCACCCAATCTTCACAGGACTCACTTAAATGATGAGTTCATTATACAAGAATCCCCTAACTGTTTAAAAACGTGTTGAAGGAGTGGGCCTTAAACACCAGGGTCTGCCCACAGGTCTGCTCCTGTTAGACCTCAAGAGGGAACGCCAATGAAAGAAAAAATGTTGTTGTTTTTTTTAATCCCCCCTCTTTATTTTAAAAGAAATTGTATAATTTAAATACTTTTGTTCTTAAATGATGTTTTTTCCTCCCTGCTACCTTAAGTAATAGATTATGGCTGCGATACTGGATGACATTAAATAAGACATTATAGGCTGAGGTATTTAAGGAGTCTTGTACAGACAACATGGGCCAGTATGCTCGATTTAAGGTATGCACTGACAGGTAAAGATGCACATATAAGTAAAAAAAAAAAAAAAAAAACTGAACAAGAATGGTCTGGACTACAAAGCAGGGAGGCTACAGAAATCACATGTTTCTTGAAGATGATCTTATGAGACTGCATTTCTTTTCCCTCCACTTCTTTCTCACAACTCTCCGTGGCCACAGCATAATTTTCCATCAAACCAAATGCTTACAGATATTCAATAGAGTTGTAATGACCCGCTTTGAGCGATAGCTTAGCATTCAATTACAAACAGTGGAGAAACCAAACCTCCAGTGCTTTGTACTCCAAGGGAGGGCTGCGTTCAATACCCCCTGTAATCCTGTAAATAGTTAAAAGTGCCTAATCCTTGTTGAAGTCGGGCCTTTATGTGGCCAGATAAACTCGCTGTTTGCAGAGAAAGAGACACGTCTAACCGGATTAGACAGCGTGGCATGTGCACAACGGTATAATGCTGCTGAGAGGTAATAGAGATGTTACATACAGAGCTCCCATAGGCACCACTACACATGTTCATCATGCAAACAGAGCTCTCCGTGATGTGACTGGAAACACTGTGTATGCATGTGTTTACCCTCTAGAAACACTGCCTTTTGAGTGTGTTATTATTCATCTGCATCATGAAGTCATAGTGGGGGTGTGTGTTGTGTAGTTGCCTATGTGCAATTTTGTGTGTATTTGACTTTTTGCATAGTCATATCATCTGTGGATTGTGGATGTCTGTCCATATGTCCAAGTTTTTTATTTTTATTTGTGTGTGTGTGTGTGTGTGTGTGTGTGTGTGTGTGTGTGTGTGTGTGTGTGTGTGTGTGTGTGTGTGTGTGTGTGCACTTCCAAGTATGCATTTGGTGTTTGAGGCTTTGTTTGTATTGATGTTTATGTCTGTGTTTTTGGGGTTTTTTTTAAGTCAGTGTTTGTATTCCCAGCATGTTTCTCAATTCAACTACCCATCTGTGATTTCATGCAAATGTGTGCCTGCCCATGTGTGTGCCTCTGTGTGCCTCTGTGTGCCACTGTGTGCCTCTCTCTCGCTCTCTCTCTCTCTGTGTGTGTGTGTGTGTGTGTGTGTGTGTGTGTGTGTGTGTGTGTGTGTGTGTGTGTGTGTGTGTGTGTGTGTGTGTGTGTGTGTGTGTGTGTGTGGCCAAGCTGGGCTAAATGGATCCTCTCCATCTTAATAGAGCTGAAACCAGGAGGTTAATGAGCGAGTGATGTTCAAATAGTGCCAGAGCACTTGAACCACATCTATCACAGGGTAAAACAGCAATATAGCAACAACATTAATATATAAATAATAATATATATATGAAATAGGGCTGTTATGATATCAGTTTCACCTCATGATTACCATTACCAAAAAGGTGCACAAAAACAATATTATAATAGTAGGCTATTTATTGAAAACTGAAGGGTTGGGACACAAAATCAGTAAAGGGGAAATTTCAGCTTTAATGCTCTTTTTTAGCAACATACTTAAAAGATGGGAGGAGATCCCGGGATAGACCCAAGACACAATGGAGAGATTACATCTCTCGACTGGCCTGGGAACGCCTTAGTATCCTCCCAGAGCTGGTGGAAGTGGCTGGGGACACAGGCCTCTGGCCTTCGCTGATGACATTGCTACCTCACAACCATATCAATTTCAATGCCTCTTACTGTTCTTGAAACACTTATGTAATGAGGTCATGGAGGATTTCAGGCAAAACCTACGGAAGACAAGAACGGCCATGAATTTTTCCTCTCATCTCGATTCGACAAAGATGGTTTTCTCATGAGAACGGATTAACTAATAACGCTTTTGTCTTGATTTCAACCTACAAGAGCTGCCACAGACGGCTTCCAGCCACTGGATGTAGCTGTAGCCTACCAGCAAGTTACACTTTGTTTACTTCGGGGGCTACAGGTTAGCAGATGAGAGGCTGACAAACTCCTGTCTATCCGGCTGCTCCAGCTAAGCTAATGTAACGTAAATGTAGGTTGACTTTGCAATGCAATGTGAGACATAATTAAACGTTTATTAATTAATTTAATTGGCTTTGGGCCAGCCTCTGGCAGACCACTACATTCAGTGGCTGAAAGCTGTTCATGGCAGCTCTTGTAGGTTGAAATCAAGACAAACACGTTATCGATATATTATCACAAGAAAATTATCTTTGTTATATCAAGATAACGAAATAAGTCGTTATCACGAGATAACCGTGCATCAAAAAAAAAAGAAAAAAAGAGAAAAATCCATGGTCGTTCTTGTCTGACGTTAAAAACATTCAGTTCAACTTAATTTGACAGACTGGATCATTTGGAAAGCTCATGTTCGACATGGTTAAATGTTTGATACAGCACATGGGGTTAACCTTGCTTTCATACACCTTTATGAAGACATTTTCTGCCATTTCACGTCCGTCATGATGATGAGCTGAGGGTTACATCATTTCATTGTGTACACAAAAGCAAAACATGCTAATGAGCATGCTTGTGATACCCACATGAGTGCACTATGAATACAGATGTGTTGCCTCTGTTTGCTGGAGATGTATAGGGGTGCAGAGCTGCAGTCTTTTATCACTGAGTAAAAGCCTATGTGTGCATCTGTGTGTTTCTGTACATATGTCAGTGATGTGATCGTATATGGGTTGAGGCCTCCTTTCATGTGTTAACTTACATCTGAAGCCTGAAGGAGAGATAAGCCCCAAGAGCCTTTCAGTCTCCACATCGTTCTTTGTCTTTCTTCCTCCTTGTCTCCCTGCCTCTTGTCTTAATGTGGAGGACATCTTTTCTTATCCGGTAACAACAGTTTACACTCTCAGTCCACCACACCGCCCTCCTGCATCACGAACACCTCACTAATTACTGATCATTTCTTTGAAAGTCATCAGGCTTGACAAAGGAGGGGAGAAGAGTAGAAGAGAGAGAGGGGGATTGCGAAAAAGACAGAGGGAGAGGCATGGCTGGTGTAAAAATGAGACCTACATCCCCATAAGCCACTCTGGTGTAATAGACTTCTACATAAAGCTGGGTTGATTTGCCTACTTTTAATGACTCTGCTAAACTGAATGCTGAAGCTGCCAAAACACAGCACACGCTTTCCATCTAGTTTTTTTTCTCCTTTGCTCTTGTTAGTCCTTACTTTTACTTTAGCTTCTACATTCCTCTGTTGTGCATCTGAGTCAGAAGAAGAGATATAAAAAAGAGAGAATAACTGGAGATTTCTTGCTGCTTTAATATTTAATTCACACACAGAATTTCTGGTGTCATTCAATCACTAAATATGACTCCTGGAGGTCAAAGCTTGGCTCATCACTTTTTCATCATTTCCCCCCCCTGCTGTTCATCTCAACACCCCCCCCCCCCCTTTTCTTCCATTCATTTTATTTTCTGACACTTTCTCGCTCTCTACCTGTGCTAACGCTCATCCTCCTCTTCCATGAACATGTGCAGAAGCAGATAACAGGGGGATAGAAAGGTACACAATGAGCTAATTTGCACATAAGAAAATAAAAGAAAAACACTTCAGAAAACTTTGAGAGCTCGGCTGAGTTGGAACAGCTGCCATATCGAAGAAGAAAAAATACTACGTGATAGAGGCTTTATGGAACAAATTGTACTAATGCACCCTAACATCATGCTGCCTGATTCTACCTTTTCTGCTATTGCTCATGTCTGTTTGTCAAAAATAGTCCCAAAAACAACAAGAAAAAAAGAATAAGAGCAGAGTGGACCAGCATACTCAGTCAGAGCTATTTGTCAGAGCTTTTGAAACACCTTATTCTTTGCCACTTGCTCCCTCCTTCCATTTGCTGACACTTTCCAGTTTCCAACCCACTTTTTTTCACACGTACTCTAAAACTCTCATCCATCAGTTTACGCTTGAGAAATCTTAAATTTGGGGAGAATACATGTCAGAAAGTTTGGAGAGTTGGCTCAGATGGGAAAGTCATACCAAAGTAAGGGTGAATGTAGGGTGAGCATATACTCAAAACTCAGGGCTGTTCACTTCTGTAGACATACATACTTTAAGTGTTATGTTGTGCTGACACTTTATTATATTATTGTGATAATATATGTATGAACATATGCCTGATTTATGTTTGTGGTGGTGGATGCTTAAGACTTACATGACTGCTACTTTAATAAAGCATCAAACATGGGTGTTTAAGCACATTATGTTATTAAATAGCATCACAAGACCACAGACACATGTACAGACACTACAGCTGCAACTGGCATAAAACAGTCACGTAATATTATAAATTTTATGCACGATACGTTTTTTCTTTTTTTTTCCATCAATGCTTTTAATTCAATGCAAGAGGCTCTAGTGGAAATTTAAGAATACAGTCTGGAATATGACAATCTGAAATCCAACTCCCCAGTTTTCAATGAGTGTGTATGCTGGGGAGAGGGGTTTCATAGGCCTTCATTAGTATGATTGGCACACGATGGTGCGCGGCACTCTTCGTGAGTCTTCACAGGCCCCTGAAGCAACCATGAATCATTGCCCATGTATATAACAATTATAAAATAAGTGCTTTATCAGACTAGGAGAAGAATACAGGAGAACAAGTTTAAGAACAGAAAAAGAGCCCAAACACCAATTAAACCTGTCATCATAAGAAAACCTATGGACCTATAAGAACCCAGACTTCAATGAAATCAATGAAATACACAGTGAAAGCAATAAAAACTAAGCAACAATAAAAAAGGAACTGAAAGAAAGGAAATAAGCAGTAAAAGAAGGGTGCAATACTGTGAAATAAAAACAATATATATTTTTTTTTAATGTACTTTGTGACTTAACTTTATTATAGGTCTTATTTCTGGAGAAACATCATGACGAAAAGTTTTTCTCCTCATGGTTTTTTTTTATCCTTTGCTCTGTGACTCTTCTGTAAACACAGGATTTTATTTAGGAGAAAAAGATTTGTTTCATAAATAAAAACAATAGTCTTTTCACACTTCAGGAGGTTACTTGTTTAGGTAGATAAAGTGCTGCTAACATTTGTCTCACATGTTCCTCTGCTTGTTCCACTTACTATAGTGTATTAGTCAGTGACATGATGTGACTTACTTTTAGCATGTTGATGGTCGATGCAGAATAACTATATAATCGGGATGGGTACTGGTGAGGTTCTATTGATACCAGTGCCATTATTGATTCCATTTACTGATCAAATCTTTTATCAATTCCTTTTTCTCTGTGCAAAAAGAAGCTTTACACATTTTCTGTGTCAAAAACATTTCATTGAGTTTATAAGTAAATAAATATGATGACACTCTTGGTATTTGACATGTTGATGGTGTTGCCACCCTTCCATGATAGTACAACACTTCACAAATCGCACTTTGCGTTGTTAGCCTAGCCAAGCTTTCGATTGCTTCACAATAATTTAAAATCCAACTTAGTTAATTATCTTTTTCAACTAACCTAATACATTTACACGGAATCGGCTGACATAATGCATTTTTAATAAAGTCCATATTTCATTTTTTTTTAGTACATGCTCTCTTCCACATTGTTCATTCTCTGTCACTATCACAGGCAGAGTATAATCTCTCTCTCTCTCTTTCTCTCTCTCTGACACCATTAGATGCTACTGTCTCTCTATCCCTCTCACTGCATGGTTTCTTTGTCTGCTTTAATAACTCCCTCTATCTCAATTTACTCACTACCCAGTCCATTGAAGACCCCCACTATCAGAGGGCTTCTCTACTTTGCCAAGACTGCTTTTCATCATCCATTCCCTATATTCTGTCTGCACTTATTCGCCTCTGTTTACTATTATTGCATTCCTCACTATCTTGCTCTCCTGGTCCTATATAAATATACAGACACACGTATGCCCCGTGGCTGCTTTGCATTCCATCTCAACTGCACATTTTATTAACTGGAGACCTTTTCCTGAACTTACCATTTATAACCCTCACTACGGGCAGGCAAAATGAAATATTTCAGGACAACTCAATCAGGAAAAATATGCAACTTTTTTAGGCTTAAAATGTAAGTGAATCCACGCTGCTTTGCGCAAGACTGAACTGACAAAACATGTAAAATCAATAACCACAATGGAGATGACAGATTCAGTGGAATAGATACATAATTAAAGGTCAGAGTGAAATAGCAGATTAAAAAGAAAAATGCAAGTAATTAATCGACAAACACATTGCAAAATCAGCCATGTGTCCCCTAAATATCAGTGACATTTAGTCACTGATATTTAAGGGTGCTGTACACTGCTGAGGGACGATGAACCACTCTCCTCACCTCATAATGAAGACCTAACAACCATTTCTGAAGTGTATTACATGTTCTCTGTGACCCTATTAAAATAAAACAGCTAATGTAGTGTTGTAAGTATTTAGCATTCTCACAGGCGTGATATACATGAATTACGCACTTATTTTATTGCAGCAAAGCCTACACTTCTGTAGATTTCTGCAGAGTAAAATAATAGACAAATTGTTCTATAGATTTATGTGATGTAATTTCTGCAAGCCACTCACAGTTAACTGCTGAACTGTGATGCAGACTAGAAAAGATTAATTATCTTTGCAGCTTTTCAGCTGCTGCAAGTTTTCATTTTCGCCCATTTGTGATAATACTGTAAGAGGTGATTACTGAACTGCAGGTCATTGAAGCTGAAAACAAGGATTATTTGATGTCAGTATGACTCTGTATGAGACAAAGTAGTCTGTGATAATGGACTTGAACTGGTTACCTCATGCATTTCGCTAAATGCATGGACTTAAATAGGATGTATTATGGTTCCCCATATTTTAAGCATGGATACAAAGTAACAGTGCTGGATAACAATTGTACATGTGTGCAGTTTTCCAAACTGTAAGTTGTAGAATTTTCAAAACTGTTCAAAACTGTCCATCCTTATAATGGCATGAGATCTCTATGAGACTTACTGAAACCGCTACAATGAAGTATTTCCGAGAGAGGCTGAAAAAAGGTTTTCAAAAAGACCAGTGTGAAGGGAAAAAAAAAACTGCTGCAAATCTACCAGAGAGACAGAATAAAGCCCAAAGAAAAGCACAGCATCCCCTCTTTTAGTATCCTGGTTATCAGTCTTGAATCAGGTTTGATCATTTGGGATAGTTCACAACCTTCAGATTAATTCCATAACCCTGTTGTAGCCACATAAATTCAAGTTTTACTGTACTGCAAAGAATGTGCTTTTTCATACAGTCAGGTTGTAACATGAAGATGAATATCGTACCCGGACAAACGTGTAGATTTCCTACACATTTATGTATTTATGCTGGTTCCATTTCTAAAGACAATGAAAGGTTATTTCAAAAAACCATGTAAAGCAAAATCAGCAATTTTCTTCTAAACACATTAAATAGGTCAAAAATGTATTTCCTTAAAACAACTTGTATTTTCCTCCTATGTACATTCCTTAAACCATTTAGGATTTCATTGTGGAGCTAGGCTTCACAAACTGTTTCAAATTTCTGTGTTCAGGGTTTAATGGACGAGTCAGGAATCACAACCACATTATATCATGGAGCCATCATGTAGTTGCAAGGCAAACGGAAACCGATAACCACCAGCAGTAGTAGTTATTTGTCATAGCAACACCCATAGGCTTCTAAAGAAATGGTTGGATTGATATTCTAACTGTATTTGGCTAGGCTATATTGTTACTAGTCAGTAATACATGTTGCTTAATGAACATAAATAAATGGAAGAAATATATGACTATTCTGATGGAGACTGTGAGGAACGAGGCTGGGCACTATTAGTGTAGAATAGAACTTTATTTGTCATTGCAACAAGTACAACGAAATTGCAACGAAATTGCAGTCTGACTCAGAGTCAGTCTCTGGCTCTGATGGCTCAAACAGGTAGAGCTGGCTCCGTCCAATGATGCCGCTAGCGCTAGCTTCCATTGTTACTGCAGGTAACATCCAAGGGACAGGAACAGTACAGGGATGCGGCATCCCTCCCATATGTGGGTGTGGCTAAGCATCTCTAACTGAAACACCCCCAGCATTCCACAGCAGAGAGAAGTGCTTATTTTTCCATGATTTTAAGACCTTCTGTCAAATTGTTTCAAATTTGGCTCAGTGGTCACTGACCACTATGTGTTTCTGTGGTGTAACAAACTCATAACACAAATTTATTTCTGCTTTACACAGACTTTAAATTTGGCTTGTGTATAGCAAAGCTGTTCATGTTGCTTGCTCCAGGAAACTTGTCAAATTTCCAAACACCATCCAGTTGCTTGAGTTGCTTGATGACAAAAATAAGAGAAGAACTGTTAAGTAAGGAGGGCTTTCCCTGAAACACAAGGCCACTTTGACAAACACCCTATTACTGTTTTGCACACGTGCATCTTTTGTTCGTTCTAATCCCTATTCATCCTGGGAAGGATTTTGCTGAGCTTGTATTCTCTTTCACAGAACTGCTTTATATTCATACACCTACACTCGGTCACACCTGGGACCTGCCCAGTACAACCACATGGCTTTGCTGATGGTAACAGAGAATTTAAGCTCACTCTTTTTTTTTGTTTAATCTTGAATGTTAATGACTTGCTAGAATGGAAATCAGTTTTAGTCTCTATAGCATCTCTCCTGTACATACAAACTAAGCTCAGTCCTTGTGGGCATGTATCAGTTGCACATCCTGTGGTTTTGGATTTAAGACATGATGTGAAAGAGAAGAAAGTGCAAAATGCTTTTGAATTATGTTTATGTGAATCTTTGGCACTGTTGCTATATGTGCTCTAAGTTTTCAGGATATTTTGTTTGATATAAATAAACTGACATCAAAAAAAAAAAAAAAAAATACATCTGCCCTGGAGTTCCTTAGACCATTAAGACAGAGAGGCCCCAGGGTTTAAAGATTCTTGAAACATCGAAGTATCATCTCTAAATTTGAATTCACACTGATACAAGAGCAAGGCCAACACCTGGCCATTTATTTATTCATTCATTCATTCATTCATACGGACATGAAAGCTGATGCTTACTAGCTAAAATCCCAGGATACCAGAACTAAACAGGATACACTTTCATTCTTTGTGAAAAATATGTGCTTGTGTAGACAGTGTTAGGAAATGAACATTTGGGTCTTAAACTGTTTAGACAACCAAGCAGACTTGAAATGAACCATGCAGCAAACGCTGCCCAACTCAAATTGGTATGTAACAGCTTTGGAGGGTGGAGAGCTTTCCGAGTCAGATGGCAGAGTGTTCAGAGCTCAAGACTTCCAATCTCACTGACATGACACATGGAAGGCGAGATAAGACAGACACCAGGCAAAGAGTGACAGGCTCGAAATAGACAGACAGGTAAAGAGCAGGTGGCAGGTATAAGTGGAGTCACAAACCACCTTTACTTGCAAACTTGCAAATGGGACTTGCAAAACAGTGATATGAGTGGGGCCACAAACTGCCTTCCAAAATCAAAAGCTATTTATAGTTACATGTTTATTAATTACTAATTTAGGAAAAACAGAAATTTATGCACATATGTAGTCTACTTTTTTACCAATCAGCCAAATTAAATATCTTGGGTCTTTCTGTTCGTGGATTGTATCCATAGTCTGTATAACTAATGGACGTAGCCTCTGTGACATCACCCGTCTGTTTCTGAAATGGATTTCTGAAGCAAGCAGTCACCATGGCCATATTGGATATAAGGCGGGCTGTGAGTCTCCAGAATAACAGTCATAGGGCACCCAGCAGTCACGGACGCTGAGCTGTCCCTCCGATTGGACGAACTGGCGATCTTAATATTGTCTAGACTGCCAAGTTAGAAAAAAATTCACCCCTTGTACAGTGTGTGCCGTTGGTGAAATTAGCGATTCAGATGGGAAACATTTTTGTACCAGGCTGCAAACATGTTTATTTTGGCTGTGAAAACAGCTTTATTTTGGCTTGGTGTCTACGTGACTTCCTGTACTTCCGGAGCCAGCCTCAAACGGACACCCAATGAACTGCAGATTTTAGCACTTCCACATAGTCTCATATTTTCAGAATGGAGGTTGCTGTTTGATTGTACGGCTATGTTATGGGTCACAGGTTGAAAAGTTTGGGAACCCTGCCTCTAGAAGGTTGGGGCAGCAGAGGGAAAGGGTTTGACCCGAATGTGTGGTGCTTGGTGCTAGGGATGAAGGTCAAAATGGAGGCATTTGAAGATCTAAGGAGTGAGGAGGTAACATCAGAGAAAGTTGGTATGAGGGGACGATTATATTTTGGGCATTTTAGGTCATGGTCGGAGGTTATTGTGTGAGTGTGAATGCCGAGATAAGGTGGCCTTTGAGGAAAGTAGCTCCTGTGGTGCATGACAAGTATGATCCAATATTTGTCAAGTTTTTCCAATCAAAAATGTGTCAATAAAAAAAAATGCACATAACTAGTAGAATCTGACTTAAAGAGTTCCTTGCATATCAGCATCCAAATACAGCACTCGCACTCACTCTAAAGTGGGGTACACACATAAAGACTATTGGGCTGATTTTTGTTTCCTCCTTCCTGACCATGGACTGCAATTGCCTGATTATCTTATGTCGTCTAAGATTGTCCTATCCGATTATCCCATGGTCTTAGGTGTGTTAAGAATGAATTTGTCTGTGGGGAAAGACGACAACTCTTGAGTCATGACTGAATTGTGACGTAGAATGGAATTTAGACAATCAGGAGGCAAGCTGACTGAGGAACAAGGACGCAGACATAAACAAAAAAAAAAGCATGGCTGACCTGACACTGAAAGTTTGTGAGGAAAGTCTGTGTTCCCGCCATCTCCAGGATTTTTTCCACAGTCTTTTTTTTTGGTTTGAGAATTTTCTGTTAAAAATAAGCCCAAGACCACCATCATTCCCTCTTCTATGTCCCCTTCCATGTTGCATTTTGTGTTTACTGGTTGTTGCTATGTGTTGCTATGTTTCTTCTTCTATGTTTTTCTTAGAACACGTTTGGTCATGTAAGATTTCTGTTTTTGAGGACTAGATTCTAGATTGCTGGTGGGACAGAATCGTTACATGTGTGGTGAGCTGTGTTGAGGTTAGTGGAGCACAACACACACAGTACGATCAAAACTGTTCAATGCCTGATTTTTTTTTTCGTCATCCTCTTCAGATTTAGAAAATCCTTATGTGTGTATCCTGCGAGCAGATTGAGTGACTAGTTCAGAGGTTCTGCCCACTATACATCAGAACACAATACTTCATGATAGCCTAATTCTAAGTCTAATAGCCTAATAGTCATTGTATGTCACTCATGTTGCATAGTAATGAGCACTGCAGTCACCTTGTTCGTTATGTCCTCTCCTGTGCTGTTTTTGTGTGAAAAAGGAGGCTGACTCACTCAATGTGAAGCAAATCTACCTCAGCTTGCCAGTATAGTAACCATGACCTTGATGATTTTACACATGCTCGGTGGAAATTATAAAACAGTTTCAGTGCAAAGCCAACACCTTCAAACCATGATTCTGAGAATCTGCATTATTTCAATCGATATGAAAACACTGACAGAAAAACTTGACAGCACAGCAGCACACATGCAAATTACAGTGATTATTACACAGCTTTATTACCATACTTGTACTAAGCATTATGCACAGTGAGATCCATGCAATTCCCCCTTTCCCAATTTGTACCTTCCTCTGTGTGTGTTCATGAAAGAGTATGTGTCCATTAATCTGGGTTGTTACCTACAGAGAAGTTGCTGCGAGTTGCAGGATGGCATCCATAAAACAAGCCAGAGTCTCATTAGCGTGACAGCTCAGAGACAACATTACTCACACCTCACTCAACCTCTGTCTGTTTTCCTTTCGTCTTCCACATCTCATTTCCATCTTTATCCCATGTTTCTGTCAAGTCTTCCTCACACATCCTTTCACACAGACACAACCTGTCTGTCTTTCTGTGTCCTATCATCCTCAAAGAAAAAGATGACTTAGCTCACCGGCAGTGTCACAGAAGTTAATCACAGTCTGAAGTATGATACTTTTATTGCCTTTCTTTTTTAAATGAGCAGACAGTTTATTTCAGTCATTTTATACAGCACCAAATTAGCAATACTGTACAAAGTCTACTTGATGGCAGCCTTTGCAGAAAGTTACTCTTGTGTTAGTGTTTGTTACGCAGGAGCCAGTATTAATCAACAGTACTGTTAATCAATCAGATAAAAGCAGATAAATAAGACTAATTTAAACTCAACTTCTAAGAAAAATTATCATTGGGACATAAATAAGCATTGTAAAACTGCCTTTAGGGACAAAAAACCCAATGAGAGAAAAAAAAAAGATTTGATGTGTATTGTTTTTATAGTTTAAGGTCAATGTCAAATTACTACTTGTTCAGCAGGTGGAGTTCATAGCCTCTACTTTAGTCAGTCATCATCAGGAGCTCTAAATCTTTTGGACTTCACAGTGAGTGAACCATTATGAAGTCCAGTTTTATGGTGGCAACCTGTATTGGGCAAAATCTCAACATCTGGCACAAAATCCAGCCCGGAAACATCAAACCTGAGCCAGAACAACAACAAAACAGCCCAACCCTCTTACCAACATAAAAATTGACTCAAATTTCCACCTGAGTCCCAGATCAAATCAAAGCAAAGTGCTGTCCAGTGATCTGGTCAGAAAATAGGTTTTTATCCACCATTGACTCCTGTCCTCAAACCTAGAACTGAATACTTGCAAAATCAACTGAATCTGTTGTCATAAGGGATCTTTAAATAGGTCATTTTGTGGCTGTCCTCTCAGCCAGTGATTGATGCAGCGCTTACAAATCAACATCTGCGTTCCTCTGTCCCCCAGAGGGAATCACCTTTAAACTGATGGGTGTTTCAAAAGTGCTTCTTTAGCTTGTCTCTCTCAGGTCAGTAACAGATTGGACAGAAAAGTTTTCATAAACAGGCAAACACTGGGGTGAAGCCAGATTTAAAGTGACCGATTATATCCACATTAAATAGACTGCACATGCATTCTGCTGGAAATTGCTTGGTTGGTTCAGTTTTTGTGAGGCAGCCACTTTAAAACATGACATGAGAGACACTGCTAATTTGGTGACTGAGATTATGATGAGACAGCATCTGTATGGTATATCTGCAAATGAATAAGCAAACAGAATGACATGGATAACATGCATAAAAAGAAAATGCTGCAGTGTGCATGTTCAGATGTTGAATGGTGTACCAGCTCTGTGCCAGTATATCTGAATGGTGCAGCAGTGGAATACTGGCTTGATTATGTTGGAAAGCATGATATTTGAGGAGTTAATGTGAAGAAAACCTTACACCCTGAGGCTGCTCAGAGCATCCCAGCACTGGGCCCTTATGACTCTTGATATGACTTATGATGGTCATTTGCTTCACTGCAGCAGTTGCTGATGCCAGAGAGTTTAATATCTCTCTTGGTTCTGCATTGCTTGGTGTGGACCACCTGCATGTTCAGTACTGTGCCTCTGGTGATGCGTTTGGCTTGAAGCAATGCAAACATAAAATATGTTTTTGAGAGAGGGTTGTGTTCTTCCATCCAAGGAACTGTCTGACATGATGTATCGTTTATTGTGCTTCCTTGAGTAAGCCTTACACCTCAAATACACCAGCTGCGTCTGCATTGCAGCTCTGCTCCGCTGCATGTTGACTGCATTTGTCAACTCACACCGGCTGCGTGTTTAGTACGACAAGCCCCAGGACTGACAGACTGATGGAGTCGCGAGACTGAGGAATTCCCGCGCGTTCCTTCATGTTGTGCTGTTAAACCTCAAACCTGTTGATTCCTGGCGTGTCTTGTCTCATTGGGACCATAGACTGTGTAATAAATCGACGTAGTCTCCACAACCTCACTCGTCTGTTTCTGAAACTGATTTTTGAAGCAAAACGGCCAGCACGGCCATATTGGAAATGAGACGGGCTTTCAGTCTCCACAGTAATAGCCACAGGGCACCCAGCAGTCATGTGAGCTGAGCTGTCCCTCTGATTGGACGAACTGACAATCTTAATATTGTCTAAACTGCAGAGATAGAAAAAAATTCACCCCTTGTACAGTACGTGCCAACAGTGAAATTAGCGATTCAGAATGGAGACATTTCCAGACCGGCGGTTGCTGCTTGATTATGACATTTTCTTGCATTGGTAACGCTAAATATGATCTGGTTCTGACACAGTTTGTTTTATTTTGAAAGTCTCCGGCTCTATTGAGGTAGTTTACGCAGCTGAATCACAATGGAACGGATCTGGTGTAAGTTGACACATTGACTTGAATGGAAACCTATCTGAGCCAGCACCATGACGGAGCGGAGCTGCAACGCAGATGCAGCCGATGTATTTCAGCTGTTATAAACCATCCTCAGTGATGAAGAACCTGGAGGCATGTAACCTAGTTTCCCTTCTACCCCAACTCATCTTCATCTTTTGAACCGTAACTATGAACGTATTGCACTATATTATAGATAAAACCAATTTAATCTTGAGAAACATTGAAGATTCATCCAAGGTGTTAGCACCACATATATACACACAACCAACCAACTCCATAAAAGACCATTTAAAGTGTCTTGTTCTTGGTTTTTCAGATGACTGTTGGTCAGGGATCCATTCCCATGGAGCACCTGATCAGTCTCCTCAGGGGCTTTTGAACCTCACTGTTGAAAAATTAAGTTTTTACTCACAGTTATTCTGGCACTGTGCTTGTAACATTAACATCAAGTTGTACACCATTTAGGCTTAAAAACATACCTTATAATCTCTACAGGGTATTTTCTTGTTTTGAGGTAAACATCTACCCTGTTCAGTTAAAAACCATTGTGGTTTTTTTTTTAATCATGTCACTTTCACTGTAGACAATATGACACAATTCAAGAGTCTGTATTAAGTCCTGGATGTGTGATGGTTCAAATGATAGAGGACTCTTTGTGGTCAAACAAAAAGTCATCATGAACTCATTAATTTAACTCCCACCAGTTTATATCCTACTAATAAAAAAAACCTTGATAATTAAAAAAATAAAAAAAAAATAAAAGGGAACAAACACTAAAGTGTGACTTCAAAATAACCTTGGCACTGAAACTTAACAGATGCTGTTTTGTAAAGCTCTATGAGTCACCAGTGAGATTTGCTCAAATGCTGGTGTTAGACAGCTGGGGGTCAAGAGGTTTTTGAAAACTTGTAGGATTAGAAGGGACATATTGCAAACTCTGTTTGCAAGACTTAAGTTTTTTGGTTTTTTTTTTTTTTTTTGGGGGGGGGGGGGGGAACTGTGTTATTTGTTTTGCCACTATGAAAATGTAGACAGTTTGACATGTCCGTCAGACTTCAACAAACTTTGTGAGCACCACTGGGATTTACCATCATTTTGATATCTTATTATCTTATGCTATCAGTGTAACTGCTTAAAATGCATCATATCTGTGCACAGTTCAAACAGCTCTAAAGGGAAACGGTGGAGTCTCCCTTTAATGTGCTCAATAAGTCTCAGGTGTGCTGGCCAGAAGAGCAGCCCCGTTGTTGACAGAGAACATCTTGTACTCATGAAAACACACAATTATTCTTACAGACCTACAGTTACAGCAGGTATTTAATGAGCACTCCTAGGCTGGAGGCTAGTCAATTAAATGAAGGGCTCTCCCTTGTTTTCCAGCACTACTGGATCCTTTTTGTATCTAATAGGGCTGGTTTTAATCCGCACCTCAGTCTGCTTGTTAGAGATCCGTCAATATGGATCTATAAACTTATACGTGCCCTTCTTCTTCCTTTCCCATTCAGTTATCTTGCTTCACTGGTTGAGCTTTGATCATGGTAGTGAGTAAATTGCTCCACTTTTTGTGTCTTAAACAATGTTTAATAGACTTGAATGCTGCTGTTTGCTCACAAAAACATAGTGCTGCGTCTCACTGTTTTGATTCATTTATTTTCATTTTGCTAGCAATGCATGGCTGCACTGAAGTGCTTCAGTGAGAATCACAGGGGATCATTTAACATGCCTAAGCAAATAACAGCACCAGTCACACAGATTTCCTTTGTGGATATGAATGTTATTTAAGGAAACTTTTACAGGGAGCACCTGATGAGTGCTTTACCTGCTAATATTGTGCTACTTTTTTCAGGGGATGTTCAGTGTTTGAATTTAAGTATTCTCCCATTAGCTTTGAGATATCATGGACTACAGTTCAAAGAAACACTGTAGTATAGGATGTTACCAAAATACTTTAGTTAATTTATGTCTTTTCTTTAATTATCCTATCTTGTTGCAAACCTCAGCCTTGGTTGCCTTCCAATACGAGGCAGAAGAACAGCAAAAAATCCAGTTTTCTCTGGGACAGTGTGCAGTTTCCATAAAAAGACAGGAAACAGCCTCTTTTCCATAAAATAAGGGATATTACACTTTCCTTAATGGCTGTCCCTTTTCTTCAGGCACTTAAGCTCTGTTGACGTACGCAGTTTTCCTTCAGCCTGATTACAATCATTACTCTCCACTCATTAATTAGAGATCCCAACTTCTCTGTTTCACGGACACTAAATGAAGTGGCTGTTTAAAATTGTGTATTCATCAAGCATTTAATCTGAATAGACACATTTCATACGCAAGTGTGTATGTTGGTTTAGGCAGCCCCCCACCCACACAATCTTCACACTTCTCCCATCTGGTCCTAGATATAGGTTCTTGGACTGGAAATGAGTGTGTTTGGTAGGAGCTTTGTCTTCTTTCTATTACTCTTTCTATTACTAAATCTTTTTCTTCCTAGAAGGGCTAATTCAAACTGATGTGTTCCCAATGATGTTTTTTTTTCCTTATGAAGAATTTTTATACTGATTGGCTAAGGGGTCCATGTAAACATCACTCTAGAGCCAGGGTCAGCAATCAGCATCCCACGGGCCAAAATTGGCCCTCATTCAATAATACCTGCCCCCCAGATGACATTGATAAATAAATAATTAAAAAAAAAAAAAATTTTGAAAATTAAATATATATATTTGCTTTCACAAAAACAATGATTCTGCACAGAACATTAATTCAAAAGTTGTGAACTGACAAAATATGATACACTAAAGCAGCATCTGTTTGACTTTGGATGCACACACTCGCACATTTCCAGCTGTCAGTCCTCTAAGTTTCTGCTCCTCTGTCTGGAGTGGATGTGTCTTTGAAGTTGCTTGGTTTTGTGGTGCCTTTGGATATTTTAGTCCTTGCAAATTGCAACAACCTCACTGCAGATGAGACAGACTGGCTTGGCATTTATAAAATCAGGTAGAATGACTCACTCGCTGTCAACTTTCTTTTTCATTGCTTTGGAGAGTGACATTTTGTCTTGCTAGCTGGTAATCCCTTGCTTATGTCTCACACAACTTTATCTCAGCATAAAAACAATAAGAGGATCAGGATGTCAAGTGAGAATAGGCTGCGTTATTAACGGAGCCATATCGTTGCAGTAAATGTCCTTAAAATGTTAAATACGTTAGTTAGCCTCAGAAGTGTTGATTATTTAAAATGGTGCTCAGAAAAAAAAAAAAAATTGCCCAAGGCCAAATTTAGTTGCCAACCCCTGCTCTAGAGTAACAATGCAAGCATTCAAATAACTTTCAACGGATTTATTTTATTTATTTTTTTGCCCCCAAATAGGTAAATTGCATCAGTACCACAATGGCATCTAAGAAAAGTACCCTTACCTGCAACCACCAAGGTCACCAAGGGTGCTTAAAAACGTGTGTGTGTGTGTGTGTGTGTGTGTGTGTGTGTGTGTGTGTGTGTGTGTGTATGTGTGTGTGTGTGTGTGTGCCACATCAAAGCCAGCCATGCTGTTGCTACAAGTCACGACCATCAGCTCCCACCATCTGCTGCTCCACCTTCCAGACAGCAGCCAGACCTCCAGCCTGTCCGTCTGAATGAACATAAAGGGTGATCAAACCTTAAACACCAGGGTTCAAGTCTGTAGCTGCCCAATGAGTCAAGCTTAGAAAAAAAAAATCCAGAATAAATCTTATCACACAGCGGGATGTAACATTTCATTTAAATCTGACACAGCAAAAAAGTTCCTGAACACTGACCAGATTTTGGTCTCATTATCTATGGGTAATACTCTATTGAAGCATCAAATTCCCCTGCTGATAGCACCACAGTAACACCAGACGGATGTGTTGTAATGTAATAGACCGTGACATGCTTTAATTATATTCTCCACAGAAACATTGTTTCTATGGTTTCATATGATTGAAAAAAAAGGTGAGAGGTCCAATTTGTCTTCTAAAGCCACCAGAAACCACAATTGCCCTCATACTATGTCAGTGTGAGTCCCCAGGGTTCAAAAAAGTACTAGACATTATTGGTTCAAAGTCCAATAGTGGTTGAATCTTGTTGTTCCACTAAGCGGTCGGTGAATAGGGCAGTCTGTGGTCATGACATGTTTAGCTCATGGAACCCTGAGAGAAGCACTTACCCAAACCTCATCAACGCACATTGATTAGTGAGAAGAAATGCATTGATTTTAGGAGGAATGTGATGGCATACACACAGGAACACATAAAGAACTATGCATAGAAACACACTAAAGACCGCACAAACAAACAAGGGGGAGCACAAACTGTCAGAGGTCAGGTAAAT
The DNA here is from genome assembly GCA_030710495.1 of Labroides dimidiatus. NCBI lineage: Eukaryota > Metazoa > Chordata > Actinopteri > Labriformes > Labridae > Labroides > Labroides dimidiatus. The sequence goes on from CM061145.1 coordinate 28,521,241, forward strand.
TTGAGCTGTCAGTGATTATGGGTTAGCCAATGTCTCCCATCAATATCTGTTAATTCTGCAGAAATTATCGAACACATTATTTCCCCTGAGGGCGCACATTGGCAGTGTTCATCCTAAAGGGAAAGAAAATGCTTAAATTATAGCATGTGATAACCTTAGAATAACAAAACTAGACATGGTTGGTCATGATTCGACTAAAGCAGGTTGATGGTTAACAAAGGCAGAGTACTGTTCATTTATTCATTTATATCAAGTTGTTTTGGGACGTTTTATGCCTTGACTCAGAGACGAAAAGACAGGATGGCCTAGTAGTCTAGGTTGTGGGCACACAACCTAGACCACTAGGCTATACCAGCGCCCTGTTATTGGTTAATTTGACAGTGGCTTTTACAACTTCTCATCTCCAGGAGACCTCTAATGTTTTATGCTTTCTTGGAATTATAATTCACAACTAGCCACTTAAATGAAATATTCTGTACATGATAATCCACCTCCTCTGTTGATAATAAACAACATTAGCAGCACTAGCGACATCAACTTGGCCATCTATGCAAACTTCTGTCTTCCAAACTTTGTTCCAACCCATTATGCGCAGATCAGATCATGGGCTTTGGTTTGATCCCAACCTTTAGCCCTCTGCTTCATGTTATTCGTCACACTGCCATCCAGTTTTCTGCTCAGTCCACTGTCCCATATTTTCATGAATAAAGAACAAAGATAAATTAAAAGTCTGAAACAAAAGCCTGAACTTAAACTGGCTCTTTAAACCAACCCTTCAGTTCAACATAAGTTTGTGAAATAGCATTGAAATGCACCATAGATCATGGTAACATCATAATGAAGAAAGAAGTTGACTTTTCTTCAAGAGCACCTGTCATGGTATTAAAGCTGGGAAAATAAAGCATTTTTTTTTTCTTATTTACTTATTTATTTGCAATAATCTTCTAGGTTATCAGACGGACAACTTTTTTGTACTGCTCATAATATCTTACACCTTTGAAGTGCACCAACATTTTGAGATAACTGAGTGCTGATCATCTTCAAACACTCCATGATAAACACTTGTTTGCCAGTTTGGCTCTAGTTCTGTGAAATTATGTTCAATACCCTTAGTATGAATATACCATTATTTTCTTTTTGAGGTTTAAGTTTAGAAAACAAACTCTTTGAGCCTGAAAGGTTTTTTCAGATCTGTTATTCTCTTTCTAGCATCCCAAACTCTGGGACTCATAGGTCCCAAACCAGGCAGAAATTATTGATTCTGGGGAGAAAATGTTGCTTTTTATGCGACTGAGCTTTCTTGCATTCTCGTTGCAAGTACCTCTCACCAGTCCTCATTCCTATGAACATGCACAACTCCATATCCACACAGGGTACCATCCAGCCTGAGGCGATGTGACTAGCTTAAATAGAAAAAAGACAGCCAGACATGAGGTATGTTCATGCATTTCATCAGCATGTCTCCAACACCTGTTGCCACCTTTGCTACAGAAAAAAAGAGATTGAATAGAGTTAAGAGAGAGAGGGGACAGCGTGTGTATGAATTTCGTTACTTAGCTGGCACTTCTGCCTATTGTGTCGCTGAAGAGCAGTATTCCTCACAGCAGGAGAGGAGAAGTGGGTGGTGTGTATGATGGCCTGTTTGATGGACAACAAAATGAATAGAGTGGAGGATGTGGTGAAAAGAGAGAGAGCAGAAGAGATGAGCGCTTATTCAGAAAGAAGCCCACGCACGAGAAGGAGAAACTGACGTTTCGGTAAGAAGAAAAATCAATCTACAGGACTGCCGAAAAGTGAAGGGAGCTTCCCAGAAAATAACATTTTATCTTTTCACTTTTGCAGACAGTTTTTATTTTATAGGGGTTTTTTTTGAGGAAGATGAAATTACATATTTGAGAAATTTTGAAAAACAAAAATATGCTTTGCACTTTAAATATAATATAATGATAAGATAATTTACTTTCAGATTGTGGTCACATTGAAATCTGACAGCGCAAGTCCAAAAGATCTGTTCATTGGTAAAATGTTACAACTATGTTATTTTCAAGACTGTAAACTACAGTATTAGGTAAATTCTTAATTTTGTAGTAATGGCAGAAACCGAAGCTGGATGGGCAAAAAAAGAAAGGACAGAAAAGCAGAAGAAATGCATGACTTGGCAAAAGTTACGTCTTCATGACAGAGGTGTTTGGGCTTATGGGAGATGGAGGCTTTTGACCGCAAAAAAATAAATATATAAATTAAAAATAAATTAGAAAAATAACATTCCAGATAGATCTCACAGCGCCTTTAAGAGGTGGATTTCAGGCTTATATTTGAAACCATAACAAACATAACTTCATGTGAGGCTCTCTAAGCTTCTGTCAATCTTGGTGTAACAGACTAAAATGCAAAGAGGAGTTATTTGTCTGGGTTCATCGACTAAATCCAAATGAAGACTGACTGAAGTATTTATTTGGAGGATTTAGAGTCAAGCCAGATTTGTGGAACTAATTAAGAACTAAAGTTTGTGTGGAGAATACATTTTGATGTACAGTGGAACTGAAAACCCTAATCTGTGCCCCTTGAGATGAGAAGAAGTTGAAAAATGAATACAGAACACAAGAAGAGACCAAGTACGAATATGAATTGACAGTCAGCCCATACATCTACGAGATTTGCCAGGATGTTCATAGCTACGTGAAAGATCTGCTAGAAGGAACTGAAAGAGCCATGAACTTTTTCTTCCAAAGTCAGTACATTTTCAGGAATCAAGTTCAACTAACAAGTTTTTTGCAGTCAAGTGACTTTGGTGAATCTATCTGGAAACACAAGTCTCACAAAAAAGTAAATGGTCTTGTATGAGCTCCATCTACTGTGTAGTCTTTTATGATTCAAGCTGGCAGTTCAAATCAGAAAGTGACAGACTGAAAGTGCAAACCTCTGTAGGATCCTGCAGAACCAGATATTTTTCTAAATACAGTCATTCACAGCAGTGTCGGGTCATAGAGACACCAAACTGTGGAAGGAGGGGGGGTATTTATAGCACATCTTTCAGCATGATGTGTTTGTGCCATCCCTACGAGGCTTGTTTATCCTGTTAAGTGCAGTGATGCAGGCTCTTGCTGCGAAAACCTGCCTCAGTTTTGACACCATTTTCTCAGGTAGGGAGTGTGGTACTTTTAAACTTGTCTGTCTGACTGTCTACAACTTCACATATACTTCATCTTTACTTTATGTTCAATCTTACAGTCCCAGCAGGAGGGGCGGAAAGCCATAAATTTATGCTCACACAGACGGTCACATAAACACACATTCAACCCCAGATCGGGATTTAATGTACTCTGACATCAGCGCATGCATAAATCATGAATTCAGAGAGCTATTAGCTGGCAGTCTGACCCCATGTCAAAACAGCTGTGTGGTTATGTGAGGGTGAACTGACACAAATGAGACCCAGAGTGCCATTTAACAAGGCAGCACAATACAAAAACAAACTGTTTGGGTCAGTTCATTATTCGCAAGGTTAAGGAGGCCAGTCCTCCAAACCTCATCAGTGATGCTGGATGAATGTTAAAGACAGAGTCAAAGAGAGGCTGCCCTGAAAGTGGACAGCAGCTGTCCTAATGACTTCTCCAGGGTCCTCCTCTCAAGAAGTCAGCTGTCAGATAGTGTTGAGAGACGGATAGTGGAAATTTGCTGTGATATGCTTGAGTAGATCATGTTTTTGTGAAATGCATCACTGTAGAGAGCCTGGGCACACAGAGCGTTGTTCTTAAATGTTAAAGTTGAATGTGGGTGCTGAATCCAGAGTAGTACATTTACTGTTCCTTAATTTTCCTAAAAACTCTTGAATTTTGAGATTTAACTATGGCTGTGATTTTAACACATTTATTACAATCAAATGAACTCCAGTTTCTCAGTACTCAGGTTTCTGGAATACCAGCCATTGCGATGCACAAGTTGACGCTCCAGTATTTAGGTATTCAGCAGTGTCTATTTCCTAACATGAGTATAAAGGTTTCAGCATAAGAAAGTAAGTGGAGGTATAGTTCTTATTGCTCTTATGATAAAAGGCTGCTGATTAGCTAAATCTCCGATTTTTTGCTGTTGTTTTGGAGATGGGTCCAAATGAGAAGCCTTTATATAAATTAGATGGAAATAGCAATGGTGCCAAAATTATACCCCAAACAACACCTATGCCCACTCATAGGTGTATTTCAGCCCAGTCAACTTTTTTCTTTGCAAGTTTTAAGTAATGGGATGAAAGGATTGCCTCGATGAAAGGATTATGCTTACCACACTAAGGTTATATACTCAGTCACTCCAGAAAAAGCAAACCACTGCACTGATTTTGGGCCACATCCAGACTTTTAACAAAAGGCAGAAAAGGTCAGATTTTCTGATGGTTGCAATGATTATTTTGTCAGATTTGTGTCAAGGGTAATCTTACTTCCCTGATCTACTTGGAAAACAAAACAGTGCGACCGCACTGATATTAAGTTGTAATTATTGAACATGCTCAAGTAAGCTGGCTGAAGAGGGGAGTGAAAGAAAGCCACCATAAAGACAGTACAGTAGTCAATCCATGACATAAGGTTAGATGGACGTAAGAAAAGAGGGACCAACTTGTTGATTTTTACAACAACACCAGTTTTCTGTAAAATATACAATAACTGAACCAACAAGTGGAGGAGTTTAAGAGATATTTGTACTAAAATGGATGTACCAGACTGCTAAAAGTAGCTAGCAATAAAGCACTCAGTTGGACACCCACCCTGTACCCTGCCATGATTGTTTACTCTAGAGTCTTGTTTGACTGTTGAAGATTTTGCATAATGTATACATGATGTAAAATGAATGTGGTTATATATTTTGAAATGATGGAAACATTTGACCATTTGATGACTAAAGTTTTCATTATGTTGTTACTTATTGCTACTGTGAGAGGCTTGAGCAAAACACGTGTAGGAGAAACTCGATGTCATTAACGTTAACGTTACTGTTGCTAACATTGCATTATTAACACTGATGTTAACATTAGGGTTATTTCCACTGGCTCGAGCAAAATATTTGTTAAACTTATCCTTGCTTAGGTACCTTTCTCTCTAATCATTTTCTTTCTCTGTTTACTCTACTCTGTCGTCTCTTGGCCGCCACTCTCCAGCAAGCTGCAGTACAGTAGAGCCATACAGGAAGTTGAGACTCCAGAGTTTGTTTTTAAAATTAAAATATTTGCAGAGCAGTGTCACATTTCATGGGTACAACTCCACACTCTTATTATGGTCCATAAATGTGCACAATTTACATGGATTGGTGTGGCGGTGTGCCATGATCATTTACATGTAGCTGAAATCCTTCATTGTGAACAAATCAAAATCAAGATGCGAGAACGGGTACATCTTTGACATATGGTCCCTTCACTTGCTCAAAGGTCCTTGTTTCTTGCTTCATGCTGAGCACATTTTTCTAACGCTGAGTAATTTAATGAAACAATTTTTGGTTTCGGTTCTGTCCTTGTGCACTTCAGCTACCTCTAACACAGCTCTGACCCAGACATGTCACTATGAACAATGAAAATGTAAATCATCTGAAATAATGCACTGACAGTAGAATGGGCTCAATTGGCTTCAGAGCACCATGTCGCTCCCTGCTGGGTCTCAGCGTCAGTTAAATGTCAAATATGGAAATGCTGCTGCAGACACTATTGTCTCGCTCTCTGATTAGGCTGCAATCATGAAGTGCATCGGCTATAATTGTATGTATCAACTAATTTTTTTCTATTATGAACGCAGTCACTCATCCAACTTAAGTGACAGTCTCAATGAGGCTTTCTTGAGTGTGATTACTGGAAATACTCCAACTGGAAGCTGACAGTGCTGGAAAAGCAGCCTTGGTTAAACATGACCTTTGGATTGGTGGATGTGAGCAGCAAATGCACACTAGCAGTATCAGAGGTGTTAGTACACTCATACATGCAGACTGCCAGAAGATGATATATGGCCAGGGGTTGCCTTTGCAAAAATATGTCGCTTATTTCCCTTAGAGTCATGCATTGGCACAGCACCCAAACACTTGTTTTGTGTGGAGAGGAGTACCATGCAAAGAGGAATGAAAGATGATAAGATGGTGCAATATGTGAGTCTTTTTCTCAGTCGTAAGAAGAATGAGGGGACAATTTAACTATATGGAAGCTCATAGGAGATAGGAAAATAAAAATGATTTTGCTTATATTCTTCTGCTCTGTGAACGTTTCTGTTGAATTTGAAGTCAGAGTTGGCTAATAAGCTGCTGGATTAGTTTGGGTTATGCCTTGCTCAAAGGCATCAAAACTATTTTGGTTTGCAGTTAAATGTCTACAGTCAGCTGTTTGTGAAAACAAGTGTACCTTATATGGAGTATCAGAATATTAAGAGAGTGGGTACTTCTTGTTTTGTATAAAGGATGAAGAGATGATTAGGCGTCTCAGATCCCCACTAGTAAAATAGGAACACGGCTCGTCTTACTTTTTGAACAGATAAGTTTTAGCTAACGTTGTGCTGATTTTTCCTATACTTAAACATATGGGCTAGAAACTATGGAAGACAAGAACGGCCATGGATTTTCCTTTTTTTAATGCACTGTTATCTCGTGATAATGACTGATTATTTTATCTTGATACAACAAAGATTGTTTTCGTATTATAATGAATTAATTCATAATGTTTGTCTTGAGTTCAACCCACAAGAGCTGCCATGAACAGCTTCCAGCCACTGGGTGTAGCTGTAGTCTACCGGTAAGTTACACTTTGTTTAATTTAGGGGCTACTGGTTAGCAGATGAGAGGCTGACAATCTCCTATCTATCCACTTCAGCTAAGCTAAGGTAACATAAATGAAGGCTAACCTTAACTTTGCAATGTAATGTGAGATGTAATTAAACATGAGATAATAATACTATAATAATTGAATAATGCTTTGGGCCAGCGTCTCAGATGCTAACCGGTAGCCCTTAAAGTAAACAAACTAAAGTGTAACTTACTGGCAGGCTACAGCTACACCCAGTGGCTAGAAGCTGTTCATGGCAGCTCTTGTATGTTTAAATCAAGACAAACATATTACCAATTAATTTATCACAAGAAATCAATATTTTTTATGTCAATATAATGAAAAAAATTAGTTATAACGAAAAAACAATCTTTGTCATATTGAGATAACGAAATAATATGTTGTTAACATGGGATAACAGTGCGTAAAAAAATAATTAAAAAATCCATGGCAGTTCTCGTCTTCCGTCAGAAACAGACAGTGATAATTCAGGTGGTCAAGACAGTTTAGTTGATCAAAAACACTGGCAAAGCAAAACAGACGGCAGATCTTTAAAAAAAAAGGTTTATTTGTGGTAATAGTATTACAACTGTCAAAGTGAAAGTATTATGTGAAAGTATTTACTATACTGAGGTCATGTAGAGGTGAAAGTGGAGTGTGATAAGTGCTAGTGTGACATATCTTATTAATAACCTGTTGCTGTAACCAGTAACTTTCAGAACATGGTAAACTTGTAAGGTATTATTTGTTCTGCAGTGCGTTTTAGGGTGCATTTAACCCCCCACAAGCACTTTGTGTATTAGATGGCACCTGTTATCTCTGACCTTTACAGCTTAGGTGGACACAAACACTCTGCAGTCCTTTGTATGTTCAGGCCTTGTGTGTCATTTCAACTCATCATCTTCCAGGAAGACTAATGGTGTTATGAAGTATCCACATAGTGTACAAACACAAGGACAAACAAAAACATCACAAACTGCACTGTCACTCCACAGAACATTGTAGAGAAATGTGACAATAAAATAAAAACTTGCAAAAGAAAAAGAACAGTTGGGTTTCAATACTGAAAACAATGGACGCAGTTTCTTCCTATGGTTTAACATAATGCCCAGTCTGTCTGGTGCAGTGCGACTCGAGCTTAATGGACGAGAAGAGGAGCGGTGAGGTGATGTAAAAAAAAAATGTGAGGAAAGATGGCAAATGAAAAGAAAAATGCTAGAGGCTATGGAGTTTAAAGTACTCTGTAACAAAAAAAATGAGACAGGCTGGTAGAGGAGGATGAAAGAGAAGGAAGGTCAAAGAAAGGTACAATGAAAGACTAAGCGGTGACAGAGAGACAAGAGGCCGAGGACTTTGATAGACTATTAGTGCTGAGAGGAGACTCTTGTAAGAGTTTCACAGACTGTATAGGCAATTTGTTGCTGAGCGAAAAGGCTCAGTTTACCTGTCAAACATACACACACAAACACACGTATATGCCCAGAGTCCAGTATTTTCATGTATGTGTGTATGGAATTGCACACTCCTCTAGTCTTGCACAGTATTTCACCAGGAGCCTTGCTTTAACTGAGTTGACACCTCACTATTCTATTCTATTCTATTCTATTCTATTCTATTCTAAATAATGTACAGGTGTGTTCTTACTGATATTAACAGTAAGAATAGTATTTACCAAACTCAAGTTTTGATGATGATGTCTGTTGAATTTTTAAATGTTATATTACTTTTGCAAAGAAAATTGGCAACAAAAATATCTTAACAAGGTTTTTGTCCGGGTCCAACACACGAAATTATCTGTTAGGGCTGTTACTTTTTATTTGGGCTTCCAATATTCATGCGAACATAAGGTGAAAAGTTCATGTTCGAACTCTAATTATCTGTTTGCATGTCGGCTGCATCCTGGAGATGTGAGCCTACGTGAAGTAAACTCCTCTGTCTGCAGACAGGAATCCATAGGCAGCAATCTCTGCTTTAGTGGAGAGACTAGAGCAGGGTCACATCCAAACCGCACTGAACTCAAGCATGATTGCCCCCCCCCCAGAGTGCCGCTCCTCCGCTGGACAGTACGGCCCGTGGTCACACTACTCCAACATAAACCAGACTTCAGGCACACGTCACATTGAAGCGTCTATTTACATGAAGCGTGGTCTCATGAGAGTCAGAAGAGTGAGACACAGGATTACAACTTTAGTGACTTTGAGGCTCATGTTAAGTTGTTTTGCTCCAACACAGCCCTCTAACACCTCCGTTATTGTTTAAATAATTGTCGAGAAGAGTGGTCGCGGTGATCATGTCTGCGTGCTCGTGCATGAAGTGCACGTACCTCGCAAAGCACACATCTCCAAAGTGTGCCAACAGGAACAGCTGTGCACTCCGAGTGTGTGTTTTCAGGTAATATTGTAAACAAAAAGAGAGCCACACTTGATCCCGATCAAGTTGATGGACTTGTGTTTCTGGAAAATAATACCAGAATTTGATATCACATTGTTATTCACATTGATACCGGTCAACCTCTCAGGCCTCCTCTTGCTCTCCCCTTTGCTCTCTCAATAAGCTGAAAATGGCCTCTCATTCCCATTCACTTCATCTCTTCCTAAGTTTGCCTCTCTGCTGCTTCACCTTCTCGCCCGTGCAACTGTGATTAAGGCAGACCCTCATTATTCGAGGAGTCCCACTGAATACGCTTACACTTCAAAAGTGATGATGGGGAGAGAGTTAACAACACCAATAGGGAGAGAAAAGGTGGTGTTGGTGGGAGAAGGGGGTGGGGGGTGGGGGGTAAAACGAGTCTGAGATAAAAGCAGTTAGAAAACAGCAGGAGACAGTTTAAGTAGAGAGTTGAAGAAAGTTAACAGTCTTATAATAAAGGCCAAACATTTATAAAGACCAATAGATGAAAGAAGTTGGAGAAGTGCAGGGAGCATGTGAGAAATACAGGAAGGTGGAGAAAAGCTGAAGACAGAAAATCTGTAACATGGTTGGAAGACGCAAGTCCACAAAGTAGTGAGGCCTGGAACACCCATCAGCCTTTGTGTTTTTATTTGTGAAACACTTTATAGCAGTGTTCAAGAAAGTACTTTATGATTAAAGCTTTAATTACTAACTTGCTAAAATGCAAACCTAACACCACACTCAATTTGAAAGATGGATTATTCTATGAAACACATAGCTCCTGGTGGGCTGTGCAAAACTGGTTACACTGCCAGCAGGTATTCTTTTCAAGAGCAACAGAAATCTCAGGATTGCAATTTACATTGTCATATTGGTCGTTGATGATGAACTGAAAATAATCAGTATATATAATATATAATTGATCTGAATAAACAGAAACAGCGAGAGGTTATTTATAAAACCAGTTGTGGAACATTGGAAGAATCAGAATAGACATTACACAAATACTACAAAATTATCAATAACAGATTTTTTACTAAAATTTTTCAGCTAAATTAAAACAAAGTTGTGCTATTTCTGCTAGTTGTGTTAGAACCATAAAGTACCCTTGTATATTTACAGATAATTTAGTCTATAAAGAAACGGTTCAAGTGTCAATTTTAATCAAAGAATGGAAGAGATGTGCTCTCTGGGCACTGCAGAGCTAAGCTTACACCAGGGGCAGATCTCCAACTCTGACATCCCTTCAGAGGAGCATGTCCTCCTGATCCTGTATGTGCATGTGGATATAGTGTATTCACTAACAGTGAGAAAAATATCTGAAATTCAAATTAAAGACAAATAACTCTGCAACAGGCAAAGGGAGACGTTTTTCCAAAAGAAAAGCACGATTTTTGAAGGCCTAGGCTGTTTCAGTAAGTCAAACTGAGTTTGGATGATTAAGGTATATTGCATCATAGCTCCCCAAAATGAAAAGTAAACTTTTTACTTCATTAAAAAGTTTGTGTGGAGGTTGCACAGCTGAGCAAGCCATTGCATTCTGTTGTAAATAATATAGTGTAATGATCGTGTTTGGTTTATGGCAGGCTGTTGTAAGAGGGCCTTCATTAGTTTTAAACTTAAGAGTGATGATGCTCTGTAGCATCACCAAATTGACTTTGCATAATTATACACCTCACTACCCTAATCCCACTTTAACCCATGGATAATAACAAGATTGCTACTCCCCCTCCACACATTGCACACTCTGTGCCTGTAGGGGTTTGATAGGTTTGTTGATTAATTTCAGATATCCACCATTACCCTGTCAGCTGGTGAAATAATTCACTTTCTGTCAAAGTTTTTTTTTTTTTTTTTTTGCCTTTTGTGAACAAGTTTTAAAATATTGGGAGATCCTTTTTTTCGTTTCCTAAATTAGAATATCTTCCAACACAGAAAGTAATGCCGTGTGACATTGGACATTTAGGGTGTTGTAGCTTCCCTACTGTCACAACTCACGGATCTGACCACACTTATGATAAACTCTGCTTTATTTGATCACCCAATTTTGTAAAACAAACAAAAAATATGTAGTACAGCAGCAGCGCAGTAATTGGTACCACTGTACCAAATTTAATACAAAGAAAGGTGTTGGAATTCTTGTAATAGAAGCCAAAAGAAGTCACCTAAATGGTGTCAAAAAATCAATTTACCATGTTAGTCTGACAAAAACTGTACTTAAATGCTGTTTAGAGTACACTGTAAAAACAAAAAAGATGCATGAACTCACAATTTCAAGACAACTGTCTGCACTGGATTTTTTGAATATTGAAGCCAAAAATTTTTAAATTTGAACCAACTAATATTTTTTTGTTGAGATAACGTAAAATTCGGAGTTCCATAAACTAGGAATTCTGAAAAGGAAACAGTGCCAACTTACTTTTTGTACAGAATAAGTACTTTTCATTTTCAGTCCCTTTCACCCACCCACACATTTATAAACTATGGACTGTCAGCTTTGGCTGTCAGATTCAGATGTGAGTTATTTCATGTGGCTGTAGGTAGCAGGACTCAAACACTGTTCTTCCAATTGGGAGACAATGGCTCTTCAACTGAGCCAAAGCCAACCCACATACCCACAACAAAGTAATCAGGACAGGATCAGTCCACCAACTGTAGTTTCAATACAATACTCAAACAAAAATATTCACTTTTATGGCGATAAAATCCACACAGGACAGAAGAACAGGAGAGACGGTGGCACGTGGAAAACTGACGTGTAGATGAAGACCCCTGTAGATTTGAGTTGGAGACCCCGTTCTTTGCTGAAGTGTACTCAAAGAATCAAGTTATAGTCTCAAACCTTTAATTTGCAGTTTTGCCAACATATGAAAATGAGACCAACTTTACCAACGAACTTGACATAGTTAGCAACCCAACAGAAAATCATTTTCAGGCCAACAATTTTAAGTTGTTTTTTTTATCTACAGTGTAGATTTCATCTTGCACATACACATCTCAAACCACCTGAAGTGGCTAAGACATTCAGCGCATGCTCCACAGTGCATGTGCCGAATGCCAATTCTGGGCTTTGACCAAGAGATCAAATAGTAAATGCATAAAAGTAAGTGAGGTAGAGTGGCCATATCCTACCAGAGGAAAAGAAATGGAAGTAAAGAAGACAGAAGAAGAACTCCTATATTCTATGTACAAAAGGTACCAAGCTGTGACGTTTTCCATGATATTGCTTGAAATAAAAAAAATTTCGCTTCTGATATTTAATGTAATAAAGTCGACTTGAAGAGGTTCCAATAGTAACAAGCTGAATGTGTGTGTATTCTCCTGTAAACTGAATTAATTACTACTAGGTTCTTGTACACAACAAGGACAGTAGTCAATTAAATTGCTTAATTGGTCTGTAACCGCAGCTTGACTGAACTGTGCATGTAAATGTACTATTGACCTAATGCTTCTTTACTAATCACTTCTTAAACTAAGTTCAGCAAGAGCTCTTGTAATAAGAGGTGTGATTGCAGACAAAGGCAGTCTGACTTAAAAACTAGTTCACACTTTTGTTTCCTCCAGGTTAGATTACTGCAACTCTCTTTTATCTGACTGTTCTAGTAAGTCTATTAGGATGCTTCAGGCGATTCAGAACACTGCAGCTCAACTACTGACTGGGACCAGAAGGGAAGGGCACATCTCTCCAGTGCTAGCGTCTCTACACTGGCGACCTATAAAATCTAGAGTAGAGTTTAAAATTCTGCTTCTCACTTTCAAAGCTCTTAATAGCATTGGACCATCCTATCTTAAAGAGCTTATCATGCTGTCTTGAAACATGAGCAACAAATTCTGCGAGAAAAATACTTGGACCTTTGAGGTGCTTTTACTAGTACAATTTCTGAAAGTCTGCTGTGTGATGGTTAAATGTAAGGCTTTCAACAACAAAGCCAGGGGTTTGGTTTCTCCTGTTAATGTTGGTTGATTAGTGTTTTTGTCATTTTAAGAGATTACCTGCTCCTTAAGGAAAGCAACTTATATACTTGAGTGTGGGTCTTGCATATACAAAACATAGGGAACAAAGGTCCCTAAATTGAAGTCATATTTTGAAACTAAGGGCCACTCAACAAGCAGCAATATTTGTGATATTCATTAACTTCACAGTAAGAATGTGTTTCTGGTATGAAAATGTGTTTGTATGAGCTTACCTTTGTACATAGAATCATCTGGATTTGATAGCATTCATTGACGCTTGTCTTGACCACCAGCAGTGCAGATAATGGGCACCTGTAGGAAACAAAAGAAAAGAGAAAAGATAAATGAGAGGAAAATGAATTACAAAAAGCACTATGGACGAATCTTGAATACTGTGACAATGTCAATTTAAGAATGCCTTTCACATTCCTCACAAAACCATGAACTTCAGGAAGTTAGACTTTTTAAAACCTATGTACCCATAGTGAACAATGATAAACGTTTCTACTTTCTTTATAGATTGGAAAGGAGGACGACAGCAGATTTACGGAGGAAAGATGGATGGTTGAATGTCAGCCGTCCACTGTCTGTTGGGGTTATCTGAGGAGGCAGCTGAAAAGCCTCCCAGAAAAATGGGTTTAAAACCACAAGTTGTAAAACTCCCATCAGTCGGAGTCCAACTTTGTGTTTACAAAATCACTCACTTACTCAAATGTTATTAGCACTGTGAAAGACTTGAATGCAATCATCCATTTGGCCACTTACCAGTGATTGATGACAGTATTGACATCAATGCACAGTTTTGGGGGTTGATAAAAGCACCAAGTAGGAGGTATTTTTGCTGTGCTAAATATAATGTATTTGATGTTAATTCGAGCAGCAGTAGCAGTTTATTTAAAAAAACAAAGCTGAGGAAGTACAAGTTTTAAATTGGACTTCTTTATTACTGTACTTTGGACAGGCGCCCAGCTGCCCTTAGGTTTCATACCAGCTGGCAAACTTTGAGGCCGAAAAAGAAAACAATCTGTCTTCACTTTCCTTAATTCCACTGGAAATGTTCATTAGCAAATGATAGAGAGCTATACTTGCACTGTGCAGCTTTATGTGGATATTGCAAAAATGAAGTCCTACTACACCCTCTCTGTGGACAAAACTGTTATTCGACTACTCTTTTGAAGATGAGTGAATTTAGGGTCACCCTAATCTTTTCTTCATCAAGGCTGACGAGGACAATGTCTTAAAACAGGATTCTGTTCAAGTTTCTTATCAAATAAAAGCGCTGTGATAGTTTTCTAGATAAAAGGAAATTAATGCTGACATCAGATAGCGAGCAATTCTCCATGCTCGGAAAGCCCAAAACAGCAAAGTCAACTGAGGGTAATCTAAAATCTGAGCCACTGCTGATTTTCATCTTTTATCCTCCTGTGCTCTTAACTGGAATGTAACATCCTGAGGAGTCAATCATGTGTAGCCTGACTTGCAAAAACACTGGAATCTGATTGAGTTTGACTCCTCCTTACTGTGAAAATGTCAAAGCGAGCAGGATGACAGGTTCACAAACCTGTGTCCAGAGAAGGAGAGACTTGTGAGCCCATGCCACCTTTGTTTACTGCCATTGTCTTAATTCCTTAATTGCTTAATCGTGATTCTAAGTGTAAAATGGCATGTGCTGGTTGTGCAAACCTGGTAACAAAGACATATGAGGCAAGATAGAAAAATGCCTCATGCACATGGCATAGATAAGTGGACATCTGTTATACCCTCACAAAGAATGGAAGATTTAACCTTCCCATCAACTGACGGGTAGCAATTTATAGAGAGCTACAGTGGCTTTGAAAGCTTACAGCACTGTAGCTTAAGAAAACACATGCAAAAAGACAAAACAAGCAAATTAAGAAAATAATGTTTTCTTAATATGCAATTGTCGTGTGGCTTGAGGAAAGAAAAATTTTCTACTCAGACACTTAGAGGAGCACTCTAAAGCTGTGCCTCTCATTTAACAAACTGGTATCCAAATACCTTCTGGACTACTAAGTTATGGGAAAATGAACCCACCATTCAATGTGCGCACATCCACAGTGGCCTCATTTCTCAAATCTGGAGGCTTGGTGTGTGCCATCAACAGGTGGTGCTTCTGACTGGTCCATCCAAACATAATTTCAGCATGTGGATTGGATGAATATACATATTGCTAGTATAAAATCCCAAATCCTTGCTGCAGCCTGCTCTCCCTACCACTTCCAATGGACCAACTAGTGTGAGATATGATAAAGCATGAGATATCTTGCTTATTTGATGCCTTGATTGTTGGATTATTGGCTTGTGAATAGACTGTTAGAAGGATCATAAACAGATCATATTTCACATGAGAGTACAAGTAAGAAGCTAAACTGCTACTATAAACTCCTGCTTTACTCTAACTGTGTCTTTTTCTTAGGAGTGAAAACATAAGGTTGTTTTACATCATGTGTCTCGGTTTCCCCCTCAGTCTGGGACATAAAGGAAGGTACCATTTCTGTTTCGATAAACTCTGCTCACTCGATCTTTGGTATAAAAGAAGTATTTCTTATGTGTTGACACCAAAGACTGTAATAAAAATATGGATGTCATCTCGCTCTGCTCGAACTGAGGTTGCCACAAAAACTGCTCCCCCTGGTGACTGGCTGCAGTATAGGTCAAAAACTCTATTCATTCCAGATAGGCTGTGGACAAACTTTAGATATATTTCTCCTATCTGTATGCCGTGATGATATGAATATATTATTAGGCTGCATTATGATCAAGTTCTCTTTTTTTTCTTAAGTTTCTTTCTCATTTGTTATTCAACATTAAAAACAGGGTTTTACCTCTCAATTAAAGATGATTGACAACTGCTGTTCTTGTGTAGTTTTCTGAGGGATAGTAAAATACATCAGGAAGGAGAGTCATAAAGAGATTAGACTTTAGAAAGAAAAGACCGGCTCCACTCAGATTTTCTCAGAGTCTCTCATAGTCTCTACTGCGCAAACTTTGGCTGCACAATGGCGGTACCTTTGATGGAAGTTTTCTGGCTTCAAAACCGTACAATGATAAAAGGCTGAGCCGTGCTGTCCATTCTATATATGGTTAACACCAAAGCCACTTCAAGCAGAGTACACTGCTGCTCGCATTTGGGAATCAGACACCTGACCCAGTGGAGCAAATTGTCAAGAAACAACGAAGAACAGTAAACTTAAAGATGTAAATAAATAAGACAACACTTTAGCAATAAGAATCTGTATTTCTTAGTGAAATCTGCGTGACTTGAAAAGTTCCAGGATCAGGTTGCTTTCTTATCAGTGGTCTGTGTAATTGCCCCATTAGGATTCTCTTCCTGTAATCCCAACTGTCGTCACAGGTGGATGCTCCCTTCCACTTTTCACAAAGAAACAAGATAAGAAGTTAGGGAGCACCTCATCTCTATTTTCAAACACTCTGCTGGCTCCTAAGTACTCAGTGAACAATCAAGATTTGCTGCTGATAGCATCACTCCTGCCTGGATTTATCTTGATTACCATCTAAACTTTGTTTTTCTGACGGGAATTATAATTCATTTCCACCCCCCCACTGAGCAGAGCGGAGGTGAAGCAGAGCAGGTTGGTTGGCTACACATGAAAAAAAAAAAACATGTCTTCGGAGACAGAGATGAGGGAGATGGCAACAGGAGGAAAGAACCAGAGAAGACTCAAAAAAGAGACATGGGCAAACAGAACGCAGTTGAGATGGGTGGCAGAGATTAGAAGAGAACAATCATAGAGGCAGGCTGAGCGAGGAGCTTCTTTAAATTGTGTTTTGCTGATTTGTCCTGTTTCCTCCATTTTGCTTTCTCCCCTCGCTGTGAGGGATGATGTGTTTTGCTGCACGACTCTCCCTTCAAACTGTTCACATAAAGCCTCTTTTGATCATATCTGACAGAACAGCTTTCTCTTCAGGGATAACTCTGCCATCAAGTCTTTCTTTTTCTCTCATGTTCATCCCCCAATGTCTCTCGCTCATCTTCTGCTCATTAAGTATTTTTATGCTCGGCATTTATCGTTTTTCTCCTTATTTTTTATGTTTCTATGCCAATTTGCTGCCCGTCAAACCATCACCAAGCTGTCTTTTTTTTTTTTTTTTTTTGGTTACAGCGTTTTCTGTTGTGTCGCTTCTTTTTCTCCTCTTTCCAGCACTCCTTTAAATTCAAATTGACTTGATTCTCTTTACTTTATTCAAGTGAATAATTGATGAGACATACTGTTGAAGTACAGCTCTGATTAAAAAGAGGAAATAAAGAACTAGTTTGTTTTAAGTGTGATTCAGATCTGCATAACTGAGTTTTCATTTGGCTGTTCATATATACTGTTTATCCATTTTTTTACAGTAACTGAGTAGATAACTATACCGACATTTCAAGACAACAACATGCGTACAAGACAGATACTAAGCTCTTCTAGAAGAGTAACACAAAGGGAAATCATTGAGACATCTCAGACTGTGAGCGTTCCCCCATTTGTTTGTGGTTCACATTGACTTCAACCATTGGAAAGTCATTCATAGACCAGGTCAAAGGTCAGTAATAACAACAAGGTTCCACCAGGGTGACAAACAGAAACATAAATCAACAATGGTGAACAATAGTGCTGAAACCCAGGGCAGTCCATCAACAGCAAGACTGGCTTGGATGTACTAGAAGCTACATTATTGAGAAGGCAGTTTGTGTACCAGTAGTATATGGGGTATCCATATCATTGAGACCATTGCTACTCTTGCTCCCTGCTGACTCTTCACCCTTTATTGCCGAATGTACCATATTTGATACATGAGTTTCAAAGACCCCTATCTCATCAACATAATAAATATTTTCATTAAAAACCTGTTAGAAAAAATTAAACGTATTCTATCCTTTGAGGATTGTCAATCCACAAGCCAGACATGCTTGCCTGCTAATAGTCCTTGTACCAACATTTTACCAAGTCACGTAGGAACTTCTTAGCATATTGACTTCAAGAGTCAAGACTCCTTTTGTCATTTTTATGTTCCTCATAATTCAATCCAGCACAGTTGGCAAAAACAATGACGAATAAGTTGATTAAAAAAAAGAACGCTAATAAAATAAAACCAACAAAATGAGTCCTTAACTGACTTAGCTTCAGCAAAACACTATCATCAATTGTCATTGTCATTCTGTGTTTGAAGTCAGGAGAAGGATTAGAGAGTCTGGGTACAATGGATTAAAAAACTCGTAAAATCACTGTTTGAGTCGGATCATTTTCCGACAGAAAAAAAAGAAAGAAGATTCGACAATTATAACTTTGTCCTCCATATATTTTGTAAAACACTTTTGCCCATTAAGTCAAAAACAAAATGTCTAAAATGTCTATTTAAATTATATGAAAACAACTCAGAGTGCAATATGAGGCGTAATACCTTCTTATTTTAATCATGGAGAGTAAAAAAAAAAAAAACATTGCAAATTTTTTAGACATTGCAGTAAGAATAACATCTAGAATTTTCTGGCTATTTCTTGATGGGTCAGGCTTTAAAGGGTTAAACATTCAATTAGCGATATATCTAGCAATTTTTCTGGAGTTTGGAGACTGACATGAAATAAGCAGCGGGTGCTGTCGTGGGCCCCTCCCCTGTCCAATACATTTACAACTTTTTTCAACCAATCTGCGTGCAACCATGTGCATGCTGAACCGTGGAGAGGCATCTGTATGGCACACAGATCAACGATGATCCATTGCACCACTAGTAGATAGATTGGTAGAGTGTGTTTTCTTGGGTTAGGTAAGGCACCAATGGATAGATCAAATGGTCTAATACTTTCGTTTAAGAGTTTAGACTTTGAGTTCCATGTGAAGCCAAAAATTGACAAGAATACTTAATTTCACCCACAAAATAAAATTGTTTCTAAAATTAACCAACCTTTTTCAGTTGATCGACTGACTTGCTGAAGGGCACAGCTTTTCCTGGTTCCCACTCAGGCATACCAAACAAAGTCCAACATCTGCATTCTGCCACCCAAAAATTTGGGAGCCTGGTGGTCTGCATGGGACCGCAGCAATATGTGTGCCTTTGTAAGAACAGATGTCGTTGGCGCTGTGGGTGAATTGGCCCTCAGTGCTTGGAAAAAAATGTCCACCATTTCCTGATGTTAAGTCAATAAAAATTGCAAGATGGCAACTGCAGGATGCAAATCGACTCTTTGACCTGCCACCATCTGTCGTTGCCTCGTCTGAGCAACACCTAACACCTAGGCACCATAAAATCTCTAATTTTGCTCTCATTAATAATTGATATCAAATTTTTCAAAAGAAAGTCTTAAATAACGGTGACCCAGTAAAGTCACAAGAGTATCTTTGATGTTAAAAGAGAGTACAGCTTGAATATCGAGGAGTGTTTGGTTTATTTAGTAAGACAGAACATCATGACCTGGTTGGAGCACAGCAAATAAATCCTGATTGGACCATGGGTCATGATCAAACAGCTGCTAACGAAAAGCTATTGAATGTTCTTTCTTTGAAGCTCATTGATATGATGTTTTTCACAAAGAAGTAAAATAAAATAGCAACCGGTCGGACACTGTCTGCTTCATGTATCCCGGTATTTGTAAGTGGGTAAAAATAGAAGTTTACTTTATTTCCATGCCAGTTTACAAGCTATGGCATGATCCTTATCCCAGATGAGCCAGCATGCTAAAATGTCCTACTGTTGCCTGCTCTCCATCATCCTGCATGGATGTTGATTTTATAGCCTTTTTTTATTCATCCCTGAAATAATTCTACTGTGTGGTCACCTTTCAATCTAACCTCATGTTCTTACTTTATCATCCCATGCAACATAAACAGCATCAGTAAAACCAATACCAACAGGGTTTATCTTTACCCTTAAAGTCTGACCCATCATAAAACAGTCAGAAAATTCTTTTTTTGTTTTTTTGGAGTAAAATGTTTATTGACCACTTTAACAAAAATCCACACAGAAAAAATTGCTAAAAAAGTGTGTGGATATGAGAGCAGCCATTTTGACAAGGGACAAAATACATGTATTCATGTATCAAATGTGAGATGTTTACAAGATCTGAAGCCAAACAAAAGGGGTTAAAGTACTTTAACACACCCTCTTACAAAAACGGTCAAAAACAAATGTCTTTAGTCAGGGAATAAACATGGACTATATATAAAATGGACGTAGCCTCAGTGATACCATTATCTTTTGGTTTCTAACAAGACTATTTGAGTCCCATTAATGCGGTTTCCATATTATACATGTGGACTTAACCTACTTCTTGGTTACCTAATAATAGAGACAAGTAAGCCGAGCCTCCAGGATAACAACTACAAAACACACAACTGTCAGTTAACTCAACTGTGCCCCCAATTATATGAATCTCTAGATAGCTCCTATCTTTTATACTGTAATCTTGGCAGCACATTGTGAGAGGCCTTGCTTGTGCAGTTCAACAGTCCTACCACGGTGAAAAACAAAAAACCTTTTTGCCTTTGACATCAGGAGGTTGTGGCAGTGTAAATTCCTGAAATAAAAATAACTAGAAAGCTGGATATTTGCGCAGATTTTAAATTCCCAAGGCTTTGGTTTAACACTTTTAATCAGCTGATGAACAGCTTATTTGATTTTAAATGCAATTTATACATACATAAAAAGCTACATAGACAAAATATATTTTCTTTTTCATAATTATAGGCTGTAAATGTTACTACCTCTGTGACATCATGTTGAAAAGAGGAGACTAAATATTGAGGAAATGGGGACAATTTGATCAACTTTTGACAATGTGTGATGTTGTATAAGTGTGCTGACGTGCCCGAAATAAATAAATAAATAAATAAAAATAAATAAAAACATTGTAGGGATTCTCTGGTTTTTGCAGACAGCCTCAAGTGGTCACTTGTAAAACTGCAGCTTTTTGCACTTAGGTATTGGCTTCATTTTTCACCCTGCAAGTACGGTGGCCCTGAGAGCTCACAGCACTGCAACCAAAGAAAACACGTGCAAAAAGACAAAACACAAGCAAATTGAGAAAACATCTTCATCAATTTGACAACACATGCGCAACATTTAGAAAACACTCTGCAAAGGCCACAGCACATAAGAAAAAGGCGCTGCAAATATGTTGAAACACAACTGAAGTGTTTTCAGAGGACACTTAAAAGTGATGCACACGTCCAGGCTAATTACAAGCAATAGGCTAACGATAGTTTAACAGCAGATGAGTGCAACAGGCTAATATCTGAATCATACAATCACAACGTCAATGAATCAAAAACACTTTGATCTCAATTTCCAACCCCACTGACAGAAAGAGAACCTTAATATGGATGTGGCTCAAAATCTGCATCAACAACAAGCGTGTCCAAACGTGTGCATCTCATTCATACCTGAACAGGCATATTCCATGATTGGCCCAGGTACGCAAGTTTCCTAACTCACACATGAATGTGGACATAAGCTTGTTTCTACACCCAAAATCTTCGCTTGCTCCCACACAATTAATACAAAAATGAGGGCTGTTGTGAGCAGAAAACCCAGCCTTAATAAGGCCCCTCTGTTGACTGAGGATGAGCAATCTGGCCTTTAAGCGTTGACTGAACTTGTGATTGACAGAGGGTGAGTGTGAGGGCACTGAATAACAGCCAGTTTGTGCAGATGTTCGTGAGCTCTTTTAGATGTAATGGAAACCAGTGACCCCATGAAACTACCACTAATGTGCAGATCACATCAAGGCAATTGAAAGCAGTGTAATGTGCCACAATGGGCTGTGCTCTACCTAAACAACCTTGCTCTATATGTTAGCTACCCTTCTTTTTTTTCTTAACATTTCTTCACTCTTTTCATCTCTTCTGCTGCCTTCAGGTGTTTTTCAGTGACTTTGCCTCACGCAGGGTCTCCTCTCTCGGTCTTTCACTTTGAATATTATTAAATGTCTTGCTTGTCTTTCCATCACCTACATTTGCCTTCTTTCCTCTAACTTCCCTCTTTTTTTCTATCACATTTTACCACTGATATTCTGTACACTTTCTTTCAATTCCTCTATCTGCTCCAACCTTTTTTTTCCTCCATCCATTACTCAGTCGTGACTGAGGTACCGCTCTGTGAGCTCTGCCTTCTGTACATAACATGACTGGCACGACTCTCTGTCCAGAGGGAGCTGGCTTGGAGACCTCGGGCCATATGCTACCAGAGGAGAGAAAATACGGAGGTGTGTGAGTAAATTAGGGCTGTAATGCAGGGATGTAGGAATATGAAAATAGGGATTAGCAGCCAAGCGCAAGGAGACGGAAGACAGGTAATGAGACAAAGTCAGCAGAAATGGGGGAAAATAATGGACTAGTAAACAAAATTTGGTGGAAAAAGAAGGAGAAGTTAAATTTAAGGACAAAGGAAGAAGTTTGTGGAAAAACAGAAGACAAAAATAAGGTTTTCTAAACCCACTTATTAATATCTTCATCGTTTCGCCAATTAGAGATCAGGCATTAATCTCCACTGCTTCAGTTTTTTGAACAAGTTAGAGGATGGTGAGTGAAGGTGAGGATTTAATGAGGTACACACACAGAGAGACGCACGTCTGTGAATATTCAGTATGTAGATTTAGCATACAGAGTCAGTCCAGTCTAATCATGTAGAAGAAGCAGTTTCTTTGCTCTTTCACATGACTTTCTGAAATGCTTTTCGGTTTCTCTGGTCTTTATCCCTTCCCATGGAGCAGCTTCTTACTGCACAAATTGTTCAGTACATGCATTATTCAGAACTCTTGTGCAAACAGTCAAGCTCCAGGCCAAATGATACGAAGGTGGTAGCATGCTGCTCAGAAGTGTGTGTAGTTCAAATAGTTTAATAAAATGCTCCCCTTACCTCACCAGTATGATAACTTCCCTGAACTAAAAATCTGACACTCTGTCCCACTCAAATGGAGTGGATTTTTTCCAGTGTAAATTGGTGCAATCTGATCGTGCTACTGTATCGTATATTATATATCCAATGATCTGGATCATTCCTTCGATGGAAAGTCTCAGAGAAACAGTTCTCTTAAAGACATGCTTTTATTTTAAAACTTCTACCACTTGTCCATTCAAAGTTGCCGCTCAGGTACGCCTGCACATCAGTCTGAATTATTCAACAACACCAGCAGCAAGCAGACAATTAGCAAGCAGACAAGATGTGGAGGATGAAGAAGATATTTATTCTCCTCCTTGGAAGAAGTCAGCTGAGTTTAACTATTTAAAATTCCAGAGAGAAGACAAATCAACAAAACACATTATAAGTTGATGTTTAATGCTTTTGATTCCTGCATCAACCAGATAGCACATAAACTAATGTGTGAACTACTTTTTGGAAGAAGCATTTTGGACCCCAGAGTTACATATCGTAACCCTAAACTCATACAAACAATGTATCAGGATTTCACAGACTTTCATGAAGATCTGAGGATATATTCTGGATGCACTTTCAGATGTCTGGAGGACAGTTTGATTTATATTAGCAAAAAAAAAAAAAAAAAGCTGCCACAGTAATCTTGCTGATCTTGAAAAGTAGTTGACATCATGATTGACAGACACTAAGAGAACATTGTTTTAAAATAAACTTGTATGCTGACAGGTGAAGTTCATTTATGGACACAGGGTTCATCTCTTTTTAGATTTCTGTCAGGCAAAAAGAGACAGAAATTTCAGAATGCTTTAAGAAATTAACAGTGGCAGTTTGAGGTTGGTCTTTAACATAATGGTCAGACATAAAGAGGCACAAAAATAGAAGATTTGTTGTGCAGAACTTGAAATAAAACAAAAGAAAAACTTTCTTCTTGTCACTTCTGTCTGAATTTTTTATCAACTGTTTTCTTTCCTCTGGCTCACACTTATTTTCTGTCACGCAGGTATTTTACAAAACAGCAGCCAGCAGACACGGACACTTGCTGTGTGTAAATCAGTGTAATAACTCTTCCCCCAAGAGAAAGATGGCTCTTCCCTTCCTCTGACTGACTTCATTACATCTGCTGGGCTTCCAGTGGGGACACACAGAGTCATATAAACAGCAACATTCAATCATGCATGTTTATATACAGGCTTGGTGTGTGGACGAAAGTACAACATAAACAACCCTGGTTCATGTTATCAACTCATAAACTAAAATTATAAGCCATGGGATACATCCATAAACATGTGCTCACGCACGCTGTCAATGCCAGCGAGCGATGAGACAACATGTGGTGGCTTTGTTGCCTGGAAACGAAAAGTAACTTCCCACCAAATAATTTCTTAGAACAAAGTGATGAAAAGATATGACAATGTGTGGACAAAAGAGGCAGATAGAGGGAGGGAGATGGAAAAATAATTTCATAAAGATATGATGATAACTGAGCAGAATGCACCAATACAGGCTAAAATGTTAAGCTTTCTCCAATAAAGCCGTAAAAGTTTTAGAAACGAATCAGTGGGACAGAAAAACAGAGTGAGGAGAGGACAGATGGCTGTGCAGTCTACTGAAGTCAACTTGAAAGAAAGTATACAGTTTAATCCACATTTGTATGATTTATTCCCACTGTGGCAGATTTCATGAAGAAAAGCACGTCACTTAAAGATGATTCAATACACCCAGGGATGCGTTAACTTAGTCTGATTACAAAATGTGTTTTAATTAAATGGCACACAGCTATTAAAAGCCATTACAGCAGAACCCTTTTTAGACCTCTTCTATCAATCTCACACTTAAATGAATGAAAGACCGCTTACAATAAACAAGTATGAATGAGTATGTAAATAACCAATCAACATTATAGCCCAATAGAAGAGTTTTTCATTTTTATTATTATTATTATTATTATTATTTATATAATATTTTCAGTTTCTGCCCAATGTCACCTATTTATCCAATGAAATCAGTGGAAAGTATGAATTGTCATCCTCGAGTTATGCTTTTCCTGAATCAGAATTTCACACTGAAAGACACTGTATCATTTTCTGAAGCTCAACAAAATATAGTGGGGAGGAGGTAGTAATTTTTTAATAATCATTTATTTAATTATTTTTGCCACTGAGTGGTTGAAGGTGCACAGTATCCGCAATACACGAAAGTGTGTTTTAAATCTGAGCATTGCGTAAGTTCAGTCAGACCACAAAGTCAAACTCAGCTCACAATACGTCCACTGATCTCAACACCAGCCCATATCAGCTGATAGCTCACTTTCAATGCATCCACCTGGCCAATGTCATGTGGGCCTTGAGTCAAACAGTTGTAGCCTGGCAGTAGCTTTCTTTCTTTTCTTTTCTTTCTTTTTCTTTTTTTTTAAAGCTGTTCCTGATTTCACTAGTGGCTGCTCGCTTCACAGAGGTCTTTGCTACTGCTTCTCCTGTTTGCAGATGAAAGGCTGAAACAGAGGAGGTGGGCTCCCATGTACCCTGTTTACTGTTGTTTGTTGTTTCATACATTGTTTCACTTGAAAACGCAAAAAATGCAGATAAAAAAATCTGCGTTCAGACAGAACTGCTGAGGTACTGAAAACGCTGTAGTATGCATGCCAGGCCTGTGGGTGGCGATATAACTGTAAAGTCTTTTGGTATCCTGCTGCCGAAGAGGAGATAGGCTGAACAGTCTTATATGAGTGTGGAAGAGGAGCAACAGATGCACATTTGGTTGAAAGGCAGTCAGCAGATTCAGCAGCAACAAGCACAACACGGTAGTCCACCATTGAACCGTTATTGTTGATCGGTTTGCAAATGGCAACTAAAAGTTCCCACGATGAAAATAGAATGCACACACACAAAATGGAGCGTGACGTCAGCGTTTCCACTGAAAACTCCGGCTTGCTGTTTACATGGCAACGGTGGATGCAGTCTATCAGAAAGATTACAATCTGGAGGATGTTTTAGTTTTTAGCCAAAGCTTTGGCATTAAACATGCGTGTGAAAGGACCGCGACTTCTCAAAACGAAGCCACTCTGTCAAATAAAACCTATTGCATGCAAATAATTACTCCCTTTGATGAGAAAACACCTTAGTGAACTACTTTTGTACTAGTCATAATAACTGGGTTAACTGATTATTTATTTTTCACTATGTGCTCAGGGCTCAAAATTTGAATGTCAGGCCATCTTTGAGTGAGATACACTGCAGAGAAGCACAAGAAAAAAAAAATCCATTCAAACGGACCCACCTCAGTTATTTAAGCCGTTTGAAATATCTTACTTCTCAGGGCCTCAAATTGTCAGAATCAAATAAATAAACCCTTAGGAAAACTTTCATTTTTTATCTTGGCAGTTTGAACCCTGGAAAGTTTTCGTTTGGATAATCTGAATACACTTTTTATGTATTGACTTGTACTTAGAGCAGGATGAAAGGTTATTGAGAGACTTTAAAAAAATCAGTAAAACCTTAAAAGATTTCTGAAACTTGATTCTCCTTGTAATCAGAAAAGAAGATAACAAGTGGAGGAATTTGACCCAGCCAATGCAAACACATCACATCCACAGAGGATTGATCGATTTAAATTTGAACCAACATAACTGACTTTAAATTACAACGAATCAGATCCAGAGCTGTCATTCTGCCTTATACCCTAACATTGTGCCGAAGCGTAGAATAAAAACACATACATAGAAATGTATTTGACTATTTAACTTTTCAGCAGATGTATATCACACTATCACAGCGGCTGTGAGAGAATTAAACACATTATTGGACAACAAACAGTGACACCTCACGGGAGGCATTGTAAAGCATCTGCTTTATTCTGACCTTTCCTGATACATTCCTACACAATCACATTAACACAGCATTTACCTTCATACATTTCTAGTCCACGCTGTGAGAAAGAAACTCTCAAGAGCCTTAAGAGAGATCCTGAGGGGTGGTGATCCTTTTCACAGCATGCTCCTCTTTTCCCATCCTGACCCTGTTACCCTCGGTGTCAGCACTCTTTGATCGGGTCAGAGCTTCCAGGCTCGCTAATTGGCTATTCGGCACGACGGATGATTTTTAATTTGTTTGGAAGGGTGGTAATTGGAAGCCTTTCGAGGCAAAAGCTCACAAGCTCAACCAGGAATACCAGAGGCAGGAGAACAGTGAGAATTGTAATTATGTGGATAGTGTTACTCCAAATGGCAGCGACTTGAGTCCCTCAGAATGGTTATAGAGAGGCTATGAGGCAATTAATTTCTTATTTTTTACAATTAAAATGTCTCCATGGATGGTCCTTTCTTGCTTTGAAGAGTAAATTAGAGGGATAAATGTGCATATGCTTATAGCTATGTAATGCTGTCACTAATGAGCAGTAGTTAGATTATCTTAGTTCATATTCTCCAGGTGAGACTGTGGTTTCATTCCAGTTTCAAGGTGTTTTTCAAGTAAGATTTGTTTTTTCATCAATTAATGTTAGTAAAAAATAACTTAGTTTTTTTTTTTTTTTGACTGCTTAAACATTAAGATCAAATGTTTTACACCATTATCAAAACCTTACACTCAAGGAGCAAAACATCAGCCCAGATTTCCTCCACTCTCCACCTGTTTCTTCTTCCGTCGGCAGTTATCCACTTCCGGCTGCCTTGCAACGATATGGAATGACTGCCACCCACAAGCTAGCTCAAAACAACTCGCGTGAAATCATTAATGCCAGACAGGGCTCAGTGTAAACTTTTTAAAACACCCATACAATGAATCCACTTCCAATTTTTGTTCATTTGTCACTTTTTTGCTGTTAAAAGCCGGTTATTAGAATGAGTATGACAGTTAACATCATCAGCTTTGTAGTCTCCATGGTGACGTAAACAGAACATTCAACCGGAAGAGCAAAACCGACCACCACTATTTACTATGGGTAGTCTGGAAAAAGGTCGCTAAGTACAATGTCAGCTTCACACTTTTTGCAACACACTTGTACACATCAGACACTGAAGTTTATCATGATGTCACTTCTTTGCAATTCATAAGCACCAAATGTCAAATTACCACACCTATGAGCCAATTGGTTAAACAAAACAATTAGGTGCTCAAACACATGACTGCTGCATTGTAGACACACCAATCAGGTTTAAGCACTATAAAAATGCAGTAGTTAAGTTCACCTGTCTTTAACCAAAATGGAAAGTGTCAGAAGAAGAAGAGTGAGGGTGAGAGAGGGAATCCACGGAGGAGGAGCAGAAGGAGAAAGAGAAAGACCCGAAGCAGGAGGAGAACATGCCAAAAGAAGCAGAGGACCAAATTTATCAAATGAAGTTTGTGCAACACTAGTTGACCATGTCGTGAACCATAAATTGACTCTGAGGGAGGTTGGACTAAGAGTTCAGACAAATCTGAGCAGATTTACAACAGCATCTGTCATCAGGGTATTTAGAAAAGAAAACAGGTCTGAAAAAAACTAAAACAAGCAAACAAAATTTTTTTTTTTTTCCTACACACAATTGAGGGTCAAGAATGATGAGGTTGAAGGGGGCCCATATTCACACAAGAACAAGAGAGAGAGATCATAAACATGTTTTTGGCAAATAATGCTGTCAGGCTCAGAGAAATTCAAGCCAACATTATTGGTAATTTTTTTAACGATGTCCATCAGGTCTCTCAGTCAACACTGGGACATCCTGAAAAGACATCAGGTTCAAAAGAAGTGAACTGTGTGGAGTGTTTTGACAAAATGAGCCCTGTTTTAAAAATTCTGTTTAAGTATTCGAAAAAAAAACCCCCTGTATAAATATTTCAGGATATGCTCCGTGTTGTGGCTATCTTTAGTTGGGAACAAAGGCCAGTTTTCAATCAGCACTGTCATGCAGAGCTCAGTAAAGACATTCTGAGACTGTTCTTGTGTGTGGCAGGATCACCTAGTGCATCCAGTTACTTAGGACTGCATTGTAAGTGTATTTGTGGTGTTTCTATTTTTAGTGTCTAACCATAAGCTTACCTAACCCTAACCACAAATTACTGTCACAACAGAACAAAGGTTATATAGATGTGATCCCGGATTGACAGTCCTGTACCTGCAGTCTGCGGCTTTGCAGACACATGGCAGTGGATCGGTGAGCAGATTACAGCATTCTAACAACTCTGGATACACCCAGAGCACCTTCACTGTCAGAGACACATTGATGCTATATGTAGCCAGAGGTTCAAGAATCTCCCCATGGCTGACATTGAATGCTACAGATCCATCAGCAGTGTGAGGTCATTGACCACTTTATTACTCAATTCGCCAGGTAATGCAAAAATGACAACGAAAAAAAAAAACAAACAAACTTGTAAAACATAAGATTCCAACGCTTGTTTTTTTTATATAACTTATAACCACATTAAAGGATGATTAAAAACAAGTAACATTAATACAAGTTCTGTCAACCAGATTTCTTTGAAGACAGCAGTGTGTGTGTGTGTGTGTGTGTGTGTGTGCGTGTGTGCGTGTGTGTGTGTGTGATGACACCCTGACACCCAAAGGAGATTGGAAGGTAATCAGGCATATGGCAGGTGCAGCACAAGGGGAATAATAATGGGTTCAAACAGACATAAATAATAAACTTTGAAACACACATGTGCACTGTACAGCTACACACTGACACTGACATACAAAGTCTTTATTTTGACCAGGATCATCAAGGACGGATGACACTTCACATGTATGGTCTTCAACGAAACATGAAACATATTCGCATCATGATATTTAAACAAATCTCCATGCATCTACTAAATAACTTTGCACAATCTGGTGTTCATTCTGTTTAGAGCTGCTCCTTGCAGCCAACCTGGTTAAAGAAGGGTTGCAGGCTTCCAGGATGCTTTTTCTTCTCTATTTGTGGGTCAAATTAAAGTAGATGTTTGAAGCCTTTTATAAATAAATTCCATAATATTTTCATGTTTTTGAAATCTCATGATAAAAACACATTTGTCCTTGTACCTTTGCACTTCTACACATGAACCTGTCCACCTATTTATCCACCTTTCTATCCATCTACCCATCCATCAGTCTATCCATTAAATGGTTTGGCTTTAAAGGATCAAACTACCTTCATGTTTTGTCCCTCTTCCTCTTCTCCCTTGATTCACACATTCAGCAACACAAACAAACATGACTCATGACCCATGACTCAAAGATGCTTTGAACCAGCTGACGGTAGCACTGTTGCCATGCCAACTGTGAAGCTAGCACTAGCCAGGTGCTGCCATCATGTCATCATTTCTTGCTTTTCCTTCCAACTGCTCTTTGGACACAGACTCTCTGCCCCTGAGTCTAAATGAAACCAGGTTATGAGGTAGCTAAATCCTGTGGTGATGATGTATGGATGGAAAACAGTCATTTTTGTAAGTGTTGTCGTGTCTTTGTCTTTTCTGATGCTTTGTTAAGAGTTTGTCAGAGCTGGTGGACTATGGACTATCTGTCAGTCATCCACCTCTGTCTACTTCCTTTTTTAAAGGATTTCAAAGGTTTCAGTGTATCACATGGCAGGTTTCAGGGGATTAAAGGAAAATTCTTTTAAAAAAAGGGGTATTTCTGTATATCCCAGAAGGGGGCTCGTAAATACATCTCTTGTCTTTTGCCGGTGGACACAGCAAGCCTCCAGTGGGAAAATTAGTAGCTGAAGACAACAAAAAAGTGTCTCATTTACTCTCTCCATGTAATTGGTTCCCATCTTGTATGGGATTTTAAAATGGACTCTTTTCTTTATGGTGCCCAAAGAACAACACACATACCTCCACTGTTAAACGGATTCTCTATAAGATATTATTCCCGGCACATCCTTGGGTGTAATTTGAAGGTATTCTCATTAGGGAGTGCCGCCCGTTTGTACACATAATTGAATTTTTTATGCACCAGAAGTTGAAGAAGAGTCTCATCACCAGGTTTTCTCTAGAGCTATATATAATTTACAGCATTTTCTTTCATGGTTTAGCAGCTATTTAAGAAGTTATTTATAATCCTCACGTCAGCTTCAATAGTTGACTACACATAACAAAATGACACCACATGTAACAGTTTTGGAAACACAAAGCACACTTCATGCTTTGTTTTCATTATTTAAATGGTATTATTTCAGCCGCAAAAGTTTTGATATTTTCCTCTCTCGACGGTTATTCTCAGCAGCGGACTGCAGCATCCTCTTTCTTACCACCATTGTTCTCCCTGTGACAAACACAATGTGACACGTTCAACTAGATGCACTTACTTGCAGTAAATGGGGCCAAGTGCCTCCACATCTGGCACGTAAATTTGGGTGACAAAACCAAAGTTGGCTTGAGGCAAACAGAAGGAGCTGGTGTATGAATGGATAGATCCCCAAGGAAGTTTAAGCACCTGTCGTTTGAAGAGAAAATGCCCTTTTATGAGTGTTTTTATATATATTTAAACAAATACAGTCCTATCTGGTGCTCCCAGGTGATATCCTCTAACCTCCTACTATACATGCTCCCTCCCTCCTGGTTTCCTGCCACAGCAGTGAGCACAAGCTGAGTCCTTCTATTGTGCTGGAACACATGCATGCATGCTCACACAGAGGTGAATTACTTTGGGTTGTCTGAACTTATCTGAAGCTTGGTTTTAGTGCCAAGAAAGAAAAAAAAACAATATTAGGTCTTTGAAATAGTGCCCAAACCCAGTCTATCACTCAAGGTTGCACAGAGACCTCTAGGTTCATCCGTCCAACAGCTCCAGAGCGAAAGCTAAGCCTCAGATTGCACCTAAGAGCTCTGCTTCATAAGTGAGCAGCAGGATATGAGATGCATGCCTGTGCTGCAGGGATCTAAAGGAGCTGTACTGAGTTAATAAGGCATAGTATGGTGATTTAAGAGAGGACTCTTGGGCCTCCCAGGCTAATTATCCAGGTCTCACCATGTCTGAACCTTTCCTTTTCCTCTCTGTCAACCGCCCTGAGTCTCTTCTTCCGTTCCTTGCTTCTGGTCATATTCCCTCATTACTTCCGACCATTTCCATTTCCATTTCCTTGCATGCGTCTGTGTTTCTTCTTATTTTATTCTTTTCTTGTGCTCTAAAATCCCTGTCTCAACACTTTGTTCGCAGCCTCTATGATTTAACACGTCTTTACCCTTTTTTGTGTTTGTTTGCCTTAAAGGGACTTTACGAAGTTACTGTGTTCCTGATCGAAATGTGTTTGTCTGAAAACCCTTGCTCTTATGTGGCCCAGTGGACTGTTGCTATTATCTTGCACTACTATTGATGTATTACTACAACCTAGGATCTCTCAAAATTAATTCAACATTTTGGAATACAATTTCACATGAGTGCAGAGAGTTCTTTGTGTACGCTGCAAGTAGTGTGTAGGTCAGAGTAGCAGACGCCTACATTCAATATTTATGCAAAAGAGAACGGAAAACAATTTACTTCCAGAAACAAACATTACCTGCAGCGATCTTTCTGTTGTTCAATAACAATGATACAGTATTTGCTCTGCTGCCTTACTTTGTTCATACAATCTATTTTTATATACCAACTGGATAATGGTTTACTTAACCAATCCTCTTGTCTGGGACTGAGACGTTTGTTTTATGTACCCAAAAAAGGTGTTAGATTTATCATTCTTGCTAGCATCTTCACAGTACCTACACATTGATATCAGAAAAGCATGTAGAACATGTGGTTAACACTGTCTAGATGGTGCAAGCTAAGAATAAATAACGACTGGTTCTAGGCAAGTACCACTTAATGTTTTATAAATTACACTAAATCTTACTGTTAAATCAGACAAGGTCAGGGCCAGAAGATTAGCCTGAATTCTGTCTACAGCACTCAAAGCAGTGGATAAATGCTGGAGTCACAACAATACTTAAAGAAATCTCTTGAGAAGGTCGGTGCAGAAAGCTTATTACATTAAATGTGATTTTTTAACATGCATCACATGCAAATTATGACCTTAGAGGCCCTGGACCGCCCCACCCTTTGCCGATCTCTGGAGCATTATAATTAGAGATGTTCAAATTCCGATTCCAGCATCAGAAATTGCTCCGATACTGTTGAAAATGCTGGCATGGGTATCGGCAACTACTGGAGTCCAGGCACCGATCCGATACCACCACGTTATTTATCAAATCACACTTTATTTACTTTACTCTATTGCACTTTAATTAAAAATATATATATTCCTAGATTTATTTATCTAAGTTGCTGCTCCACTACTGTTTTCATACTGTTCTATTTAAAAACTTGTTTCTAATTTAAAAATTTTGTGGCCGCACTTTGATTATTTTTTATAATTAGTCCTAATTTTTTTTAGTCAAATTGCATTTCGTCAACTGTTTTATATACTGTTCTATTTAAAAGAAATTTAAAAATAAATGGCTTGAATTTGCTGCATTAATTCATGTTTTACAAAGGGTTTAACCTGAGCCAGACCTTACCACAATGATAATCATAACACGGTCATGCAGGTGTAGCATGATATTTTTTTATATAACATATTGGTGTTGGATCAATACGCGTTATCGGCCAATACCCACAGCACAAGTATCAGAATCAGTATCAGGAGGGAATAAATGGAATCAGAACATCTATAATTACGATGGCTATTTATCCCTCTATGAGCCCACCTCCTCTGAATAGTCAGCTCTAGAAAGCCTCTTCCACTGTTGCCATGCTACAAAGTTGTTGCCATTAAGTTGACTGGTATATCTCTTTTTGAAATGACAAACTATAAAATATGGCAACATGTACCCTGAATATGATCCGGAGAGTATGGGGAGGCAATAATATCAGGACTGTATGGTGGTGCCATGATTTGCAAATTGGAGCTTTCTCCACAGTCCAAACACATGCTTATCAGGTTAATCTGTGATTTTAATTCTTTTACAGGTGAGCGTGTGTCAGCTCTGTGACTGGCAAACTGTGCAAAGTGTACCCCACCTTTTACCCAATGACAGCTGGGATAAGCTCCAGTCTCCCATGACTCAAAATGACATCGGAACAAATAACAGATGGATGGACAGAAAGATTTGAGTCTTTCATGCTCCTTTAGGGAACACATCTTTAACTCACAGTTTGACATTTTGCCCATATTTGGTATTAACAGCCAAAATTGCAATACAATAATATTTTTTTAAAATAGAAAAAAAAAAGATATTACCACCTCCTTAATTTTATATATGTTGACTATCATACAACAGTAAAGACCCATTCATTTATTTATTCATCTTCTCTACTGCTTATCCTTTTCTGGGTTGTGGGTGGCTGGAGCCTATCCCAGCTGTCTAAGGGCGAGAGGCAGGGTACACCCTGGACAGGACGCCAGTCAATCACGGGACTGACACACAGAGACAGACAACCTTTCACGCTCACACTCACACCTACAGGCAATTAAGAATCACCAGTTGACCTGATGAGCATGCTTTTGGATTGTGAGAGGAAGCTGGAGTACCCAGAGAGAATACACACATGCACGGGGAGAACATGCAAACTCCACACAGAAAGGCCCACTGGGCAAACTGGGGTTCAAAGTTCTTGCTGTGAGGCTGCAGCGCAAACCGTTGAGTCACAGTGCAGCTGCATAAGGATCAACACACTTTAAAACAATGGAGTGGGGGGAGGGCTCCTTCATTTAATCTGAAGTGTGTATTTTAATATGGTTGATGATGACTTAGGGCAGAGAAAACAGAGAAGATTATTATTTTGATATAAGAAGTGGATTTTTTTTGCCATGAGGGAAAATAGAAAAAAAATGTAAAGCAGTAGTTGTCAGGGCACAAGCAGAAGCACAAACAAATATCTACACTGCCGTTCAGCACACCGATCTTTTTCATTTAAATGTTGTCAGTCATCTGCTTGTGACAATGTTGATATTGACACAGGTCGTGCCAAGCAAGCAGTCATATATTACATAGACAACAGGGCTGAGAATATATTTCACCACCATTAAGCACATCAATTCCATCAGTTCACCCCCCTCCCTCCACCGCATCTTCAATCCATTGTCTTCTCATTCTCCATCTCTCTGTCATTGTGCACACATGTACTCTTTCATGTTCCCAGAATCCCCATCTTTTCCTTTCCTACCGTTTTCCTTCAGCTGTCCACTCTCTTGGGTCCCCATTACGCAGAACTGGGGTCAGTTGCTTTTCAAGGAGCTGGAGTGAACGTGATGTGAAACCTTGAAGTGTTACACACACACACACACACACACACACACACACACACACACACACACACACACACACACACACACACACACACACACACACACACACACACATTGCATGTATGCCTTCAGTGCTAAAAATAGATGTGAGTGTCTAGATATTGTGATGTCTGCCCATCTTTGAATTATTGAGACATATTGAAGGAAAGTTTCTCTTTATTATTTTTCCTTGATTAAAAAAACAAAAAACACAAAAAAAAACATAGCCCTTGACTGGGATAAAATAGCTCTGTAATTAATGAGTCATACCAAGAGGTGCAAGGTTTTCATACCAAAAGGGTCAGGACACTGAGGTCTGTTAAAGATGTATGGATGTAACAGCTTATATGAGTATTCATCCTGATCAGCTGGTTAGAATAATGTGCAATGCACATCTGATCAGTATACAAGATTTTTATTAATTTATTTATCTATTTTTTTACACTCAGTTGCATTCAGTCAGAAATGCTTATTTGATTTGTTGGGGGTTTTTGTTTGTTTGTTTTTTAATCTGCAAATAAAAAATAAACTAGTTCAGTTTCTTTCATCAAGGCATTGTTCTCATTTGAAAAACTTTTTTTCTTGCCCCATTCACAGATTTTTTTCTTTACTCTTTGCAAGCAATCTGCTGTGTTGTGTTTTAATATTTTGAAATAAGATTTTTTTTCTTCTGGACTTGTCAGGTGAACGTGGCTCATATTAAATCTAGCGAAACACAATCTTAGATTTCTGTTTTTACAGTGCGGTATGGATCACCTGAAAGATATCAAGTTATCCATTAGGTTGGTATGAGGTAATGCTGAGAAACCAATTTGCTCCTCAGTGTGTTCATGTGGGTAAGGAAAAGGCTTGAGAACATGCCTTCCTTTTCTCTACCCATGTGTCCATTATCAGTGTGTCCTTGTGTGTAATGAAGATAGGAAGCTTCATTAATACCAGTCATTAACAAGCCTTAAGGGCTGAGCCAGCAAGAACACACCACCGCGCTAAATGAGACTCCAAATGGAAAATCTCCCTCTGTCTTTCTTTCTTTCACCATTGCAATGTCTCTCTCCCACTCACTCCTCTCCTCTCCATTTATCTCTGTCCTTCTCACTGCACTTTTCCATCTGCAGAGCTGTTTTCTCTCATGCAAGATGGAGTAAACCAAGAGAGTCGAACAGGAGTGAAAGGGCAAAAAGGGTAAAAGAGAAGAAACAGGAGGAGGGATGACATGATGAGAGGTGAAAGGGGGAGATGAAAGAGAGGAAATAATCAAGATTAGATGAAAAACTGGGTGGGGGAGGAAAAGAATGGGAACAGCATGGAGAAGAAAAAAAGGAGGAACTGTAAAGAGAAAAGCGCCTAAGAGAAATCAGCAGTCAAGCACAGCTGGATAGAAGAGATGAAATGGAGATGAAATGGAGATAAAATCAAATGGATGAAAGTTTGAGTCGTAGGTGTATACAGTATGTCAAACAAAAAATGGAGAATGATAAGGTTTAGTATAACTTTTTTTCACTGTAAATGAAAATAATCAAATTTTTCTCTTCCTATTTTAGTGTCTCATTATTTCACACAGTTTGATTTATTACCTCACCTAAAATGTCTTAGCTATGAGCAAGACTTCATCACCTTCACACTTAATTTTTAAAGCTGACTCACCTGCTGGTGACATGTTTGAATTAAAGCTATACGTTTTGTATTAACGCCAACATCACTCCAGAGAGCTTCCTTTCTAACAGCAAAAGGGCGCCCATCAGTCACGTGAGCTGAGCTGAGCCTCTGATTGAACAAACTCATGATAAATACGTGTGTCATAGAACCTCCCCAACCAAGCAGTAAATATATTTTTTAAAAGTCTGTTGTTGTTTTTTTGTTTGTTTGTTTTTTTGCTTGGTGTGTACATGACTTCCGGTCTTTCTGCAGCCAGCCTCAAGCAGATTCTCAATGAACAGCAACTTTTAGCACTTCCACATAGGCTTCATTTTTCTCAATAGGATGCGGCCCCTTGGTCCCAACACCGCAATCATGGGTCCAGATAGACAACAGAAACCAACACATCAGTAACATAATCTTCATTAACACTATGACCTATCATTGTGCTCACCTCTCATCATTACTACATGAAAGGAGGTAATAGGAAGATGCCCACATCACTGTGTTATATCCATAATGACACTGGATTTGGTAAAGAAAAGTGGTTTTGGCTAAGTAGTATCACTGTTTAATTACTTGGTAATGTAATGTAATGTAATTATAATAACAATACCAAAACAAATCTATTGCAGTTTCATTAGATACTCACTTTTTCCAGCTTTCTTTTTTTGTCTATTGTTAGGCTTTTTCACCTATTTGTAAAAGATAGGACACTGGACAGAGCAGGAAACTGGGAGAGAGAGAGAGTAGGGGAGTGACATGGGGAAAAGAGCCCTCAGGCTGGAAGCACCCAGCCAAGTTTCAGTATAGAAAAGTTGGATGTCAACTTTCTTCTCTGTGGAAGGAGGAGGAGCAGAGAGCTGAGGCAGGAATGAGTAGGGGGAAAAAGGAAGCTGATGAGATGAGGACCCGAGATGACAGGATGAAGGGAAGCCTTTGGTCCCCATGAGGGCAGGAGACAGTTGAGAGATGGGGATAAACAGAAGAAGATGATAGAGGAAGGCCCTGCCTTTGGGGGGTAGTGTAATCTGAAAGCAAGAGGCCAGCGGCTGGAAGGGCCTGCTGATGAAACCTGACAGAAAGAAGGCATTAGAAGAAAAAAAAGGATAGGGATATAGGAGGACCATTAAGAACTGGTGATGGACCATTAAAAAGGCATGCTGGGCTGTTTTCTTTGCGTTTTCCTCATGTAGGTTTGTGTTTCCTCCAAGGAAATAATTCCTTTGTGGATCTCCTCATCTAGCATCTTTTTACCCGCTCATGATGCTTTCTCACTCAAAACTCCCATTTCTGATCATTTATTTCCTTCTTAGAAGCAGGAAAATTATGGCTTACTAGTCCTTTTCAGGCTCCGTGGAAAAGCTTGGAGAAATGATAGACCATCTGTAGAGACCTTTAGATGGTTTTAGAAACAAAAATAAGGAGGAAGTCAAGAATTGTGGTTCCTTCAGTTCATGAAAAAAATCATATCTAAGCAATGGTAATACAACTAACCAACTACACGCACCGTTCAGGTTGTTTTACATTAAGAAAGTTGTCATAATTCTATTTTTTTTAGGGTTTTGTTGTTGTTGTTTACATACCAGATGGTGATATTACAGTGTCTTTATGACACTGTTTTCTACATCATTCTGGTCTCAATGACTGTAGTTTCACCAAAAATGTTAAATATAAAGTCAATTAGTTTTTTTCTAACTACATAATTAGAAATACCTCTTTTTTTCTGCATCAGTCACCATGTTTACCAAACAGGAAAAAGTCAGGTCACATCACCTCATCTTTACAGTACAACTGTGTCTCCATCAGATTTTGCTTGGTATATAATTTTGTGTGCATCCAAACTCAGTTCAGTATTTTATTTTGTATTTAAATGTCAGCTGTGACACTACGGGAGATCGGCTCTGTGAATTTTAATATGCGGTACTCATCCAGTCCTACATTACATATGGCTGTAAACAAGTAATACGGAGTTAATATAAAGGTTTGCAGAGTTTAGCTGTTTTTTTTATTTTACAGAGAAATGGAACTTGTTAGAGAACATCTAACTTTGACATGTCAAAGTTTCTTCTATTCTCCATCTGCTGCTCAGTCTACCAGTTTTGTAGATGTAGCTTTTCCAGCACAGAGAGCTAATCATGCACACACATATACACATCTACACTGACATCCAAAAGCACACATATACACACACACACACACACACACACACACACACACACACACACACAAACACACACACACAAATAATCCAGTGTTTGTTATGTTGTAGGTGATAGGCTGTGCCTGGTGAGCCCGGTCCATATTAGATCTGGATGACTGATCTTCCTCACCAATTTGCAGGACATCTGTCTCTCTTTCTCTCTTCATCTCAGACATGGAACAAATCTGTAAACCTTTATCCCCTTCTCCCACTGTTCACTGCACATCTTTCACTGTTCCTGTTTCTAGCCTTTGTCCTATGTCCAGAAAGACGGTAACATCACGCAGGTTTGCAATGTCAGCTCCACCATTCTGGTAAAAATAACAATTTGACAAGTAAAATGAAATTGGTATAGACTAATCTTCCAATTACAGCTGAAGCAAGGCCCTTTATATAAAAGATCTGACAGGTATTTTCCAAACAGCTAAGATACAAGACAAAAAAAAGTGCAATTACTGAGTAACTGCAATAGAGAGTTGAGCGTTATCTGCATATAAGTGCTCTTCCCATATAATGCTACTATACTACTACTACTCACAGATTCTGTTCCCATCTTACATCTTTCCATCTTTTTGACCATGAAGATATTAAACAACCCAAAGTTCTTTCAACGCCAAAAGTACAAAACTACAGAAGTACTGGCTAAACGAGAAAGAATTGTTTTACCCCAATTTTGCTGACCTCTGTAAGCTTGGTAGAATCTGTCTGTTCTGAACAAGGTGTTTACATAAAGTCTTTTTATTCCTGTTCTGCTCTTATTCTGGTAATCAGTGATCCATGTAAAAAAAAGAGGTAGTGACTCATGTCTGCCTGGCCCTTGCTGAAAAAGTTCTGTCATAAATAAGGTCTTTTAAGCCCCTTGAAGTAAAACTTGAACAAAGTTTGAAAGAGCTGTAAATATTTAGATTCAGGTTTTCTTAACTTGACCAGCAAGATGTATATTGTATTTTCTTTTCAATAATTGTTTCCACAGGATCCTATTATAGAGCTCACTGAAGTTTTAAGTGTGAAGGTCTGTTTCTGTTTCCGACTTTAATGAGAACTTTGTATAGTATTGCTTGTGCTGTGGGGCTAGACTCTTGACAGAATACAAAAGCATAAAGCCTTTATGAGATGAAAAGTGACAAATGCATCAATTTGCAAGTTTCATATATTTGGTGTAATCTTGCCGATTTTTTTTCCAAGTTTAAATAAGCAGAATATCTTTGAAACAATATAGAAAGAAAAAAATGTGTATGTATGTGTGTGTGTGTGCTTTGTGCCTGAGGAGGTGACTCATGTTCTGCTCTGAATGTATTTTTGTCTGAGCAGCTTTTGTCCACCTCATTCATTTCTGCCTAATTTGATGATGACGGTAATTACATTTATGATGAGCGAGCTGCATCTCCAGATTCATAGACTGATGATGACTGATGATTGCAAATGTTCAGTAATCCCCTAACACAAACACAGGCTTCACCATGTGTGAGACCAAAGGAGTGTATGATAAATAATGATTCATGCATTAGCTGATGGTTAGTCATGCATTAGTCATGCACTAACCAGGCAGGAGCTTTGTACCTGCGCTTTATAAGGAGTGACCACTCATTTTTAATAATGAACATGAAATGATACTTTTGAAAAGTATCGACTCCAACAAATTGATGAAATATTCAAATAAAAACTGTTCTGGTGTGCAGACTTCTTGAAATCTTACACTGATCTGAAAAGTAAAAATAAGTGCTATGGCTTGATTTTTGTTGGTTAATTTTTTGTGCAGTGACAAAATACTTTATCTGATGTTGCAACTCAGTTTTCACTCCACATCTGTGAAGTTAATTTGAGTACACTTTGTCTGTTCTCCTCGAGAGGAGAAAGAGAATTTCCATCTGTGCATGCAAAAACAATGACTGCACATGAGGAAGGAATAAAAGGAATAATGCATTTCATTGTTGCTCACAAAAGAAAAGAGAGAGGTTTCAATATAGGAGATCTGTCAGATTAGAAAGCCTGGATCAGACTATTTTTAGGGCCTGAGCCTGAGAATCGGGGCAAACGCTCTCTTGAAACCTCAGTGATTGTTCTTTTCTTCATTTCTGCGCCTTTAACTCCAAATGTACGTGCTTCACAGTGCCCCTTAGTGGCTTTAAACTGCAGCCCCACTGCTTTCCATTACAGGTCTGAAAATTTTTGTGCATAACTTTTCATGCCAAGATTCATGCGTACAAAAAAGTCTGTTACAACCATAGTGATTTCCAAACAGGAAGTTTGGAAATTGGAGTTAACCATCGGATTTTGGTGATTTAGGGTACGTATTTGATCAAACTAGTACCAGAGTTGTTTTGAGTTCAATGCCAAAAAATTTTTTTTTGTGTACTAGACACATTGACGATGAAAAGTTATCAAAGGATTTTTCGTAACTCAGTGGGCGTGGCCACAAACAACTGCTAAAGTTGATGATTTTTTCGGCCAAAATGCAAATCTCAATGGCTCTCATATACAGTATTGGATCTGGACCAAAATGCACACACGTTCAGTCTCACAGCCAGAGTGCATCTATATGCTTTTTTCCACCTTAAACTACAGCACCTCCTACTGTCATCTCTGACAGGCGCACCGGTGCAAGGGCCCGCTTATCGTCACTTACAGCTTTAATATCTTCATGTATTCAGAGATGGTATCTATGTAAGATGTGCGGTTAAACTTAGCGGGAGGACATGGAGAACAGGTTGTTGCTCACAAATGGATTGAAGCATACTATCTTGAGCTCAGCCTGCCAATTTCTTCTCCTTCAAAAATGAGATCTTCAGCTGCATCTGTAATATTTATCTCCTCTCTCTGATCAGTTTCTGAGATTTTATACAACAAACCAGATTTTGAACCCTGACAGCCTCACACAGACCAACAATAAACCTGCATCTCTCACCTTAAGGTTGAGACTCAAAATGGGCACCAGCTGGTCCCAATCTAAGTCAACACGTTCCACATGAAAATCTTCCTTTGAGGACCATTTTCCTTCGACCTTCCATCCGTCACACGTCATGCTCAATTTTATTAAAAGTAGCACATTGTATCATGAGAGCATACATATTAAATGAGGATTAACTATGTGTCTACTTGTGATAACCACCCAGCCTGTGTCTCTGAGTCTCTCTGACCTACTTAATGCACCATTGTTTAGTGAGATGTGAAAAGCAAATTCCCCCTGGGGATTAATAAAGTATTTGTGATTCTGAAACATCCTGTGTTTTTAATGTATCTTTGTCCTTTTGCTCTTCAGCATCCCCATTCACCCACTAAAGAAGCCAACGATTTGGGTCACATTTCTTTTCTCCGTAACAAAATAGTCAGTAACAAAACTCATTGATACACAATGTCTTTGTCTTTCTTTCCATGATAAAAAAGTGTGGCACATCAGATGGATGACCTTGTTTGGTGATAGTACTGGCATTGCCTCGTGGTGGTCCTAACGAAGAATAAAGAAGAGTGTGAAAAAGTATTTTTACTGTCAATATAGGCAAGGATATGACAATTCAGTCAGCACCCCACGAAGAGTCCTGAGATCCAGCTGAGACTTTGGATACAATCATTCCTCCATAAGGTGGCTAGACTCAGCCGGATGGATGGATGGATGGATGGATGGATGGATGGATGGATGGATGGATGGATGGATGGATGGATGGATGGATGGATGGATGGATGGATGGATGGTCTGAGTTTCACAGACTAATCAACTACTTCAACCACTAGTCCTGTACAGCCACCAGCACCCCAAGCAAGTGGATTTTTTTCCCTCACAGGAAACTGTTACCTGACAGCCGTCAAGTCTTCATCTATCCCATGTTGATGCCAGAGCTGTGATGTGTCAATTAACTGTAGGGCAAATTGAGCAGGACTGAGAGTCTTTCACAGAAACTACCAAAAATACCCAGTGACTTTTAAAATAAAACAAACCATGTAAAAACCAGATTGTATTTAGCTTGACTACAGCAACAAACCGACAAATGAGCGGAGCCAAACCAGGAATCAACAGGTTGGGATCATTAAGGAGAAGGAAGCACAAGGAACTCCTCAGTCTGTGACTCCGTCAGTCATGCAGCTTGCCGAATTGAACCTTTACCCAATGTGAGTTGATATCCGCAGTTAACACAAAACAGGGCGAAGCCAGACCAGAGACACGTATTTGAGCCTTTAGTTTTCTGTGTGGCACGCAGTGATTTCATTTGTAGTGTTTAAGTTGTAACTGCAGAGTTTTGGCTGTAATTTAAGGATTACAATCATGTTCTTATGTTGGTTAAAAAGGGCCTAATGTGACATTAAAATGCTGCTGTTGTTGCTATTGCATATAAATAGGCTTTAATTATGGATGGAGATAACAAAGTATGGTTTATCCTTTTACCTCCGTCGTCATGCCGCCTTTCGGATGAAATACTGTGTTGCAGCTCCACTCCGTCACGACGCTGGATCACATAGGTTTCCATTCAAGTCAGCGTGTTAACTATTTTGCTGGATGCCGGAGCTGTGACGTGTCAATTCAGAGTGGAGAAGATCGATCGGGACAGGAAGTAGTGCATGGAAACTACCTAAAAAGAGCCTGAGACTTTCAGAATAAAGCAAACTAGACTGAATTTAGCTTTACCAATGCAAGAAAACGTCACAATGAGCAAAGACCCCAGGAATCAACAGGTTAGAGGATTAACAGCACAACATGAATGAAGCAAGGTTTATTTAAGGAGAGGAAAGTGTGGAAATCCCACGGTCTTGCAACTCCAGCAGTCTGTCAGTCTTGCGGCTTGTTGGACTAAACTCGTAGATGGTGTGAGTTGCAAGTCAACACGCAGTGGAGCAGAGCTGCAATGCAGACGTAGGCGGTGTATCTGAGGCATGACATCGAGCTGCTGCATCTCTCAAGAAAAAAACCCTGTTTGAAGCTTTTTTTTAGTCTGCATGTCATGGTGGGATACTTAAGCTGTTTGAGTTACAGAATACATTTCTTTTAATGTTCCATTGAGCCATGGTTTTAGCCTCATTATTACATAACAACTAGTCGACTACTATTTTGAATAAATTTGTGATTAGTAAAACCCTTAATGGATAGACTGACTATCTAATCTAGTGTGAGCTGATGATTTATTTTCTGGCTCATTGCTCTGCTTCAGCATCATCTTTTTGTCCATCTTGTCATGATCAGTTCTTCTCACACGGAATAGACGGCAAGAACACCAAACTCAAGCTCAGTTAAACTGTGACTACTTACATCACAGCAGCCGAATACACATTCAGTATGGCACGTTTGTTCATAATTTAAGCAATAATATTGTCTATTTTTATTTTATTTTGTTTAATGTTGACTGTGATTGACTAGTGAATAAAAAATGTTCCTCTTCTACACGTAAATATGAATCTTACACAACTCAAGTTAGCTGACAACCATCTGTGAGGTATCAGTCACCGCCGATCATCCCTGTTGGGTGTAGCGAAGCCAGATAAGTCAAACACAGCCTGACTGTGACAGCCTGTCAGGCCTCTGGCAGTATCAGTCCCACACTCTGTGAGCGACACAACAATATGCACAACCGTTTATCTGACACAGCACAAATATTTTATTTACACTCGCAGCTTTGTC
Source organism: Labroides dimidiatus (assembly GCA_030710495.1). NCBI lineage: Eukaryota > Metazoa > Chordata > Actinopteri > Labriformes > Labridae > Labroides > Labroides dimidiatus. The sequence continues at coordinate 28,565,921 of CM061145.1, forward strand.
ATCCTCCTCCACCACCTGTTTCTGACACATCCCCCCTTAACCTCACCCCACAGCTTGAGTGGTTGAGTATCAGCTCACCAGATGTTAAAGTGGCAGGTTCTTGCACTCCTAAAAAAAAAATTGTTCAAATACGGGCTGCTGCTGTCTTGTGAAGATAAAATGCACTCTTTCTGCATAATGTGACACTGAAAATATTTCTTTTGAAGTCTGACCTTTGGCTGATACATTAAAACGTGTTAATGTGTGCACTCAGTGTGTCCTTGTGGTTATATGAAAATTAAAAGGCTATCTCCATGATCTGCTGTCTCTCCGTCTCACACATGCCAAAGCCTCCAGCACTTTTTAACGATTCTGCCAAGGTGAAAAGTGTGATTTGTCATCTTACAGATGCAACATTCTAGCCGAAAGGGTTGCAAGAGGGCCCACACAAGTCCTCACACAACACCCAAACACACTCATAATATGCATCTCCATCATCTGCAGCCTCCACGCATAGTGCCGACAGGAGCCAGGCCGGGTGTCATGTTTGCCAGCACAAGCATTTTCTCTCTGTTTCTCCCTTTCTCTCCAGGGCGGTGTGACAAGAAAAGTCTGCTTCTTGTTAGATGGATGGCAGTGACCCTGAAGGAGAAGGAGGTGGCTGGAGGAAAGCAGGAACAAATGAGACACTCTGAGGACCGGCAAGAGAGAAATGAGAAGTAAGAGCTTTAAAAAATCCTGAAAGACTACAAATGGAGTGGACCAGGTTTGCCTTTCCATCTAGAAATATGATGAGGAAAGTAGAGTTAAAAAAAAAGAGAGAGAGATTAGGAAACACATTCCTAAAAATGTGAAAGTGAAGAACTTGTTCCATAACTCATATCATCACCTCTCTCTGTACCTGAGCAGATAAAGCTCAAAAAGACGATATCATACTTCAGCAAAAGTCCCTCTAAGATGTTAAAATCATTGATTTGGAAGTAGAGTGTGCCACTGTATCTCTAGTCTGCTTTGGTATAGAGTGTCAGGAGCCTGAGTGAACTGTTCAGTACGTCTCTCAGATTTGGCTCACTTTGTTCTGTAATAGTGTCCGCTGCATTTAGTGGTAATGGGAAAAGGAAACCGTAAGATTTTCTCAAGTGCATGGACAGACATCCGCATCTCAGGAAAAGACAAGACACAGTGCGATCAAATGCAGACGATTTTTGTTAAGAGCATCCAGACCTGCCCATGTTACTTTATGTAGGGCTGGAAAATTAAACGAAGAGTACAGAAACAGGCAGGTTTAGGATTTGAATGCAAAAAAAAAAAAGGAGAAGGGTATAATTCATGCACTTTGAATTTGGCACACCACAAAGTTGGGTTTTTTTTAAAATTACAATGTAAAACGACCTTTTGCAATGCAAAAGTACTTAATACTGTGTTCTACGAATAAATAACATCTAAAAAAATGTATATATGATGAATTCACTCAGAATAAATTGTGTAGCCCAGTTCAAAAAGTGTATTGCACTAGTGATATTCAGGTCCCTCCAGGAAGTTGAGATTCCAACAGTTAACGCAAATTCAATCAATCCCCGTGAATTCAGGGCCAACTTGCAATTTTGTCCAATCACCACAACTTATTTGCAAATTTGACCAGTCATAATGGTTTCACCCGCCCCCTGAAGTTTCTCCAATCATAGCAGTCAGTCCCTCGTGAAACTCGCCCTTGTTTATAAAGCTGCAGACATATTTGACAAAATTGCCTCTGATTTACCAACAAATGTTGCACTAAGGACCATTTAGGGCAATGATGTTCTGGAACACAGACAAAAATTATCTAAACACACAAGGAAAAGGACTGAAGTGTGCAGACAACATACAAGATCACAGTGACAGAGGCTGCATGCAGTTTGCCTGAAAGGTTATTTAAGGTTATATAAAAGCTTCATAGATGAAGAGCTTTGTGTATGAGAGAGAAATTACGAGAGAGAGAGAGAGAGATGTCAGTGAGTGATGATAAACTTAGATGAATGAATTGTGTATCAATTAAAATAAAAGTGCAACTAGTTTTGCAATTTTTGCTAACTGCCACAATTTTATTGCAAAAAAAAAACATCTAAAAACATCCCAACATGTATTGCAATTTGTTCGAAAAGCTGCTGCAAATTCAGCAATTTTAGCATGCAATTATCCCAAAAATTGTCCCCAGTCTATTTTAGTTCGCTTCTGCTTGTCATTGTGAGTCAGGTGCACTGTCGTCCAGGTTAAATTCTATACACATAGCCCATATTAGTGGTTCCTAAAGCTGAGTTTGCTTGACCTTGGACGAGGGGTTGCAAGATGCCTTACAGATTTTTCATTTATCTAAAATTGTTCATTTTATTGATTACTGTAAAGATATTTACAAAAACGTTTGTTAAATTTTAAATAAAACTTTCTTTCTTTGCTGCTACTTGACCCCTGAAGTGACAAAGGCTGTCACTTTTTATTCAAGTTTCCAACATTTGTTCGGACATGAGGTAAAAAATTCATGTTTAAACTCTTATTACCCATTCGAAATGTCGGCTGCATCCTGGAGATGCAAGCCTACGTGAAGGAGACTCCTCTGTCTGCAGACAGCAACCTGCAGCTTTGGTGGAGAGAGACATAGGGTGCAAAAGGTACCCACAACTCTCAAAGCTGGCCCTTAGACCTTTTACTGTTCCAGACTTAATACAAAGATAACTTGTACTCTGCCTCTTGCCTTCAAAAATAACATTACCATTGTTTGTCGTTTTTTTAGTGCTGTTTTGATGCCAGTTTTTGCTGAACCATGGCTGTGACTGTTTAACCACTTCAAGGGATGGTGTATGGGGGTTTGAGTCCCTGGCATTGTTATTTTGGGAGGTTGTGGAGCAATAATCATGTAGCCAACATGATGATCTAGAAAGTGAGAGTAGGTCTTTGATGCTTTGTTGGGAGTTAACAGTACGTGACAAGTTTCACGATAAAACAAGCAGCAAAAGCATAAACATTCCCTGAAATGAGGAACGAAGGAATGATTCAAAAGTAAGAGGAAAAGAGAGTTCATTCAGGGTGAATCATTGTGCCGACATGAATTAAAGCCTGAGTGGACAAATAAATCAACCACCAGTCAGAGGAAAAAGAGAGGAAGAATTGGGGTAAAAGAAGGGTGGAGAAAATGAAAGACATGGACTAAGAATGAAGAGAAGAGGATAAACGTGTGAGAAAAGTGACACCTGAGTAAGATGTGACAGCAGAAAACTGAACAAGGGCATAAAAAGAGGTGAGTAGAAACAGGAATAATAATTAAATAAGTAAATAACTGTGATATTTGTGAAGTTCAGGCCATTATTTTTTTATTACCCATCCAAACATATGTACAGTGTTGCAAAATAGACGTTAGCTGAGTTGTTTGAGGGCATTGTGATTGATTGCCTTGACATTTCTTCTCCCGTTGCATTTCCTCCTTCTTGACACAAACTCCCACTGGTATTTGCTGTTGCCAGTATCCAGTCAGATTTCATTTTCACTCATTTTGAAAAACTTCCCACTTCATGAACCTCACAAGATGGTGGCTCCAAATGAAAGAAATAGCAAAGAACTGCAAGAGGAAACTTCAGTTCTTCTGTGCATAGGATCAGGTCGTCTCTCTGGAATGAAGGCGATAAATGCAGGACATAAAGTTTCAACTGATCCCCTGTGACTCTTGCAATATTTTTCCAACTTCCTCCTAGAAAACAGAACTTTCAGGCTTCATGTGACAAAATAATCTGGGTGCTTGGGTGAAACAAACAACTTGCAAAATTTCAAACATTTTGAAACTCGCACAAGTTAAAGCTGTTTAAAAAAAGGGTATTATAGCTCTAAAGACAAAAAAGTTTATATTACTGATGCAATGTGAAGATACATTTTGGAAATGTTTCTATAGTTAGAATATTTTAGAGTAATAATGTATTGATTGCATTTTAAGGAATGGATTCTAAAAAGACAGATGCATTAGAGGCTTAAGAAATATGAGGCACTTGTGATGCTCAGTCCCTGGATAGACAGTCCAGGAACTGAGTATAAAAAATAATAATATAAATGCAAAAGCTTGAGCAGAGACTACAAAATCTGACAAAGAAAAGTTAGGTGAGGACACAGACAAAAGAAGAAAGGAGCAGTTCTCCCTGTCTCCTGTGATCTGCAAAATGCCATCAGATATCATACGATGACGCATATTCAAGTGAACAGTGACATTTTATCTTTTGGGGAAACCAAAGCTTTGGGAGGCCAAATTTTACAATGCTGAAGGTTTCAACTCACAACAGCCCAAAAACTGCCAGACTGCAATTCTAAGATAAGGGTAGAGCGCTGCATTGACCTACGACAGATAACAACACAAAGAGGATGAAAGATATCAAGAAGTACACCTGAGACGGTGGCACAGACCGGGAGTGGGAACCAAAAGACAGGTAAGGGAAAAGAAAAGGACAGTGAGGAAAAGAGGAAGTGGGTCCGGGACATAACAAAAGGTCATCTGTGTGACAAAGTGAAGTAAATGGAAAGAGACAATCCAAAGCATGAAGGGAGAAAGAGTCGGGACATGAGGGAGCGTGGAAATGAAAGAAAATAAAAAAGGAAAGAAAAGAATGAGTAGTGTGACGGCAGGAATCAAAGAGATCTAAAAAAGATTTGATGAACAGCGTGTCACTGGTCGACTGGGGCAAATTCCACTTAAGGCGTTACACTGTAGATGGTGATTCTGACAAGACCACATGGTCGAAACGTATCTATAAAAACTGACCAGAAGTTGCCCTGCTTTCAGCTTGTTTGAAATGTATATGAGGCAGCATTGGCCCATTTAATTCTTACGCCACTCACTGAAAAACCTTCCACATAATTACATTTGAAGAAACATGGATGAAATCAATCCAGAGTTTGGACAGACAAACGGGGGCTCCCTCCACATCAGTATCCCAGTCCACCATGGAGAGTGGCCACAACCCCTATGTAGTGCCTCAAAATGTTTTCCTGGGATATTAAAGTTATACCGGACTGATTATCACTCAGACTGAGGTTTTTGAACTGAAGAGGATGAGGTTAGGACAAGTTTTGAGGTGGGCAGAAAAGAAATGAAGAGGAAATGAAACATGTAAAGGTAAAAGTGAAGAACGTCTATTATCCCTGAGGAGACCTTGCTGTTAAAAAGTTAAGTGAGGTTTCTTTTCACTTCTTATGCTTTATCTTTCCACCTGTCTCCCCTGTCATTTTGTGGCAGTTCTGCCCTTTTATAGCCTCCCATGTGGAACCACAGTACAAGATACGTTTTGAAACCTCGCTGAACGGTGACCTTGTAAACTTGTGCCTGTCCAAACAAGACCTCCCCCTCCTCCCCTCCCACAAGGCCAGGGCCTTCCAAACAAAACTTCCAGCTCTTTCTCCTCTTTTGCTGGTCATCCTCCTATTTTGTTCTCACCTCTGTGACTTTCTGTCTTGCCCCTCTCATATTATTCTTTTTTATATATTTTCTTTCCACTCTCTAATTTCTGCCATGTTGACCGCCCCTTCACAGTCTCCTGTGTCTCCCCTAGGGGAGTTTTATCTTCTTCCTGCTGCTGCTCCACTGGCTTCTGACTCCAGAGTTTTGGATACATTGTCAAAGCAGACTGTTGTTTTAGTGTCTATGGTTTGTTTGTGTCTGAGACCCTGACAATTACACTTACCGTGGTAGCTCAGTTGGTGAAGATTTGACACATCTACGTGTCTCTGAGGAACTTTGAGACGATATAAAGTGTCACTATTTACCTACTGTTACCCCTTTTTCTTGTGATATCTTATTAAAGACCAAAAGTCAAAATCCCTCTGAGACCAAATAATGGCACCCAGACTTTCTCAATTTTGAGTATCAGGCTAAGAGTTTAGTACAACCTTGGTTGATGTCATTGGTTATATTATTGACAAAATGTAGACTTAAAAACCTCAGGCAAGGGGTGCCCTGTGTCAAGGTACTGTTTGGCTGAAGTTTCAATGCATCTTGGTGTTTTTAACACACACACACACACACACACACACACACACACACACACACACACACACACACACACACACACACACACACAAACACACAAACACACACACCCTAAGTGCCTCTTACAGATCCTAAAAGCCTCTGAAAGACCTTGCCAGGCTGTTAGGTGTGTTTCATAAAAAGTGGTGTCTGCTACTTCTCTGAGATTTAACATAGAAGTAGACCAACAACATTTCAATAAGCTTGTAATTTGCTAATAAATAACTTAGTCATGCTTCTTCTCCCCCCTGATAAGGCCATTTGTGTAATATTGCAGATTACACTGTTTAATTGTTGTGGTGCATGTCGTTCGTTCCACTTGTTCAGGTAGTATAACATTAGGAGTAGTAACAGTTGTTTTGTCTGTAGTGAAGTAATAAAAGATAAGTCTTGGTTTTTCAAATTCATTGTGCCCCTAAGCTAGTTTTCATTCATTTTTTTAAGTTTCTCTCCATTGTCTAAAAGAACCTGTTTTCTCTTTACATAACAATATTTCAGTTATGACTGGGCACCTCTCTGTCACAGGCTTCTTCATCCCCAGCATTTCACTCTTCTCTCATTCACCCTCAGTCTGTCTGTCCTCCTCTCTTTAAATCTGTTTCCTCCCTTCCCCATCCTCGACATCCCTTGTGACAGAGCAAACCCTTTAATAATACACAAGCTCCTCCATCTCTCCTGGCAACGGCAGCAGATTCCTACAGGATTCAATCTCTGCAGCACTAATGAGATTAGCATGGTTAATGCACAAGGCTCTCCCTCCATCCTTTCAGCTTTACCTCCATCCAAACACACTCCAAATTGCAGCGGGGCATCCGGAATGAGCGGGTCGATTGCAAGGTGGCTGAACTGCAGTCCCCTTGGTTCCACCTGGGCCGTGCCACAGTGGGCTTGAGGAGATGGGGACATCCCAGGTGAAAGGGGCAGCCAGACTGAGCAAACCAATCCAGCATTACCTCCTGATGAAATTTGGCCCATAACAAGTGTGTGCGTGAAGGATTCATGGGGAGTGTTTGGCAGCCTTCCACGGCCTTTCCCTGTGTCCGAGCAGCCATTGTAGAACCTGGCACTCCAGGCTGGCAGATTTGGGAGGGAAAGTCAGGGAAAAATTGGCTGGATTGAAGCATGGAGGGATGAAGAGGTGATGAAACAGATTAGTGCGACCTCCTGGGGGCCTATTGTGGAGCATGCCTAGTCAAATCCGAGACCACAGTTCTCTAAATACTGGATTTCAAAGCAAACAGAAAAACGAAAATTGCAGTTCATACATTTAGCAGCCTCTCTGTATTCAGTGTGACTTGCTACAATTGCAACAGTAGATAAGCTTAAAGTGATTTATCACCAACATTAGAAGCAGCCAGTGATGAATGCAGGAGATTAACCAACACACACATATACACACAAGGCGAACAGAGACATTCAAAGGCAGAGTGAGCAAGTAGCATCATTACGACCAGCTTGTTTCCTGTGCCTTCAAGTTGTTTCGAGATTTACAGGGTATTACATGCAAGTAAATGCAATCGGTTACTGCTTTGATCGATTTCTTAGTCAAATTAGCTAAATTGTTCATCAGTCAGTGAAGTGAAGATGCATCACCCCAAGGTCTCTAAGACTGTGATTCACGCTGAAGTTGTATGACTCAGAAGTTTTCGACTGTTTTTTAGTCATCTTAAAAATCACTCAGGGATTTCAAGTGCTTTCAGTCAAATCAATGCACACTTTGACACTCATAGACGTACCAACACTTAGATGTAGGATGATGGCATACTGGACAAGATCACCTAAGAAATAAGAGACACAGCTTCCTGAAGTTCCTCATAAAAGCTTTAATCCTTCAGACAAACAGCTTCAATCCACCCACCTGTCATAAACCTCTAAATGTCTATAATTATTAAAATCTATGCATAGCTCTCAGCATTTATACATTCATAATTTTTGGGTAAAAAAAAAAAAACTTCCAACTCTAGACAAAAATAGATTTTATCCCACACATTTAATTTTGCTGAAAACATGGGCACTTAAGTGTTTTTTGTTTGTTTGTTTGTTTATTTGTTTGTTTTATTTGTTTGTTTTTTTCTGGGACCAGCCCACACCTATAGAATGGAAGACAACAACCATGCTCGTGTACACTGGATGGTTTAAAAAGGCCTCTCATCTGAGAAAAAAAGTTACTTTTTTCGTGTGGAATAACAAACACAGGCAAGCATGTATGTACAAAGTTCTTCGGCAAAACTGAAGAACTAAATCTAAATATGGTGACATATCACTGAGATATGTAAGATATGAAATGTACAGCAGGAAAGTTGGTCTCAAAGGTGTGGAGTCTTAGTTAAGGCTGGACCTTCAGTCATGCTCGGCCCACAGTACTTCAGCTGCTTTTAACACCAGCCTCAATCTGCTGATTACAGCTTCTATTTCAGTATGTATTCACACCTGTGGCTTGTTTGCTTTGTTTCAATTCAGGGGCAAAAATGACACAATTGTTGCAGTTGTCACATGGTTTGTTTGTGTTCATATAACAAAAGCCTCTTGTGGTCCACAGTTGTAACCAAATTCCATGTGCGATCAAATTTTTCTCTCATTGGTCGGAGATTTGGGCGGAACTCTGCTGTGCGTGATACAGAGAGCAGAGGAAAGTTGTGAGCATGCAAACGTTCATCAAGATAAAACATCAAAACTTTGTCATCAAAGAGGCTTTTTCTCAAAAAATCTGTCTTGGAAAAAAGTCTCATCTTAGATCCAGGATCATCTTATGTTTGGATCAATATGGTAACTTTCAATACCTTCTCTTCTTCCTCTGCTGTTGCTGATTCTTCTACTCCTTCTTATTCTATTGTTTTGACTGAACAGTTGGCAATGACATTACTGCCCCCTAATACTACAGTGTGAACCGCAGATATGGGTCAGTTATGCCGGTTGCTGAGGTGATTGTGTTCTCACTGCCAAGGAACCACTACAGGGCTTGAATGGAAGCGAGTAGGACCACCCTATTTTGGCGATCTCGACCTGCTTGTTCTTGCCTGCATCCGAGTGTGATTGCTGTGTTCACATTCATTAAAACAAACCGGACTTTAGGTTAGTTTCAGAACAACTGCCCCAAACAAGCCAGTTGTGAATAAACCCTTAAATTCCCTTGCCTGACTCCTCTGAAGACCCCTTTACATCCCATCTCCATACCCAGCTCCTCCCTATATGCCGTGTCTAATTTGCTCTACTTCTCCCACCTTTGGCATTCCACTTAGGCACGTGGAAGGGTGGAGCACTCCCAGAACAGTACTCCCATACTGCCAAATATCCATCCATCAATTTTTTAGCCCAGAGGGGTCGCACAGGGGGCTAATGCTTATCTCAGCTGTCAATGGGTGCAAGGCCAACAGGTTGCCAACCTATTATGGGCTGGCCAGAACCCACACATGCATGGGAGAACTTTCAAACTCTACTCCAGTGGCACTTGCTTGTCTGGGAAATCAAACCAGAAACGGTCTGCACCACTGTGTAGCCCACTGCCATATATAATTATTCATATAATAATAGTAATATCCAGAGTGATCCTGACTGAACTTTTGTGTGTGTGTGTGTGTGTGTGTGTGTGTGTGTGTGTGTGTGTGTATGTGTGTGTGTGTGTATTTTACACACACTACACAGACTTTCACCTTCACCAATCCACCTCACAGCCATCCACCGACTTGTCTCACACACAGAAAAAATCCACCATCAAAATCCATCAGTTTACCGTCAATGCCATGCTGCTAAACTTGCTCTCACACCCATGCACACACACACTGATAAACTCCAAGAGATAAATCATGATGTGTGCTGCTCAAGGTGAACATTCACTAAACTAACCTCTGGTTCTGGAGGGATGATCTACTTAATCAGGTCACGTCAGGATCACACCAACACACTGCATACTAAAGAGATGAGAAACATCACACTGCCCTGCAGTTCATGCATGAATGGTATGAGCAGCTCTGTAAGCCATTTCTGATGAGGAAATTATCTAATTAAGTTTGTTTTTTCTTTCGTATTAATGTCCCCCAAGTATATATTTTAAAAATAATTGCCTGCGCCAGATGTCTTCTACGTAAAGTAGATTCATCCAAGTTAATGAGATTGTAAATCTTGACTTTGTCAGGGTAATGACCAACATTAGAAGGATACATGTTGTTTTAATATTCATAAGATACATTAAAACACATCCTGCCATTTCTATCAATGCTGGCTGTTCTCAGGACCAACATGATAAGAAATAGACTTAAACAGGGTGCAAAACCCCAAATTATACAAGAGTTGGGAGAAGAGAAATAGATTCTAAGCTACTCAGTGGGCATAGACTCCATTCCTGGTTTTCACACAAGCTCAAAGATCCATGAATTCATTTTGCAGAGCACAAAATTTAGTACTGTGAGTACAAGGTTTGGCTGCATGGTGATGCAAAGGCCAGCGCTGCAGCCTCACAGCAAGAAGGTCAGCAGTTTGAATCCTAATTTGCCCAGTGGCTTTTATGTGTGGAGTTTGCATCTTCTCCCCGTGCATGCGTGGGCTCTCTCTGGGTACTCCGGCTTCCTCCCACAGTCCAAAAACATGCTCATCAGGTTAATTGGTGATTCTAAATTTCCCCGTAGGTGTGAGTGTGAGCATGAAAGGTTGTCTGTCTCTATATGTCAGTCCTGTGATTGACTGGCGACCAGTCCAGAGTGTACACCGTCTCTCACCCTAAGACAGCTGGGATAGGCTCCAGCCACCTGCAACCCTGAACAGGATAAGTGGTATAGAAAATGAATGTGTATGAAGTTTTAAAAAAGGACAAAAAAGAAAGAAAATCAAATCAAATGGGTCATGGAAATGTAGACTTTTGGTGCGTCAAATTCATCCAAAGTGTGATGTTCAGTCAATAAATTTAACACACTCTTAAAAAAAGAGGACTGTTATGTATTCAGAACACGGATGGTTTTAGTCACAGCTGCATTTCCAAAACAAAGAGCTGCTCATGCTGAAAAATATCACTGGCTGAGGTAAAACCCCACTGAATTGAAGTAAAGCTTCAAAATTTTGAAAGCAAAATAAGACGAGGGATTTGGTAGCCGGTGCTGTTAAGTCCTCTTGGTAAAACAGTCAACTAAATAAAATGTCCAAAGAAAAGCTAAAGATCTCTCTGTCTCCATCAATCCTTGTAACACAGAAAATTCCAACCCTTGGTCTGAAACACTTGAAAGCTATCACATTGAGCAGCTGTTCTTTTAAAAGGTGGACACAACCTTTTAAGCTCCACTTAAAAATGCACCTCTCACAAGCTGAGTTAAAACCAGTGCTCGGACACAGCAGGTTATTGAAAAAGCTCTTCAGCCAAAGACACACTAAATGAAGTAGTTCTGTTAAAGTAATGAGAACTACATCCAAGAAAGCAGCAGCATATGGGGACAAAATAAATAAAGCCCGAGAACCCAGCTGTCTCCAAAAAATCAAGTAAAACCTTCTTGTCATGAGTGCAAGATGAGCTTTGATCAGGTCTGTGTCCCAACCAGGAAACAAAAGACACCTCAGCGCACCAAGAAATCCTGAAATACGCCTCAGAGCTATAGTCATCAGCTATATTGCCATCCATTAATAACCCTGACAAGACTGATCCAAGAGGAATGTATTTTTAATTTATTGCTAAACATTGCAGGAGGAGAAGCCAGGTTAGGTCTTTGTATCAGTCTAATAAAAGATCAAAAACTGTCTTGAGCACATCATTAAAAATGTAAAGCCTGAGCAGAGGTGTGCATTTACCAGCAGGAGTCTTTACACAGGTCGTTTTATCGAAATGAGTTTCAAGCTGTTAAAATTAAGAGGCATTTGTTAAATGACAGAGAACAGAGGGATTACATGTCTTTGAAAACACGAGACAATATGAGACAAGTCTTATGTAGCTTTTTTTAGGGATCTAGAGGCATATATGTCTACACCCTTTCAAATTTTATCAACAACCCATACAAAAAAAGTTAAAATACCATATGTAAGTGGGATGATTTTAGTACATCTTTGACTATTTGATTAAAATTTTTCAATGCTTTAAGCAAACAAATATATTCTCTTTGAAACAGCTGGTTGAGCAGCTGGTCAGCAAATTCAATAGGAGTAATAAAATGTGACAGTACAAACAGCGCAACTTAGAAAAAAACTTTGTGAAAGTAGAAATGTCTGTAAATAGAAACACCATCTTGAATGTTTCATGCCAATAAAACTATCAGCAGAATTATCTTATTTGCCTCAAAGCGATTCTCCAATGAGCTCAAGAGCCTCAAATGCGTGGGTGGACAAAATTTGAGCACAACTTATGATATAACATATTGTCAAACTTTTAAAGAAATGCAGTCAATTTAATTAGTGAGAACATATTTACATACTGCAGCAAACCAACATGATGCTTGTTAAATTTATTGCAGTATGGGAGAAAAAACAACAACAACAAAAAAGAAAAAAAAAAACACTCTAGACTATCTGACTGTCATTGTGATTTTCTGTATTGCTTGGATGGGGGTGGCAGTACATCCAGATCCTGAAGTACTCGGTGCTGGACAGAGATAGCAAACAAAAAAAATTAAAAATAACCGCACACAAGAAGCTGCTCCAAAACTAATTAAATGAACATATCACAACAAAAGAAGTTTTGGACTGTTGCCCTTTAACAGATGTAAGGTTGTTGCTTAATTGCTAAAACATTAAGGATTAAGTCATTTCAGTGGGATGTATGTATTTTTCTTTTTGTTTGTGAAACACAATTGAGATTTTATTATTTTTTAGACTTAAAGTGACCAGTGCCCAATTTGATGGCATTTGTCTTACCAAAGCAGTAATAACCCAGAGTAGATGTAAAACAATTACTTCATTGAATGTGCTCATATTTTTGAGATCGATGAACTAAACATCTTTGCAAATCACAAACAGCAATTTGAGGATAGTTCACTCTGGAGACAGTTAATGACCACTCTTATTCTGGTGGATCCAACGGGTATCTAAAGTTGTTGAGAAATATTGAGCACTGGCACCTGAAGTCTGATTTACAACACGCAGCAGGTCTTTAGCATGACTTATGCTGCTTGCCAGTGACAGTTTTTGCTATGGGCAATGTGGGTGACCACCCAGGGAACAATCTATGTGAGGGCACACAATCGCCCTGAAATAGAAAAAAAAAAAAGTTAATGGAGTGGGCACTTGGGTGTCCTTATTATCACCACGTCAACCTGCTGCAGAGAGTCATGTACACAGGTTGTGTGTGACACTGTCAGAAGAAAAGGCAAGGGGGAGGTGGGCAGGTGATAATTAAGGTTCAGTGTTTCTTCTCTCTGTGGGCTTCGCCTCTCTGCTACACGCCCACAGACAGACCCTTTCCCTCATCTCATTCACTTTACTTATGGACTCTCCACCCCTCATACTCTACTGTGGGTGTTGCCGCTCAGTCACGTCACTCAGCAGTGAACTGCTGGCCCTAGTTTGCAAAGAGGATCACTGTTTGGTGTTATTTTACAGCTGAATACCAAAATACTGCAAGGTACAATGTTTCAGAAAACAAATAAGGTTCTTTGGCAACACCACAGACGTAGAGAAACATCTAAAAACACAGAAAAAAAAAAAAACAAAAAAAACTCTGAGCTTCAAAGTAAACAGAAGGGGGAAGAGAATCCTCAAACTACACCGAGACCCCAGGCTCAGAGAAAGAAGTCACAAGCAGAGTCCTTTCAACATTTTTCAGGTAGCTGATTTTGGAAGTTAAAGTAAATTTAAGTCATCTCCAACATTTATTCATGTAATTTTTCAAAGTGTAATTGTTTTCCATAGTTGTAGCTTTAAAAAACTGATTACATTCTGTTGAGACAGTCGTACAATATATTCAACCAGTTAAAGAAATCTGACTGAGGTATTTTACTGGAACTGATCATATATACATATAACTATGTAAAGATATAAATGTCATGTATTTCAGACCTTAAATATGAGACAGAACAGTTTGCCCTGGGCGTGAAACTAGCCTCTCCTGCTAGCAATGCAGATGTAATTCCTAATTTCTAACTTCTATCTTCTAAACATGCAATAACTTTTTTATTACTGGTGCAGTTTAAGAACTGGTGCAATCTTAACATGTGCAATACCTCATCACCGTCTCACTGTTATGTTTTTACCTCAGTTATTTTACCGACCTGTTACCTACTGTAATTCTGTGAAATTCTGACTTGTGGGACAAATAAATGATCATATGTCAGGATTCTCAAACTCATGGCCTGCAAAACCATTTCATACGGCCTGCCACCTGATATCAATTTACAGCAAAATCCAGCTCACCACATTAAGAATCATCCGATTTCCAAGTTGACCCTGAACACAACATAATCACAGCATGAACTCAAATGGAAAACACAAACATTTTGCCCGCTGCCATCGTCCTCAAAAGGTTGTTCAAGCTAGATGTCTCTTTCAAAGGCCAAAAGAAAGGTTGATGTTGAGAACGGAGTGTTTCAGGAGAAGTGGAGGAATGATTATTTCTGTTGAGTTTAAGAGGAAATACACCTGTCTCATGAAAAGAAAAAATTGCCATTCTTGAGGTGTATAACCTCACGCAGCATTATTCAACTGAACATGTGGAGCAGCTTGCACAGTGCCAGAGATGAGTGGAAACAATGAGCTGCACAGCTAAAAGAAAAGCTGTCAACGCAACAAAATGTATTCCAGAGAGAAAGAAAAGAGGCAAATCAAAGAATAGATCCAGACTTAGTGATGTCCATCTTTAAGCCGTACTAAGGGTTTCAACTGACTGGATGCTCAGAAGCCCCCGGATAATTTGAGTTTCAGAGCTCTTCTTTATGGTATAGTATGGTATAGTATGGTATCAAATAGTATCATATCATACCTTAGCTTAATTGATCATTATACAATGAAACTTGCTTCTCTTTTGTGTAAGCACTTAAGAGTGATTTTTAGTCATATAAAATATTTAATCAGAGAGACATAATTCGTTATTAGGATGCAATGTGCATCAATATCTGCTATTTTGAGGTCAGTTTTACCATCAGTTTTTCATGCATTTAGGTTTGTGTTTTTAGTTCAGGGATGATCAATAACCCCTGAAATAATGGTGCTCCTAAAGGACAGTATGAAAGTTTTGAACCCAACAAAAAAAAATCATCCCAGTTTCTCGGCTGCAGAACTAGAACAGGACCTACATTTGGGATGAAGGATTTTAACCCAGTAACATCTCCAAAACAAGGACGCTTTCCAGCATGATGCCCAAAGTGGGACATAAACAGGAAAAAAAATAATAATTGTGAAACAAAACTTCCTATCTGTGATAAATGCGTTGCAGCTGAAAAAATACTTAAATTACATCTAAATGTCGACAAACGACATCACCATGTATCACACCTGTTCCAAACTCCAACCTGACCCTTAAAATCGAGCCAAAACCAACGATCCATCTCCACTAAATGCCAAGGAAATTGCAAATATTTTGAGCCTCCACAGCTTTTCCTCCCTCAGCACTCTTTTTCCAAAATCACTCTGCACTCATGCATATGGATCTGCACCTGCTGCTATGGCAACAGAGATCCTGCACTGCTAGCCAGGTTACTTTGGCCAAAACCCATCACGTATCAATGCTTTTCACAGTGAAATGCCACTGGGCTCCGTCAAGTACTCTTGCTGAAAAAGAGCTTCAGTGGGTGAACTGTCAGCAGAGGCTGGCTGCCCTGTCAGACCCAGGCCAAAGCACTGGGCTTATTGGAAACATGATGCCTCACTAGAAGTGAATAGGAGTCAAAATGACAGCTATCTGCTCTTGACTGTAAGGGTTTTTATATTGGAGAGAATGGTGTGAATCGTCTCACTCACCTCTACTACAGTGGATTAACTGAGCCCCAGAGAGCAGCAGCAGGGGGGCGGGGGGAGTCCTGCCAAGTCCTGCCAGCACCTGGATGGGCTGCTGGGAAGAGCGTCAGCTGAGCCCCCTAGATCAGGATGATGCTGAAGTTAAATGATGATGTTCCTTAGATGTTTTGAGTCAGTACTTTAAATGATGAATCTTCTGCAGTATTTTCCCAGAAGGTTGTTCAAGAAGTTGTCTTGAAACTGTGTGTTGCAACCCAAATGGATCTGATTTCCCAGTGTTCACTCAAGCAGGGGAACAGATGTTGTCCAGGCAATTCAATTGGTTCTGTCTCCACAGGCCAAGCAAGAAGTCTCAGAAGTAGAGCTAAAGGACACAGGGATATGAAAAGAAAAAAACACATTGGTTAACTTTAAATTACATTTGATTCAGAGAAAACATGCAAGAAGAGAGTAAAAGACGCAGATAAGGATCAAATCAATGAATTCATTACACTGGCTTCATTCAGGGTCATACACCAAGCACCTTTTTGCCTGACTGAAAACTGTGTTCAGATAGCTCATAATATTGGAAAATTCCATTCCAGCTTATGACCATACTGTGATTATGTATGCAGGTGCTGTATCTGTGAAGCTGATAAACAGAGAAGTCAGTTCAACCTTTGAGATAAGTCAACAGACTTATTACTGGGCAGGAACTGACTTTGAGATTATTGAATCAAACAGAGTTGGGGGACATTAGAGGAAGCTTTTTATATTTCCATCATCAAATACATTTTATTAACTAAATAGAAATGAAATTGAATAAATAAAATAAGAATAATGAAAAACTGCAAAAATCATAGAAAGTTCATCTGAGAAAACCCTGGAGTTAACTCAACAGAATCCATCGCAGAAAATTTTCAGACCATTTCAAAATTCTTAAATCTATCTGTAAACTGCTAAAAATGGTATAAAATAAGTGTAAAAGCTTCACAAGATCTTCATGAGACTTGCTGAAATGATGACATCATTATATAAGGGTCTCCTAACTGGTTCATGACACATTGGAGGGCTTCAAACACCAAAATCTGCCTCCAAAGGGGCTCCACAGGGCTGGCCAATCATTGGGAAGGGATTTGTGGCGCGGGGTGCCTTGAGAGACAGCAGCTAAAACAACTAGGAGACAGAGGCTGAAATAAGGGGGTTTCTAAAACAACAGTGGGGGGGGGGGGGGGGGGGGGGGCTGTCAGTCATGTAAAGCTATACAGAGGTACCAGACCTAGTATAAAGCCTAAAAAACTTGCAAGGAGCTGAGTGAAAGAAACATCAACCGAATTGAAGAAAACAGACACAAAGCACCTGCAAAAGAGTAGCCATAATGGCTGAGAGCAGAAAATGCTGACAGAAAAGTAACCAGAAAAAGAACTCAGTGCTACCATTATTTTCCATTTAGAAACCTTAATGCTAAGACTTTAGGTTCCCAAGAATACTGCCAAAGAACTGTTGCCAACCTTATAGTGTATAAAATCATCTTTAAATCAATACTTAATGGCAGCATGTGTGTATCTCTAGTTGGTAGCCTGGTAACAAGTGGGTAAAGTAAAATAGGCAGAGTTATGCTAACAGCATTCCTTAAGAAACACAGGATCCCTCTGATGTGCCTAACGCCTCAAATACACCGGCTGCATCTACGTTGCAGCTCCGGTCCACTGTGTGTTGACTGCGTTTGTCACACCGGCTGCGTGTTTAGTCCGACAAGCTGTGGGACTGACAGACAGTTGGAGTCGCAAGACAGCGGAATTCCCGCGCTTTCCTCTCCATTGATAAGCCTCTCTTCATTCATGTTGTGCTATTAAACCTAAAACCTGTTGATCCCTGGTGTGCCTTTGCTCATTGTGACATTTTCTTGCATTGTAAATCTAAATACGATCTGGTTTTGACATGGTTTGTTTTATTTTGAAAGTCTCAGGCTCTTTATAATTCACTTTTTATTGCTTTTTAAACATCATAACAATAATACAATAAAACAAAGCAAGAACATTTGTGAACTGGACTGAGGAACCAGTCCCTTACCCCTACAACAATTACAAAAGGAAAAAAATAAATAATAATAACAATCAATAAGCAAGTACATGAAATAAGATAAATGATAATAATTTAAAGAGAAAAATATATATATATATATAACAATAATAATATAAAAAAAAAAAAAAAAAAATAATAATAATAATAATAATAATAATAATAATAACAATAATATGTACTACATGTCCAGGGTCTATGATTCAACATTATCTACTTCTGCAGTCCCCCCTCTCACTTTATCTCATTTTACAGCCACTCCGTTATCATTGTAAAATAATTAATTGTTCCCATTAGGACCAACCTATTATAGTTCTCCCGTTACGCATCTCGTAAATAGTTCAAAAAGGGACCCCATAATTTCAAAAACACATCCTCTCGATTGTTTAACCTAAAAGTCAGCCGTTCATAGCTGGCTGTTTTAGTCATTTCCTCCAGCCATTCATTAAATGTGATAACATTTTTAGATTTCCAGTGTCTAAGAGCAATCCTACATCCTGTTGTGAGGGCCAGCTTACACCACAGCATCTGTTGATGAGACATCCCCATTTCATTTGTTATCAAACCCAAAATACATAAAGCGGGGCTCTGAGATATATCTGTCTCAAGTACTTTGTTTACAAATAAAATTATCTTTTCCCACAGGTCATGTATCATTTCACACTCATACAGCATGTGTACAAGAGTTCCCTCGCCCCTCTCACATCTCCAGCACAACTCTGAATCACAGAGCTTTAATCTTGCCATCCTACTGGGGGTCCAATACATTCTGTGTATAATTTTAAACATTATTAGGCGGGTCTGTGTCTCTCTTGATATCTTATACCAGGATTGAGTAATTTCTTCCCATTTTTCCATAACAATTTCCTCCTTTAGATCCACATCCCATGCTTTCTTAAGAGCTTCAAGTTTAGGTGGGTGAAACTTTCTTATAAAGCTATAATATTTAGATGCACCACCTTTAGTCCCCCGATTATCCTGCATTAGTTTCTGTAGCTCAGATTGAAAAGGCAGGGGGTATTTATGTTTTTGTTGCAAAACGCAACTTCTTAATTGCAAATATTTCCAAAAATCCTGTTTAGGAAGTTTGTATTTAGTTGCCAACTGCTGAAAGGACATCAAGCTATCATTCTCAAAAATATCCCTAACATAGATAATCCCTGCCACCACCCATGATTTCCAGAACAGAGTGTTTTTCCCCACTTTCAATTTTTTATTATGCCAAAGAGGAGACTGTTTAGTAAAGAAAGGATCGAGGCCAGTAATTTCATGTGATTTTTGCCAGGTTTCTCTAACAAATGACAGCAGTGGATTTCTAGAAGGGATTTCACCTCCAGTCTGTGATCTAAAAGCTTGTAATGGAACGGGCTCTGTAAGTTCTTTTTCAATCAGGACCCAGCCTGGAGCTTGGTTTTCTACATTATCTATTTTGGCAAGTTGATTAAGAGAAAAGGATAAGTGATACCAATCTAGTCTTGGTAGGTTAAGACCTCCATCTTCATTTGCTGCACTCATCTTGATTTTATTTAAACGGGGTCTTTTACCTTCCCATAAGAAAAAATCCACTGCTGCATTAAATTTTTTAAGTAACGCAGGAGGGAGGCTTATGGGTAATAAATGTAAAATATAATTAAACTGTGGAATAATCATCATTTTCAGTACATTTATTCTACCCAAAAGGGATAAACCTAATTTCGCCCAGTTCCGTAACGTGTTCTCAATTTTCAACAGTAGGGGGAGTAAGTTTTCTGTCATAATGTCCTTTAAGCCTGGTGTAAGTTTTATCCCTAGATACACCAAACCTGAAGGAAGCCATCTGAACTGCCAGTTCTGTCTGATACTTGGTGGGCATAGTTTTGAAAGTGGCATTGCCTCCGATTTTCCCCAATTTATTTTGTAACCTGATATCAAAGAAAAGGTATCAATTAAAGACAGAATTTGAGGAACAGCTGTTTCTGGGTTTGAGGTCACCAACAAAATATCGTCTGCATATAAAAACAGTTTGTGCTCCATCTTACCAGCTAAAATACCTTTAATTGTGGAATTATTCCTGATGGCAGCCGCTAACGGTTCCAGCGCCAGTGCAAAAAGCAAAGGGCTCAGGGGGCAGCCCTGTCTTGTACCCCGGTGCAGGGGGAAACAAGAGGACATGTTCCCATTTGTCAACACGGAGGCCTTAGGGCTACAGTATAAAAGTTTGACCAAATTTATGAAGGACGGGCCTAATCCAAACCTGTGTAAAGTTCTAAACAAATAAGTCCACTCGACCCGGTCAAAAGCTTTCTCTGCATCTAAAGAGAAAGCAACCACGGGTTCAGGGCAGTTCCTCGTCTGCCAAATTAGATGTAGTAGCCTACGTACATTGTCTGCTGAAGATCTACCTCGAATAAACCCCACCTGATCAGGATGAATCAGGCTAGGTATATGTGTCTCCAACCTCATGGCTAATATCTTGGCCAGTATTTTGGCATCTACGTTTATAAGGGACACTGGGCGATAACTTCCACATTGTTGAGGGTTTTTGCCCTTCTTATGTATCAGGGTTATAACAGCAGATTGCATACTTTGGGGTATATTACCCCTCTTGATCGCATCTCTGAATACGGTTACTAATCTTGGTGCTAGCAGGTCTGCAAATTCTTTATAAAAATCTGTAGGGAGCCCATCATTTCCAGGAGCCTTCCCAGAGCTCATTTTCCGTATAGCTTGTTGGACCTCTTCCAACGTAGGCTCTCCACCAATCTCCTTTTGCCTTTCCCCAGACAGGGTTGGAAGATCCATCTGGGATAAAAACCCATCTATTTTATCTTCATCCATCCCACTTTGTGAAGTGTATAGTTTCTGGTAAAAAATTTTAAATGATTCATTAATTTTCTCCCTGTCTGTCACTAAATTCTCATCTTCATTCTCCACTGAGGTTATTAACGTGCTATTAAACTGTTGTTTTACTCTTTGGGCTAGAAACCTTCCTGCTGCCTCTCCTTGCTCATAGTACTTCTGTCTACATTGAAATAATGAAAATTCAGCCTTTCTCTGTAGTATAGAATTTAGTTCAATCTTCAATTTGCTTAATTGGGTGAAGATAACTGGATCTAGCTGGGACGCATTCCTATTTTCAAGATTCTTTATTTCCGTCTCCAGTTCAACTAGTCGAGTAGCTGCTTTTTTTTTCAAATAGGAACTGTGTTGAATTAAGCGGCCCCTCAAGTAAGATTTAAATGCATCCCATTCTATTCCAGGATTGGAAGCTGATCCTTCATTGAATTCCCAGTACTCCAAAATTTCTTTTTTAATAAAATTACATGATTCTTGATTTTTCAGCAAAGAAGTGTTGAGTCTCCAGCAGCCTCGAGGGATGTCAGACTCGGTTTTAGATCCCAACACCACTTCCACTGGTGCGTGGTCTGATAGTACAATATTACCAATTGAAGCGGTTGTAACAATATTAACTAACTGTTTAGATAATAGAAAATAATCTATCCTTGAGTACGAGGAGTGTGGGTTGGAATAGAAGGTATACTCCCTTTCCCTGGGGTGTAGAAGTCTCCAGACGTCCACTAGACCAAGCTCATCTTCTAAAGCCTCAATGGCTAGCTTTGATTTATATACCACTCTTGTATTAGCAACTTTTGATTTATCTAGGTCTGGGTCTCTAATCTGATTAAAATCTCCCCCAATAATAATGTATTTATCGCCCAATTGTTTTGCCACCCTGGATATGTTGGCAAAAAAATCAGGCGAGTCTATATTTGGTGCATATATATTGATGAGAGAACATCTGTTGCCAAACAAATCTGCACTTATTGCCACCCACCTGCCCTCTCTGTCCGAGAGCTGTTTGTGAATGATAATATTTACATTTTTACGTAATAAAATACAGACCCCTCTCTGGCTTGAAGAATAAGCACTGTAAAATATTTTACCAACCCAATCCCTCTGCAGTTTTATTGACTCCTCTTTATCTAAATGAGTTTCCTGCAGGAAACATATATCTACCTTTTTTTGTTTAAGATATAGGAGGAGCTTCTTCCTTTTGATTGCCAGATTGGCCCCCTTAACATTCCAGGACAGGATTTTAAGCATGTCTGCCATGTTAATACAGCATCCCTACTATTTTGCTCTCATACGTAATAATTGACTTTGAGGAACAGATATCCCTACAGGTAGGACTGTGAAGTATCTTGACCCTTTCATCTCCCTGTGACCACAATGTACACATATACAAAAACAATGAGGGAAAAAAAAAAAAAAAAAAAAAAAAAAAAAAAAAAAAAAGAGAAGAAAAAACGAGAACCATGGAGAAACAACTGTACTCCCTTAACTCTAACCCCAAATCCCAACATAGTACGTCCGTGAAGCTGGAAAAGTCCCGACCCGCCACCTGCACCCCCTCCTCCCAATTATCACTATAGTCCAAACAAAATATATATTTACAAATATATGAGCAAAACATAAAAAAAAAAAAAAAAAAAAAAAAAAAAAAAAAAAAAAAGGGGAAGCCTCAAGCAGATTACAATCCCCATTAATAACATCAGAAAAAAAAAGGAGGATCAGCATAAACAAAAAGGGCCAACACATAGGTCTCTCTAAGTGGAAAGTGTCCTGACACTTTTAGCCCTTCTATTAACTGGGTGAATGTCCATCCTATTCCTTTAACAATCTATTCAGTCCTTCAAATATTTTCAGTATAGTGTCCACATCAATATTCCAGTCCAAACTACGAATCTATTAGAGGGGGGAAAAAATCAAAACAAAACAAAGCCCAATATTTCTGATGCGAATAAAGTATGAAGTATAATTTTACCCCTTAGAGGAACAAAACATGTTCCTTATAAAAGTAAAAAGGCATTAACTATATTGCTTTGCTCCTTTAACCGTGTTGAGCTCAAACCCTGAACATGAACTGGTTATGTTATCTGAAAAAAAAAAAAGATGGGGTGACTCACGTAAAAGTTCGTCAAGATGGAGCTGTAAACCGGTTCCTACATTTACCCCACATTCAGCATCGTCCTCTCCGTCCCCGCAGTATTCTCATCCAAGTCTCTTGGAGATGAAGTCCATCACCTCCTCGGGAGAGGCGAAGCTGTGTCGGACATTATCTGCTACGACTCTCAGCACAGCTGGGTATACCATAGTGTATCGAAGCCCTTTCTCTTGAAGTTTTTTCTTCACTCCGTCAAACTTTTTACGCTTTTGAATAACGTCTTGAGAAAGGTCTTGGAAAAAGGAGATCCTCTTGCCTCGCCACTCCACGCGCTCTTTCTCCCGAGCCGCCCGCAACACCGCTTCTCGTGCTCCAAATCTCATGAATCGTACCAGCACATGCCGGGCTCTGATGCCCCGCTGACCTGCTCGGTGGGCCCGCTCGATCTCAAATGCTGGGCCCATTTCAATGTCCAGAGCTTCTGCCAATAGTTTCTGCAAAAACGTCTTCATGTCTCGATCCTCTGTGCCTTCCTCCAACCCAACAACACGGACGTTATTGCGGCGGCTTGCATCCTCGAGGTAAGTTACTTTCTCCTGCAGCTGGGCGATGGTTTTAGCCGATGTGCCTACTATAGCATCCAGATTGTGGCTTTTATCTTCGAGGGTTGATATTCGAGTCTCGGCTTCCGTCACTCGAGCTCCCAGTTTATCCACCGCTACCTGAACCGCATCCATGCCTGATTTTAATCCGCTCATATCTGAAGCGATGCCCTGTAGCAATGTTTTGATGGTCGTTATCTCAGTTGCGGTGTCTGTCGGTGATGGACTTGGAGTAGCCGCCATGCTATCCTCTGAGCTTCCCTCTGTCTGTCGTGCGAGGCTCCTCAAACCGTACTGCGTAAGGGTTTTTTGGACTTGTTGCATAATATATGTAGTTGGGCTTCACCCCGCGAATATTTCAAGCGTTTAGGATATATCCAATATAAATTTTATGGGGGGGGGGAGTGCGTGCGGCTCCGCAGCGAGTTCCCTACGCGGCCATCTTGGGCAGTCGCTTCACCGGAAGTCCCAAGTCTCAGGCTCTTTAAAGGTAGTTTCCGTGCACTACTTCCTGTCCCGCTTCATGTTCTCTAAAGTGACGCGTCACATTTCCAGCATCCGGCAAAAATAGGATGGCTGCGGATTAGCTGCGACCTGTTGGACCAGCCATGCAGCTGAACCTCAACGGAACAGATGCAGTGTGATTTGACACATTGACTTGAATAGAGACCTATCTGATCAGACGCTGTGATGGAGCAGAGCTGCAACGCAGGCACAGCCGATGTATTTCAGCCGTCATCCTGTCAGGATTATCACTTTTATATTGTTATTGCTTATAGGGTCGATGAACTGTATTTCTACAGCACTTCTTTGGTCCTTTCTTTGGTCAAAAGACTTTCAACACTATATGCTACATTCACAATACATTCACACACTGATGGCAAAGCCGGTGTGCAAAGAGCCCATCAGTACTTTCAGTGGCCCTGAGAGCAATATGGAACTCAGTGTCATGCTCAAGAACACTCCAGGATGTTTTCAGGGGATGTAATGTTAAGTGGTTATCTGTATTACCAAATCCCATCCACAGCTATTCATACATTTGAGATCGAACTACCAACCCTTTGATTAGGACATCGCCAACTCTCATACCTCTTACTCTTACTAAGCTACGCTGTGCTCATGTTTATATCTCTACATAAAGCATCGTATTGAAAGGAGTATGACAGTTTGTTTCCTATTTCCAGACAGTTTAGTATCATATATACTATATTTAGTAAACACTGCATAGTTTTGGTTTTTCACCCTCTGCTGATGCTCTGAGGAAACAGTGCTGCCTGACATCGGGTGTTGGATATTGGCTGGCCACTGCAAACACATTTTTCTTCCTTCCTCTGATCCAACATGAGTCTTAGTTCTTGAGGTCGCCACACAGCTTGGTTATTTGAATCTGAACATATGTTGTTTCTGGGCTACAGCAACTGAGGATGCTCCCAAAAATAAAACTGAGTGAGTCCGCTTGTAAACAGTGAGCCTTAAAGAGTGGGAAACCACTGGCCCGCGGTATTCAACTGACAGCAGAGACAGGCAAAAGAAAGATAGAGGAAAAGCACGTGACCATTCCAAATGCCAGAACACACTGACACAGTCTGTAAAAAGTAATTTGGTATGAAGAGGCGGGGCAGTGTTTGTGAAATCTTAAGTGGTTTCAAGAGCAAGCAGGGTGGAAGATCTTGTCTTTTCTTGTGTGTAAATCCTCTGGTTTCAAGATGAGTTACAGAAGAGAAAAGTATAGTAGAGTAAAAGAAAAAAGGGTGGGACGACGGACAGGATTGGTTGGATGCATGGGGAATTTAAAGTGAAATGTTTTTGACAGGAGGTTACTGCTGTGACCTTATGTAGATGATAGACTGAGTATCATTGAGGAAATCTGAGATGTAACAGATGTAAACTAGAATGTATTGTAAACTTCTTACCCATCAAAGCAGCCACTATTGGCAGGAATAACAGCTAAACACACGTGTGACATTCTTTCTGCAATGGAAATCAAATATTCAAGAAATTTCTCCCCAGCTTGTTACAGAAGTTCCTCTAAGATTGGGCATTTTTAGGTTTCTTTTCTTTCACTCTTCTGTCAAATTCATCCCAAACCAGCTTCATAGGGTTTAAGTTTAGAGACTGGTCTGGCCACTCCATGTTTTCAATCGTACTATCATTTTCCCAAGGTAGTTCTGGCAGAACTTGAACTTATGTTTTTGGGTCATTATCTTGCTGTAGGATGAACCCCTGACCAGCTAGGCTCATTCCAGAGGGTATTGCATAGCGGACGCTGCAGAATACTGTGGGAGCTGTTTTTGGTTCAGGGTGCCTCTCACTCTGTACAAGTAACGGACCCTGGATACAACAAAACAGCCCCAGACCACCATGATTCCACCTCCATCGCTAACAATTGATATCACACACTGAGAAACCTTCCTTTTGCCCACTTGACAGCAAATACAAATCCTGCGTGATGAATCAAAGATTTTAAAGTTGAGATTCATTCATCCATAGCCCCATCTTCCCATCTTCAGTAGTCCATTGGCGGTGTTTCATGTCCCAGGCAAGCCTCTTTTTCTAATTCTGGCATCTTAGCGATGGCTTTCTTCCTGCAATGTGACCTTTCAAACCTACACCTCAAATTCTTCTCTTCACAGTTGAAAATGAGACAAGCTGTGCTTGAAGCTGTTGTGTGAGATGTCTGTCACATAACCTGTTGACTCTCAGAAACTTGTCGTGCTTTTCTGTTGCAGCTTAGGCTCTGCCAGACCTCTTCCTGTCAGAGTTTCCCCCAGTTTCTGAGTGTTGTTTGATGCTGAAGGAAACTGTAATCACTGACACCTCGACTTTCTTTGACATTTATCTACTGGAAAGACCTGCATCTTTGAGTGTTCGTCTTTCTACTATTCTATACACTTCTAATTACCTTTTCCTCATCAATTTTATAGCATCACACTACTTTCCATAGTACAATACAATTAAGTATGTCTCACGCAGGTATAGTACCACAAGGAAACTTATTGGGAAACTTGTAGGAGTAGGTAGCACTCACTTTTAAAGCATAAACAATCTCCATTGCCGCAGAACAGCTTTAAGTTTTTAAAGGGCATTTCTGTATAATTATGAAATGGGCATTATTTTCAGTTTTGTGTAACCTTACCTTTTTTCTTAACCTCTGGCAGTTCCTCCCTTACCTTTGTATCATTTAATTGGAATTGAACTGCTTGAATTTTAATTTAAAACAAAAAAAATAAAAAAAAGGAAAAGTTTGGGTTCCAAAACTTTTGACTGGTTGTCTGAAAGTACATGGCTGATAGGGACACAGACCAAATCCAGTGAGTGATGAAAAGTATGTGAGCTCTGTCTTTGGTTTAACAAAAAAACCTAGAGATAAATGTGTTCTAAAAAAAAAAGTAGAAGAACTCCCAAATGAGGCTTTGTTACATCTCAGTCTCCAGAGGAGGTTTGAAAAACAGAGGGCAAATTGAGAGAAGTTGTTAATACATGAGAAGAACAGGTGACCAAAAGTGTACAAGGGAAAACCAGGCCAGCTTTCTCTGAACTGGAGCAGAGGAGGGAGGAACCAGGGAAAGAGTAGACTCGAGCCAAAATAAATGGGTGAAAATTATGTTTTGATCTGCTGCAGTGCCCAACATTGAGCTTCAGGCCATAATCCATCAAGTGGAAAAAAAAGAGAGAAGGAGAGAAATGATGAGGTACAGAGGAAAGGAGGAGAGGGTGGACAGTTAAGGACAAGATGGAAAAAATCTAAATGGAGTCTGAGGATGAATGAAGAGATGGAGAATTTAGAAGTAAGGGCAGTCTGTTAGAAGGACTGTAATGAAGATAGATCCACTCAGAGTCATTAAATTATTTACCAAGAAGAGATATGACATTAAGAGCACATGCTCCAAGACCAGTCCACTTCAGCCAAAATCCAAATGACACAAACGAAGAAGGGAAGTCGTGGTTTAGTGCATTAAGGAACCAAATGTTGGAGAAAAAATGACTAATGGAAACAGCAGAGTTGTTCTTAAGTTCACTGCAATTGAAGTGTACAGTTTTATACAAGTGTCTGCACCAAAGTCTCCACACTAATTGAGAACCATAGATTTAAAAACTTGGTTTGGAATCACTGAAAAAAATACCAACAGCTGGAAAAAAAAAACAAACAAAACTGTTGTGTGTTTGTTATGTGCTTGTCAAAACGTATTATTGCCTGCCAAACACCAAAGCTTCATAGTTGTATTCTGAGAATTTTACTCCTTAACAGACTTCCTTTCAGGTTTAGAATGAGCTGAAAACTGAAAGTGTGAATTTATGACCTCATGAAAAAGCGAGCAGTGTTTTCTTTTAATCTGTTTTGAGCATTCTCCAACTTCCCTCTGGCATCCAGTTACCTTGTCTACATTGAGATATTCTTACTGTATGTTCTATTATTAAACCCTTAGGTAAATTGGTTTCCATCCACTGCTCTTATAAGAGTAAAAGAGCTGAGGCCATTGAGATTAAAGGCTTGTGGAAATACTTCAGTTCCATTTTATTACTCTGGAACAAAACATGATGACATTTTAAAATGACTTAAAGAGCACCAGTGAACTCCTAATGGTACTATATGATACAGAAAACATGGTGTAGATGCAGAATGTAGTCGGGATGGGAATTCAATCAAAAGATGAGCAGGCTGTATTCACTGATTATTAGTAATTGAACCCCACCCCATGCCCTCATGTTCAAATTTAGAGCTGATGCAATGTTTTCTTCTCCTGAAATATAATCTGTGATTAGTTAATGCAGCGTTCGTTTCTATAACTCAATTAATCTTACAATTCAGGTGTTAATTATGTGGTTATTGAAGTCTGTTTTGTTGAGCCCTTTGACAGCAGCTCGGCATCAGGAGGCGAGTAGCGGCAGTGTCTGTCTCGACCTTCGAGTCAGTGTTTCTTTGATGCAGCAGTATGGCGTCCATTTTTACATTTACAGTCAGTTCAGTCTCTGCAGTTTTCTTTGTGAGCACTACACCTGTATTTTCAGCAACGGCTGCCCCTGTTTTCCTCTTTTTTTGCTATTTAATCCAGTTTCATCTTCTGGTATGAAATGCCGTTAGTGAGCAGCTTCCAGACACTCTACAGCTACTGCCTGGAAGGAGAACCGCATTACAACCAGGTGCTGAAACCCAAAGGTTAAATGCATTTGTAAGATGAGTATCATTTTCTCTTTGTTTTTATAGCAATCATTTGTATTCTTGAAAATCATAACCCTGCTCTTGCATTTAGGTTATTTGTATGTCAGTTAAAGTAACATTGCTTCCATCAACTGGTTTTGATGTTTTGTCAGAAGCTTTATTTTTTCTCTGCAGTGAAGAGGAAAATAGAATTCCTCTTTTTTTCCACCTCATTATCAAGGCTTGTTTTCCTTTAGAGGATGAACAGAGGAAGAACAAACAGTCTTCAGTGATTTATGAATAGATGCCTGAACTCACAGACAGACAAATGAGAGACCTTGTCCTAACTTTATCCTCCACCATGCTTTCTAATTTGGTTCAGAGAGCAGTTTTCTAAAGGTTTGACTACTTGTATGGTTAGTTTTCTAATACTTTATCATCTGGCTGCTTGTGTTTCAGCCTGTTAAAAGTTTTTATGTACATGTTGTGCAGTTATGTTGATCATACTGTTGTCACTCGCTCAAAAATTTCCATGAAGAACACCGACTTTGAAAACATTATCTAAACATAACTTCAATAACTATCAAACAGCTCTTTGGAAGGAAGAAAACCAAGAGGCAACATCCAGTAGAGAAAAATGAAGCCCATGCAGAAGCGCTAAAAGTTGCTGTTCATCAGAATCCACGAGAGGCTGGCTGCAGAAAGAAGTCAAGTACACATCAAGCCAAAACAAATTACCAAAAAACAGACTTTTACGGTATTAAAAAACACACATTTTTTAAAAATTCAAAAAACAGCTTGGGTCTGAAATGCTAATTTCACTATCAGCACACACTGTACAGGGGGTGAATTTTTTTCTGACTCAGCGGTTTAAAATAAATTAGGATTACAGATTTCTCCAATCAGATGCTCAAATCAGCTCATGTGACTGACAGATGCCCTATAGATGTTAGAAAGGAAGCTCAAAGTCCACATCAAATCCAAGGTGGCCCTGTCCAATGACTGGCTTCATCTGACTGTATCAGGAACAGTTGGGTGACATCGCGGAGACTACGTCCATATTTTATACATAGACTTTATATAGTCTATGAAGAAAATAGACCATAAAACACATGCTAAAGCAGTGTGCCTCAAGACAGTTCCAAGAAATTAATAAAAGAGACATTTAAACAATGTTAAGGGTACTTCAAAGCTAATTTATGTTTTACAAACCTTAAAATATGCCTTAGAAATGAAAGACACAAATTGTACTTGGATACAGATGTGCAGGTTACCTTGAAATATTTCTCACCATGATTTGAAAAGTAAGATGTTAGAAATTAATGCGGAGGATGCCATGAATCACGGCATTAAGAGTTCCTCAATACAGATTTTTACACTTTAGAAAAGAAAGGAAACATAACTTAAGATAGAGGGTACCTTGGAGAAAACTGATCTCTGCACAATTGTGTTATCTTTTTTCAACACGTAATCCAAGTACTTTGACTAAGCGTTTGAGTTCAGTCATTTCTGGGTTTATTCATTTAAACGTAGAAAATTTTCCAGTAAATTTTATTATCTTACAAACTGAAATGTTTTTTTTCTCTAAGGACTTCATTCCTATAAGATTAAAACTTTGTTCTTGAGCTCATTACTTTTTAAAACCAGTAATGTGGCCCTTCTCTGTCATAAAATACCCCTTGATAGGGACACTTAATCACATGATTACCTCTTGGGCATTTTGAATCATTCTTGACCCCATTTTTATGTGAATGCACAGGGTACAATTAAACAACTGATTCCTGTTCTTATTATTTTATTTATCCTGATATTTTCCAACGAATGCTTAATTTTCATTGTTACTCTGCATAGACAGATACTAACTTGTGTTTTTGTATTTTAGAGAAGTTGGCATTTCATCCTTATGATTAATAACAAGAAATTTCACATCATTTTTCGGATAAATTTCACAAACCTTTGTTTAAGGAATTCATTGATCTACCAATAAGATTAAAGGCCTAAACTACAAATATAAGACCCTGATAATAATGGACCAGTATTATCCTTTAAGCCCTCCCCAATCCCCAAAGCTCCCTTCTAAGAAGAAGAAGAAAGCAAAAGCAGGAGTGTTAATGAGGGAGAAGGAGCTGGAGGAGGAAGAGTAAAACAGCAACAGAGAGAAACTCAGAGCCAAAACAGCTGGCAGGGTAGAGATTTGGCAACACATGGAGAAGGTAATCTGACCGTGAAAGATGAGGCTGAGGAAGAGGACAAACACACCTCTCTATGGATGCATATATGAAGCAAGCTAAAGCAGGTAACAAATACGTCAATAGAAAACTAGCTGTACTTAAAGACGGGGGCGGAAAGATGTGAGATTTTAAAGGTGAAGAATGATTAAAAACTGATCCACAAAGTGAGAAGGGCTGTGGAGGGAGGGGGTGAGTGGGTGACTGCATGACTCCCATTAAGTCTGTTGTCCCTGGCAACCATAAAGTCTCCTTCTCTTTCTTTTCTTCTAACTTTTGCTCATTTCATAAATTATATCTCTCTAATACACATCCTCACTGCTGTCCTCTCCTCCCTGCTGGCCCCTGCTATCTCTCCTTTTCTTTCATCTGCGCCTGAGTCGTGCAGTGAGTCCTCGGTTCCTCTCATCTCTCTGCAGGCTTATGACTTTGTTTCCTCCTAATGACCATTTCTTCTTCACCGTCTTCTTCTCTGCTCCCACGCCCTTTTCTCCTCACCCCGTCTCTTGTTGCTCCATATTCAAAAATTCTGCCTCCTCACTCCCTGCTTGTAGCCGTCTCCTGCTGTCTTCCTCTGAGTGGGTGTGTAGATGACATTCGAATGAACGCCACACAGCCCAAACCACTGTGACTGCCACTTCCCACAGAGCAACACCCTAACCTGCCTCTTGTAATTCTTCCAGCCCAACAGCCTCACACTAGTGGACTGGTTTGTCAGTGTGTGTGTGCGTGTGCACACATACACTGCTACAGTTCCCAACAGCCAAATAGATTGATTAACACACAATCACCCATTTATCCTCAAATAAACATCAAGTGGGAAATCAGCATGGATAAAGCCATTTTTAAATGCCGTCCACTGAGAAAAGACACTTAATCTTACCCATGGTTCCAGTGGAAATGTTCAATTACCACTTCCAAATGAGTACCCATGCTCCATCAGCTCTGTCTGAGTAAACATAACCTAAGAGGAAACTTGTACCTCACATAAGAACAGCTCTCAATTCACAGCAGAGGCAGCAGCAGAAGAATCCATCCATCTAGTTAATTAAGCACTTACTATATATATATATATATATATATATATATATATATATATATATATATATATATATATATATATATAAATATATATATATATATATTCCCTCTTATTGGTCAGCCCCTCTGGAGGCCTGACATGTGCAGAGGCCCAGCCATTCAACGCGTCATAAATCAGAGTTCCTTCTTCAATGACTTCATATTTCAGCAAGCCCAGTGGTACCTATTTATTTATCTATTAAAGTCTTTTTTTGCCTTTAATCAGAGGGAAGGACAGAGGGAGGGAGAGAAAAAGGAGAGATGTTTTAAAGAGGCTGGTTGATGGATTAAAAAAAATAAAATAAAATACAGTCTTGATTTCATGTGTGTTAAGTTAAAAACAGTAAGTTAACAGCGACTGGCCAGTCACTGCTAGCCAGTTTTAATGTAACCTTCACTGTTTTAAAGCTACAGTGAGAAGAAAAAGGAAAATCTCTCAGTCAGATCCTAGATTGAAACCCTCATTTCCTGTTGGTCAAGCTACAACTCCTCTGATGATGACAAAAGATAAAAGACCCATATTTTTTCCTTTAGTTATCGCAGTAATTCACCTATAATTGTAAAATAATGTGCTGATTCAGGAAAAACGATTGAGTCAGGTCATTTCAAATATTATTTTAGGACATCTCTGGCTTTATTTGATTGGTCAGCTGGAGAGAGACAGCAAACAGGAGGAGAAGAGAGTAGGGGAAGACTTTGCATCAAAGGGTCGAGACCAGGAGTCAAAACAGCTGCAAAGAGGACGGTGGCCCCAGTATATGGAGAGTCCGTCCAAACCACTTAGCAAAACTGACATCTCGTTAAGTCCAATTTTTGACTCACAGACAATTTTGAAGGTGAGCCCATCTATATTGACTTTATGGGTAATGTTGGGCAATGTATTGTATGGCCATATTGATAAATAGTTCACACCTTTTTTCTTCAGCATGATGAGCTCCTGAATGCAGGGGGAGTGTCTGAACAGCACTGCATGTGCCATCAGCACTTTACTTGCAGCCAAAGAGAATGAGGTCAGGAGAGGAGAACATGCTGCACATCACTACTGTGAGCCAAAAAGAGAAAAATGTGTTGGTCAGAATTTCTTTGTATTGCCAAAATAAAAAAATAAATAAAATAATATAAAATAAAATATAAATAACCTCTCCTAGAACTATTTCATAACACGTCTGCTCTGTTTGTTTCATGGCTGTCGGTTTGTGCTTATAACCGGGCAGAACAGGCAGGAGCAATTTTGAATCCTTTTTTTTTAAATCAAGATTGGATCGAGGATGCAGGAAGCATTTCTTATTTATAATTGTACTTCGTTCTAAAATAGATAACGCAGTTTAACATAGTCCCAACACTGAGCATAAAGCTGATGTGCTGAATTGAGTCAGAATTAGAAAAACTTGAATGTCCTCAAAGAGGCAATTTGTGGTGCAGCACATAAATACAAACAGATTAAAAACACATCAGACAGAAAAACTCAAATATCTAATATTGTCTCTTGCAGCTTCTGAGATGCATATCATGACTGTATAGTAACAACTGTGTCATAAATAAATGAATTTATATTAAAAAAAAGCCTTATAAACTGCTCATTTACTTGTGCACGTATACTCCACATCCCTTGCTTAGTCCATGCATCTCCTCTGACTCCTTGTAGCTACCACAGCTAATTAAATAGAGTTGTCACCATGGGAATAAATAACCTTTTACTTGGTTTGTTCTGATTTTGGTTGGTGATCTTCCAAGGAACTGCAGCTGTAACTTAATTTTTAGCTTAACTGAAAACCATGCACCAATGGTAGCATTCATGTGAAGTATGATATGATCATTTTATTAATAAAACAGATTTAAATCTACACCTTTACAGCTTTACAGCAACAAAAAGTTTATAAATTCATGTGCCTGAAAAAACATTGACACATCACATCAGTCAATGACATCAGCTAGCCAGAGTTTGTGAAGGTCTGAACTGCCATTAGTCAGCACTTCACTTTTGTAGAAAATAACTTCATAACTCCGTACAAAAGACAAGCACGTTCAATTTGGCCTGAAAATAGAGTCACTGCCAGAAGTCCTCAGCTTCAATGTAGTTCTGTGATTTTTTTGTATTTCTCATACACATCTATAAAAAAACATAAAGACATCTTCATAAAGAACCAACCAGACTATTACATAAAAGCTGACTTAAAAAAATCTTCTCAATTTGAATTTGTCTAGTTTAAATAAAACGAAATACATTATGTAAATCTGCAAATCAGCTATATCAACTTTGCTCCATACAACTATTTCTCAAAATCTAATTCCCTCTTTGGAGATTGAAAGCTGCAGTTGGAAATTCTGTTTGTAAAACAGAAGCAGGAAAAAAACCTGATTATATTTGTCCTGTGTGCGGGGCAATTATTCTAGGGTTTCCATTTCCTGGGGTCATTAAACGCACCACTGGAAAAAGGTCTACAATAACTGCCCCTTATCTGAGGTTTTAGATGAACCATGTGGTACTGTTGCACTGCAAGCCTTGAATTATCTTAACAGCACTGGTTTCTTTCACTGGAGTTTATCTGTGGTGTTACTGAAACAGCTTTCAAAGTGGGAACAATTACAATACACAGTGCTTGTGGATTTAATGCTGCTACAGTACCATTTTAATATAACTACACCCCTGGTACCATTAAGACTTCAAAATACACAAACATACCTTCATCTGATACAGGCTCATTGTGTACAACAGTGTACACTGAACACATCTCAGCAAGGTGATTTGCCCATTCCCCTTTGTCTCAAAGTTATAGCATTTAGCTATAAAAAAGAACTGATTCAGCTGATACTTATGATTAAAAATGTAGAGTTTATCCCCCAAATGTATGTAAAGTGAGAACGGTAAAGAGGTTAAGGCAAAAGACAGCGTTTGTGCTTACTTGTTTGTTGATTGTTTTGATATGTGATAGAGTAAGTCCCCTAAAAGGCAGCTTATTGCCACCAGACTAATTTTGTCAGTAAACCAGTTCTCACCTGATGCTTGTATATTGGGACAAGGACAGTAGTCCACCAATTAGGTACCAAAGGTATAACTGACGCTCAAGTTCACTATGTATGTAAACATTCTGAAGTGGCTTCCACAGAATGCTTTTGATGTCAGGTCCTACCGGATAAGTCAAATAAGATCTGCCCCGCTGTTGAAGGTTTTAAATCTTTACTGAAGACTTACCTTTTCACTTTGGCCTTCTCTCAGAGAAAAAAAAAATTAGACTGATAATACTTTAATATACTATTTATTTTCATTATGTTGGGTTGTTAATTGTTTTCTTCTATCTTTTACCTTGTAAAGCACTTTGGTCAACATTGGTTATTTTAAAATGTGCTGTAGAAATAATGATGACTTGACTGGACTGCCTCCTCAGTCTCATCCCCAACAGAGGAGAATTTATGTTGTAACAAACATGTGACTACGCAACAGGGGTAATTTTTTATAGTTGTAATTACATCAGTAAGTCACTTATCTTAGCATTTACCTGCTATCAAACAACAGTACTTACCTCTGACATGAACAGCTCATTTGGATGCCAAAATAATCAGTCTAGTGCCAAATCACATCAAATGTTACCTCGAGATGCTGTAAAGAAACGACTGGTCCAGACCTGCTAATGTTATATTATTACCAAAGACCCAACATCAAGACAAGATTAGGAGTCGTATATCATCTTGACCCATCATTCAGCAAAGCAGTTTGCAGCATTTACCAAGTTACAGTGGCAATGAAACACTTCCTTTTAACAGGCAGAAACCTTGAGCATCCAGACTCATGTTATACAGACATCTACTGAGAATGAGTTGAAAGAGAGGGATGGACGTATAAGAACAATATTACAAAAATGACAGTGTATGTGTACTATTTACAGGAACTTCCAATTAATGCTAAGACAATGTAAATAATAGGGGTAGGAATAAAAGTATCAATCTGAGCAGAAGAACTGTTCAGAAATAACCATGGCATTGTAGCAATGATGATAATGGGGGGACTGACATTAAGCAGCAGGAGGCTGTCTACAATAAATTATTATGAAGTTTGAAACATCATAATTAGTGCACATTCCAATACTAAAGACTGCCAATTTATCTCAAATGTCTTACTGTGAAGTTCATCCAGATGTTTCTTATTTCTATATCTAACTTGGCTGTGAGCACTGCACATGCACAGAGTTCAGGTTAGTGTTTTTCCCCTATACATAATAAAGCTGTTTGTACGAGTCACCAATGTAAGACTCTTTTTTGCAACTGAACTTGCATAATTAATCACATTTCAATGGTTTATGCATGTCAAGAATTAATAAAAGTTCAAACATTTTCCAACTAGCCTTGTTGTGAGTTGACTCCATGAGTCAAAATGTCAGCTTAGTGGATTCCCTTTTCCCTCCAGTCAACCCCCTTCAATAAAAAAACCTTCGCACTCGAATAACATTTACCCCAGCAGCATCACAGCCTAGTCAATCCTGCCTCATAATCACAGGATCAGCTGCCGACAGCCAGGATTGATGGTGAAATGAAGAAAAAAACCACTTGAAAGTATGAAGCAAGTTTGGTGCTCCAGTAGGAAGGGAGGGTGAAGAAAAGAGGCAAAAAGATAGACTGATAGCACTTTAATAAGACCAGTATTCAATAATGGTCAATTCATCTATCATTCACTCATTCATTTACATTACAGGTTGGGTTGGAGTGGCAGCAGGCACAGCAAGTCCACCCTTTCATCCCTGCCTCAAGATATGTTTTCCCACTCCTGGAGGAGTAAGAAAACGTTCCTCAAATATTCTCATATGACATATTTAAAGTCTTTTTAAAGCAGAAATAAATTTGTGTTATGAGTTGGTCACACCACAGAGACATGTGTCATTGGCCACTGAGCCAAGTTTGAAAGATAAAAAAAAATGCTGAGTATATAAAATTAATAAATAAATAATACATAAATATAAAAGGTCTCAAAATTATGGAAGAATAAGCACTTCTCTCTCTGCAGTGGAATGCTGGGGGCGTGTCAGTTAGGAGCGCTTAGCCACGCCCACATACGGAAGAGAAGCCACCTCCGTGTACTGTACTAGGACGTTACAAACAGTAACAATGGAAGTTAGCACTAGTAGCATCATCAGACTGACCCAGCCCTTCCTATTTCAGCCATCAGAACCAGAAACTGACTCTGAGTCAGACACTGATAGTTTCCTCACAGTCTCCATCAGAATTGTTATTTATTTCTACCATTTATGACATTCAGCAACATGTATTACTAACTAGTAACGTTATAGACTAGACAATTACATAAGGCAAGGCTATCAATCCACCTGTTTCTTCAGAAGAAACTGCTCTTGCTGGCGGTTATCGGTTTCCGGTTGCCTTGCAGGGGGCAAGGTTATGCTAATGATGGCTCCATGATGTAACTCAGCTATGATGAAGAATATGACTGATTCTGCTTTACACAGACTTTAAATCCCTCCAGCAAGCTCTGGGTCTGCCCTGAGGTCTGCTTCCAGTTGGACATGCACAGGAACTGTCCAGGGGATATTCTAACCGGATACCCAACACACTGCAACTGGCACTTTCAGATGCAAGGAAATAATGGCTCCACTCCAAGCCCTCTTCACATGATAGAGCTCCTAAAGCTGAGCCTAGCCACCTTTCAGAGGACTCTCAGTGTGGCCACTTGTGTCAATATTGTGGTCATTACACAAAGCTCATGATCATCAGTGAGGGTTGACACATGTGTCCACTCATGTATACATGTTCATCTATGTTAAAGAAAATATGAACATTTTATAAGAATATGTTGGTTGTATGTTGTATGTTGCAGATAGACATGGATGGTACTTTATTTATTTATTGCCTAAAACTGATAAAACAAGGAAGTTGTTATCATATGCTGAGGTGTAAAGCCACGCTCTAAATACTTGTCTGGGTGAGATGGGATGACAATCTTTCTCTATAATGGGCTAAATTGCTAGAAAGCCCAATAGATTGCCCTCGTCATCCACCCCAATCTCTACCACCAAAAGACCCTCTCACCGGAACACCATTAACCACAGCCCCATCGCTGCCCAGTTAAACCTGCTTCATAATTATAGGATCAACTGCTGACAGCCAGGATTAATGGTGATGGAGGGACACACACATACACACATGCACAAAAAAAAAAAAAAAACTCTTGAGAGGACAGAGGGAGATTCGAGGCTGGTAGAAAGATGCGCAGCCATTAAAGCGACCTCGGAGAACATCAAAACAGATGACTCAACAGGATGAAAAGAGGGATTTTATGCAACCAATGCATGTTGAAAGAGAGGAGAGAGGCTGAGAGGGAGGAGAGGGGGGATTTATTCTGAGCCTGTCTGGTGATGCAAAAGTGTTTTAAAACAGGAGAATAGAAAGCAAAAGAAAACAGGCCGATGAGCAAGGCAGGGATTAAAAATACAGAACAGATGAAAAAGACGAGACGAAGAAAGGTAAAAGCCTCTCTTCATTTTGATACCCATGTATGTCACTTTGAACCAGCCATGTTTCTCCTTTGCTGTCACCATTTAAGCTCCTCTCTCCTCTTCAATGTTCCTTTTACAAAAACAACAACAAAAAAAAAAACTCAATATGGTCCCAACTCAGAGAAAACATGACAGGGGGGAGTCCTCAAACTCTCCCTTACATTCACCAACAATGTTTACGCTATTTGATGTTCTGCCATTGTCACTCTGCTTTCCTTTTTCTGTTAATGGAAAGCTGCAGTGCAGATATTCTTCAGACAGCACAGATTATAACAATATAACTTTTCATTCACTGCTCTTCATTCAACTCTGTGTATCCTCCCTTTGATTTTGAACATTTGTTGAGGAAAAAGGCATTTTTTTGACTCGGAAATATCATGTTGCTGCATATAAATTCTGTCTATACCTTATCCTATCACATCTTTTTTTCTATCTCTAGTGGATGCATGTAACAGTATGGACATGGTGTATATTTCAACCTGTTGAAATCCCAAGCCTGATCTTCTATTGGATCATAAACCTTATTTTGATCATCGCAGCACATCCCAACCTCAAAAAAACTTGAAACATATCTCAGTTAGCTTTGTCCTAATGGTCAAATTTAAAGCTACAGCTTATCAAAGTTAAGTGGAGTGCCTTTTTGTAAAAGTATAACCAGTGCATATATAAAAGATAACTCACTAACCAGTGAAAAACTGCAGTAGTAGAGAGATATTCAGTGCTTGACAAATTTATTAGATCACCACCCAGTTTAAGATGTTTGTCACCACTGCCCTAAATTAACGGGATATAGCTGACCACCAAAAAACATTTTGTTTTTCTGTCATAGTGAATCCACCAGGATGTGTAAGCTCTGTCATCAAAATTGTGTATTTAATGCTAAAACATAATTATTATCCATGAATTCTTAAATGTACTGTTTTACAAAAAAAATAAAAAAAGAAAGAAAGAAGAAAGTAAGCACGTTAATATTGATTGATAAATAAATTACAGTTTTTTACTTTTGTTCCTGAATAAAAAAAAAATCTTTTAGTGGCTGTTTTTTTTTAAATAAATTTCTTACTTCTTAGGAATTTCAGTTTTCCGGACCAAAATTTGGGAATAAAAACATCAGTTTGAAACTCCTCACTCCTTTTCAAAATGGTGTAGCAAAGTGAAATTTATTAGAAACACAAGGTCAGATTTAAAGTACTTCATGATGCTGGTTGGTTTTCTTATTTTTATGACAGATGGTCTAATTTTTATTATGCACTGCATATGTTTTAGCAAAACTGCTCTACTAAAACCAACATTGTTATCTTGTTTTCTGACCATTTCCAAGTAAGTCTATTGCTCTTAAACCCTTCTATCAATTTTCATTTTTTTTTGTCCAGTTTTCATTCTATCTGCATTTTTTGTCCCTTCACAGGTACTTTGGAGCCCACCTTTCCCATGTTTCCTGACTTAAAATCAATCATCAGGAAAAACTTAATTAACAGTGCTGTGTCCTGGTAACATCATGTGATTTAATGAAAGTTCTTCATTTGTCCACCAACATTGATTATATGTGACTCACATCAGGAGGGTTCTGTGACCCTTACTTAATTGGTCCTGACAATGCACTATGGCAAATCTATGCCTGAGATCAATCTAACAGTGACAAACAAGAGCAGGTCCTGTGTGAAGGTGTCTTTCTATTGTCTTTCTTAGTCCATATAACCAATCAGTGCATCTGAAGCATGTCAGAGGACAGCTTGTAAAATGAGGGCAATGTTTATTGGCGTACTTCAGTGAACATTAAGTCCTTATGTTCTTTATTAGTTCACTGACACCCAACAAATAATTTTTTATGTGAAGTTATTTTCAATCTTTTGTTTATCTCAGTTAATGAAAATGATGAAACATGATGAAAAACACTGGCATGCTAATGTTAGCGTACCTGCCAACTTTTGACATTGACCCCCCCGGACCAGTCATTTTTGTGCTTGTTCCATGTTCTTCTCATGCTTGCAGATGATAACAGTTAATGGTTTGCGATTAATAAAGGTTTAAAAAAAAAACCTCCATACCGGTTACTTTTGGCCATAACCACGGCAAAACAATTACACTTGGCTCTCTATTTAACTCTCGGACGATTTTACACAAACAACCAACCATGTCCGTTACAGTATCAACGTGGAAAACCGGGAGTGTTGGCAGGTATGTTGTTGTGACAATGCAACAGTGGTCTCTGGTTCTGGTTCAGTCGGCGCGAGATCTAAACTCCATCCCCTTGCATGCTTTGAAGGCTTAACTTATTGATCAGGGGTGGCGTTTGTCACTCGAAGCCATAGCTCAACTTGTAGATCAGACGTTCACTTCAGCATAAGAAATCACGGGTGTGGTGTGAGAGAATGTGAAGCCAATGAAATGCTAGCGTCTCATGGCCAATGCGTGAGTGTTGGCAGCTATGTGTTAGTGTCACAGAGGTCAGCCACCCACCTACTGTTTGTTATCAAACAATGTTATCAAACCAGGTGACCAGTTGTTTAGTTTTATTGTTAACCATATCAACAAGACTATCCAGGATAGTTTAGATTACATAGTCTTGATAGAGTGCAGACATTTGATGGTGCACAGACTCTATAAAGCATGCTGTCTCAGTGACATCACCCACTGGTTTCTGAAGGGGAGTTTTGAAGCCCAATGATGGCAGTCAGTAAAACGGAAACACCAGGCAAAAGAGATGGAGATGAGAAAGAACTTTGTCATCCTCATTGATAGCTTTAGTGTGCCAATCTGCCATTCAAGTTAGCCCTGCCCGTGAATAATGTAAAACTCGTTACCTGAAGTCACAAATGAACAAAAAGAAAAATCAACAAAAAAAATGATTAGTAGAATAATGATCATGATGAAAACTAGCTCCTTTGACCGAAAGCATGTTTGAAAAATGTTTTATTTCACCGGTTATAACTGATGAGTTGGTCTTTAAGATCTAAACTGCGGCCATTCACTGTGGGAGCCCTTGAAGTCATGACTTCACTTGGGATATCTGTAGTTTTGTCTGCGATTCATTCTGTGTTCAGAGAGGCTCAGTGCAAAGCTAGCCTAAAGCTGAATTGGCTTATTCACAAGTTTGACACAAACTCTGACTCTCTTACATTAAAGCAGTAGCTGCCAAAAAAAGTTGAACTACAACTAAAAACCAACTTCAGAGTATGTCGAACAAAAAGCTTACAGGACTCCTTCTCTCCCTCGGGGTTGATAATAATAAGACAGCCTGACTGCCACTTTTAAAGTCTTTGAGGGAACTCTGCATATACAAGCGCTACCTTCACACACACACATACACACACACACTATTCATGACCTGGAGGTGTGCCATGCAGGCAAAATGAATTAAGTGTGTACCCTCCGTTTGTCTGCTGGAGACTGATCAAACATGGTGGGAAGCTGATGCTAAAACCCTTTAGATTGACTTACTTTTAATAACTCTGATATATGCAATTAATTAGCTGCTGCAAGTGGCTGCTGGATCTGATTTTGCTGAGAGTTGATGGCATCAAGGCAACCTTTGTGCATATATATTGTAAAGTGAGGTGCTTTCATCAGAGAGCTTTGCCAATTAGTGTGTGTGGTGATACACTCACTCTGATTAAAACACACACACATAACTTCAAGAGAGAAGCCACAAGACATGGATGAATGAGGAATGAGCCATATGGATTACATTAATATCAGGGGGAAATGATGAAATAAAATGGATTTGTGCAAATAACAATAAAGCCACTTTATACCCATACAGTGATTGTTGTTTTCCCTCAACCTTAATCAAGCTTATATTTGAATACAATACTTTCTTTGTGATATTGGCCTTGCATTGTTTTCCCTCATGCATCACCATGACAAGCTTGCTGGCCAATTAGGGCTGCTGCCTGGGGTGGGAGTTGGCATGGAAACCCCACATGGCAGGCCAAGATGTCAGCAGGGTGCAGGAAACGGTGGGCGAACTGACTATAAATACCGCAGGGTTTGAAAACAACAACAAAAACCTAAAGCTAAACAGAGTCAAACAGCATATGGTAGGTCTTGTAGTATATGGTAGGTGGGACACATGCATGAGATCGTGACATGGTTTAGAGGTAGATCATAAAGAATCGTATACAGTCCCTTCTGTACTGCTTTAACTGACTGATCTATAATGATGTGATTACCCTTTCTTCATCTCCCAACTCTTTCCTTCTGATTTCCTTTACACAAGTTGGGAAAAGAGATGACAAGCTTGTTTGAAAATGATATTCTACAAGATGTTGTAGAAACTTGTAGTGATATGTTTCAGTTGGGTAAACAAAAAGCAGCTGTAGGTCACTTGTCCAACCCCCACACAGTCGAGGTGGATGGCTGTCTAACATGAGTCTGGTTCTGCTTAAGGTTTCTGCCTGGTAAGGAACTGTTTTCCTGGCCACTGGAACTTGCTAAATGCATTGTTATTTGGCAACTTAATCTTAGTATTTATGTTGCATTAGGGGTTGATAACTGCTGAGCAACAGACAGGTGGCATTTGTCACTCTGAGCCATAGCTCAACAGGTAGATAACAGATAACTGAACAGATTTGTTTTTTTATTTTTTGCTGAAGATGGACACGTCAGCATGTGAAATTAGGGGTGTGGCATGGGAGCCTGTAAAGTCAATCAAATGTGTGTCTCACGGCCATTCAGTAAGAGTTGACAGCTATGGGTGATGAATTGTACAGCTATCGAAGCAATGTAGGTAAAATACTGGGAAGGATTTTAATGTATGATGTTTCAAACAACCCATCAGACCAA
The DNA here is from genome assembly GCA_030710495.1 of Labroides dimidiatus. NCBI lineage: Eukaryota > Metazoa > Chordata > Actinopteri > Labriformes > Labridae > Labroides > Labroides dimidiatus. The sequence goes on from CM061145.1 coordinate 28,609,115, forward strand.
TTAAGGGGTTGGCAGCCAGAGCTGTTTTAGTTAAATTTTTGAGCAGGGGCACATCAAGACCATGAATGCTCCTTCTGCATCAGTACAGGGCTACGTAAAACCCGGAAGTACAAATCAGGCTTAAAGGTAGTGTTGGTATTCAGGTTCAGATACACTTTTTGTTATACTAGTTAAAATGATCTTTATGTCCCGATGAAAATCAATGCATGATGTTTTCTTAAAATAGAGCAAAAAATATTTGCTGTCTACAGCAGGAGTAAACCTGGGAAAACACCAGCCAATCCTGGCGTTTGGCATCCAATTTATTAAACCAATTTATTAAACCAATCAAAGCCTGTTCTGCCTGCCTCCTGTGCGTACATTTCACCGGAGTGCACTAGTCCCGATTCAATGCGCACAACCAAGAGGGATCCAAGTACGCTGGAGAATGGCAGAAAAACTACCTATACCCTGATTACTGGTAAAGCAGTGCAAACAAAAACAATGTGCTGAGGACCGGTTTTGAGTCTGTAGTTTTGAATCAGTGATGATCATATAATCGTGAATCAGTGGCACTTGTGCATGTGAGCGGGGGCTTTGCTGTGGTGGAGCTCTGAGTGTGGGAGGGTGGGAGCTAAACAGAGGCCTGAGAAGATGCTACATTCAAATTCATGCTAGTTTTTTGTGACTACCATCTGTGCCTTTCAGTCATAGATTATTGGATGCAACATGAAGCAGAGCAACTTAAGACACCAGTCACTCAAAAGCTCCTAGTATTAACTGTATTTTCTGTTAATATCATATCTACTTGTTGCTTGCTTTACTCAAGAGATGTGTATGTTAAAAATCATACAATAGTACTGAACTAAAGAAGCCATGAATATAATTTATTTCTCTTAATAAAATTTGTATTTGCTATGAAAAAAACATAAATTTAATCTAGAGCAGGGATCTCAGACTCGCAGCCCCCGGGCCAATTGTGGCCACTGGACCAATATTTTGTGGTCCCCTGCCTAAAATCAAAGCTTTGTGTTAGTGCGGCTGGTGCATTTTTTTTCTCACATGCATCTGGGCGTTTTATATTTTTTAACACTTTTAGGCTACCATAGCTCAGGCTCATGACAAAAACCCAAATTATCAATTTAATTTATTATTTGGATTTGCATGTTGTGTTTTAGTCCTTTCAGAATAATTCTTGGAGGATTTAAGCGTTTTAACCTTGATGTCTTTAAACTTTTAGCGTACAGAAATTACACACAGGAATATAACAATTTTGATGATGAATTTAAAGCAAATGTAATAAGGCAGAAATGGTAGATGTCCTTCATTCCAGTGAGATAGAGTGAAAGCACACAGTACTCAGTACTTCAGGCCACCCCTACATAAGTCAGCGCCTTAAATCTGGAAAGCTTCTGCCCACCACCTCCCCTGCAGACTCAAAACACAGTGTCCTGCTGCTGCAGCTAACTTTTCAAACCATTAAAATGTGATGTGTATTCATTAAAGAAATAAAGTAGAAATAAATAAAGAAATAAAGTTAACCCTAATCTTTAACAAAGACAGCAAAAATCCATAGAGAAGCATACATAAAAAAAAAAAAAAAAACTGATGCACGACTAATTGTTTAGAGACAGGGACTGTAGATTGTGCACTCATAATGTGAGTTGTTTGTTTGTGTTTCAGATAATCATGCTGGTGAGAGGTGGGAGGGCCTCCCAGTGGTGTTTTTGTGCCAGGAAAGCACCTGCTGGATGTGGGAGAAAATTTAATGACATGGTAACAATGTTAGGAGAGGCTTCGGTTGACCGATGTGGGCAACAGCCAAGAGCACAGCATGGTCTCTGAGGGAGGACTTGAAAGTTTCGGAGCCCGAAGGCTACATTAAAAAAAGTATTTTCTTTTTGTTTTTAATCTTCCTTTATTCTATTCAAGCATTGTTCTAAATGTACATATTTCTGATAAAGTTAAATGTAAACACAGCGGCCAATTACTGTGGGTAAAAAGACTCACCCACGTGGAGGACTGAAAAGTCTATAAGCCCTAAGCCTTAGAAAAAGCAAGACTTTGAACATAATCATAAAAGTTTTCATAAATAATAATTTTAGCTTCTATTGTTTGTTTGATTACAAAGAAAACAGTAATTATAATGATAAAATGAAACAAATCATCCAATTAAATCGCAAATTGGAGCATAGCTGTTTCTTATTATTAACCTTATTGATGTTCACTGCAATTCAGAGCTGTTTCTCAGTTTCTTATGAAAAAAAAATCCTAAATCCCAATAATCCAAAAATCCTCTCTCTGTCTGGAAAACTGAAACACTCCAAAGTGTGCAGCACTTGTAGTCCAATGCTAGACATGGGATATGATCTTGTGACCTTCTTGTTGTGAGGCTGCAGTGCTAACTGTTGCACCCTGAACTCATCTCTTCCAATTTATTTTATTCTGATTGGCGTGTTTTTTTTTTGTTTTTTTTCCAGCTTTATTTTTTGTTTGTTTGTTTTGTACATTGGCAGTGATGCATAATAAAAAATCAAAAACTGCAGTTTTGGCGTCTTTAAAAATGTCTGCTAAATATGTTGTCCCTGCTGCTGAGTTAACTGTCACTTCCTCTTCCGCCTCTACACTACCCCTAACCCTCATGTGCATACTACATCCCGCATCTGTGTCACATTAATTTTTTATGGACTGCACAGTTGATGTACCAAATGCTGGAGACATAAGGCAAACATTACACATTTGCTTATGCATAGTTTATAGCAAGTGTTTTTCTTGTCTTGCTGATATTCTTAATTTCTTTTTGGTCCAAATATTTAATCATATATCTAAGGATTTAGAACAGGGGTTTCAAACTAACAGCGTGTGGGCCAGACACAACTTGTGACACCATTTCATGCAGCCCGCCACTTATCATTATATCTTTTTATAGTGGAATCCAGCTCGTCGCTTTCATGGCCCGAACCGCTGTTGAGACCGAGAAAGAAATATCCTTCACAAAACGGAAAAAAAGCATTTGATACTCTGACGGCGTCTTCAAAATGTTGTTCAAGAAAGACGTCTTTTTCAAAGGCCAAAGAAAGGTTAATGTTCAGCACAGTGTTTCAGGAGTAGTGGGAGAATGAATGTTTCTTTATCGAGTTTAAATGGAATTATACCCGTCTCATATGCAAAGAGAAATTTTCTGTTCTTAAGGAGTATTACCTCACATGGCATGATTCAACTACACGTGGAGCAGAATGCAAAGTAGGGAGATGAGCAGTCACAACAAGCTGCACAGCTAAAGAAAGAGCCGTCAACGCTACAGAACTTATTCCAGAGAACAAGAAAAGGAGGCAAATCAAAGAACAGGCCCAGATTTAGTGCTGTCTGCTTTTTGGAAGATTGAATCAACATCCATGCCACTGATGTTTTAATATAGAGGTGAATTGAGTCAATTATTATTCACTAATTTGTATTTACAAATATTGTTACACAGTAAGTTTATTACCCCCCAACCTGTGAATATGCTGCCAAGGACCAGTTAGCTTTGCTTTGCACTAAGAAACGGGGGAAAACAGCTTTTGTGATTGTGTCTTTGATGTCTGAATCACCTGCCGTGCTTTTGTTAAATTTATTCATTATTCTCGTTTACCCTGCGCACAGAGCCTATTGTATTGGGCAGGATAATCCATGACACTTGGGGTTGAAACACAGTACCTGTTGTATCCGTTCTCTCTGTACTGTGACATGTATACCTACATGATCCGTTAATGCACGCTCACACACCTCTGCCAACACTCACCTCAGGCCTCACACTCATTCAGTCGTTTTGATGCTTGTGTGAAGCTTGATTTACATAATACTCATTTAAAAAGCTGATTGTTTGCCGATTGGCCGGAGCCTCCTTCCAGCCTGTTTAATCATTCATCTGCATGACCTGCACCTAATGGGGTTGGCCCACCCAATGATACGCTTCGCTTCCCGCAACAGCAGCCTGCACCCGTCAACCAGTCAGGGAACTGGAAGTGAGCTGGTTTCACTTACAGGTGACATGAAAAATGTGTTCCAATCATTTAAAACATCATCAGTCAGCATGAGGGATCAGTAACAGTATGCATATTCAGCCAACAGCTGTGGGCCTTCTTCCAGGTGTCACCTGAAACACACATTTTATTTCAAATGTGATGTGTTTGTTTCCCTCTCAGACACACATTTAATATGATTTGAAGCAGAAGATAAGAAACTGCTGTTTTATTGTCTTAAGTTGTTTACTGCAGGTAATATCTAGACATGAACAGACTTAATACAGATGGATATTTCAGCTCAGCAATATCACTGAAAATCCCTTCCAGCTTTGCCATAAATTCCCATGAAACACATACTATGACTGAGACATGGGTTGCTGTGGCAACTCATGTGGTAACCAGGCAGCTAATAAGATAAGCCCATCTGGCTCTGTATTTTTTTTTTCCTTCTATTTTTATGCTCTCGTACTATTTCAACAAACCATGTAAAATAGCACACCTGCATCAATGATCATTGTTTAAAGTCGATAACGCCCAAAGAGAGCTGTTGTCTGTGATTATGGGGAGAATTCATTGCTCCAAACTACTGCTGATGCCCTACAGAGTCGCTACTTTTCTTTTTATTCAATTTAAAGGCTTATTAGATATCCTAGACACAATCTCTGTCTTTTTGTAAAGAATAGTCAAGACTGATGCTTAGATAATAAGATGGATAAATAAAGGCCTAGATTGTTCACATTTCATGAAATTGTGTTTGTATAACACTAAATGGCCCAGACACGCCGTTTTGTATGTGTTATGAATAATATTTTCTTGTATTTTTTGCAGGGCCTCTTCTCATTCAGCAATAAGAACAAGACAGACATAATACAAAATGTAAATATGTAACTCATTTGAACCATTTAAAACATAACTCACAGAGAATCAGAAATGATTTTTAAAAAATTGGTGCTGGAACAAGGAACCTTCTAGGACACTCTAAAGGGGGGTACACACATAAGGATTTTCTGAATCTGATTTTTTTTTTTTTTTTTTATCTGTTAGAGAGCCCACACATGAAGATAAGAAATCAGGCATTGAACAGTTTTGATCGTATTGTGTGTGGTGTCCCCCAATAATCTCAACACAGCTCACCACATGCATAACAATTCTGTCTCACCACTGATCTAGAATCTAGTCTTCCAAAACAGAAATCTCATGTGACCATACATGATCTAACAAAACTGTAGAAGCAGAAACATGGCAACAGCATCTGGCTAAGACCAAACACAACATGGAAGAGGACATATAGGAGGGAATGATGAGGGTTGTGGGACTATTTTTAATGGAAAATTCCCAAACCAAAATGAAGAAAAGACTGTGGAAAAATTCCTCGTGATGGCAGGAACACGGACTTTCCTCACAAACTTCTGTCAGGTCAGCCATGCTTGTTTTTGTTTACGTCTGCACCAATCCCACGTTACTTCCCATTCTCACCCTGTTTCCTGCTCTTTCCACTGTCCACTACCTGTTTGTGTGTATTTGTGCTAAAAGCAATTATGTATCAAGTGGTTTTAATCGTATATTGACCATTAAATCTATCCGAGACTTGTTCAAACCCACCCCCTGCCAGCAGGTATTTTGCTCACTGCGTAAAGTCTTTGTAGATTAGAGGCTGGACTTTAAAGATAAAATTAATTTTCAAAACTGAAGAGGTCTGGCAGGTTGTCACTCCTGTTACCTTGGGGAAAACATTTGTAGCCACATAAACATATGCAGGGGCAGCCACACTTCCAGCAGTTGGATCCATCTGTGCACTGGATTACTCAGAGCTCCAGCTGCAGATGGAGAGAAGTTTAATGTAACCTCTCTTGGCATTCAACACCAGAAAGATTGTATTTTCCCCCTCAAGACTTTTTTTCTCCTCTTTTTAAATAAATAAATATGTGCTATACATTACATGCACACATTGCCTTTAGTATCACCCTGGACACCTTCTCTACTTTTATACCGCGGTCAGTAAACTGGATTTGGCTGACTTTTGGAGGATTGACAGAAAAGTTTTGTGGGAAGTGAAATTGGAGCTGTGCTATCATAAATGGCCTTAATCCGCTAGTCCTCTTAGGCCAGCCACAGAACGGGCAGATAACAGCACGTGGAGGATTCACTGACATGTATTTGGAAAAGGTAGCAAAGCCTCTGAGTTTCCCGTGGACCCAAGCACCAGAGAAAACAGCCTGTTTTTCCATGTTGCCACAATTACTTTTTTTTCTACAAGTTAATTGATTCTCACACAGATTTTTCACCACATCTTTTCACTGCTGTGTAGGTGTCCCATTAATCCTAATGTTTTATTCTGCTCAGAGTTAATTATACTTAGTTCCGGGATTAATTCGATTTGTCTTGGTCATGTTGGAGCAAATTAACTGCATGTGGTCTTACCTTGTTTTTGTTATTCTTTCTGTTTCAAAGTCGAACTGAAAATTGGACGAGGTTACTCCCCCTGCTGTGTGGATGTTAATAACATACTATGCCGGTCCTCTGTTACCAGTGGAGCTTGCAGTGAGCTGCTTTATAAACATGGGAGGACTTCACTGAAGGGCTTTTTGTTGAGAATATCACTGTTAACTCCTACATAGCTATAACATTTAATCATCCCTTCAATCATAGTAAATTTTATGATACTGAAAATTATGGAAAAAAAAAAGATTTATAGCCTATAGAGGTAGATTCATCAGATGTTTTTGTAAACTAAACATGATGCTTCTATTCAGCCAATCAAAGTCTGAACCACTAATGAGGAAGTAAAGGTAGAGCTTATAAAGAGCTTATATGGGATATATATATCCCATATTGGCCTCTTGTATTAAAACACGTTATACTTAAATTACTCAAGAAGTTAAGTCTGTCTCAGCTGAATTTGTTGGTATCTCAGGGAAGAAAAACTGAAAAAGTCTAAATCAGGCTTCAAAGTTTCCTGACTTGTACCTACAGGACCATTACCCATACTGCACTGCCTCTTTTTTTGATTAGACCCTGCTCTCCCATCTTCCAATGGTAGACTCTTCTTTTAGCACCCACACTTCAGGTTTGTGATGGAAACTTTCAATTAAGTCGCAAGCCTGAGCCAAGATAACTTGATGACATCACTGTGACCCCATCAGAGGTGTTTTTTTTCTTTCCTTAGGTTTGATAAAGCTCTCCTCTAAGCTAATGAAGATGTTACATAATTTTGTCTCCAGACTGAGTTGTGCTTTTGACGGGGCAAGCTGAACCTTATTGGAAAATTGATAGAGTACTTCTTAAACAGGAAGATAAAATTACCCCCAAAACTTGAATAACTTTATGTAATCATGTAGGTACCTGAAAAGTTTTTTACTACAAAGATATAAATAGGCAAATTTCAAAGGTGCATTTGATCAATAAAAAAACAAGGATTACTTCTTTAAACTAGACTCTAACTTAAGGTAATGCCAGGGTCAAACTACACCCTTCATTGTCTGGAATGATGGTCACTACGAAATTGCACGTTGGACTCTTAGTGTCATTTGGTGTACAATCAAGCCAATCTATAGACCGCTTCTCTCTGCCATGATTACTTCCTCACTAACGGTTGTCAATCGCTCTGACTGCCTCACAATGTGTGATATTGTTTGCACGAGACATGGAACTAAGTGGATAGCATCGATCAGGAAACCTCTATGCATAATTTACAGATAGAAGAAAACGATAGCAAAGCCTTGAAGAAGCTGGAATCTGTTCTCAGCAGAAATCTTATCTTAATTACCATTCTTACTTCTAAGGAGGTAAAGGTTGGATTTTGTCATATATTTGGGAAACAGCCTCAGTCTATGACAGATAAAACAGCTTTTTATCTTAACTCAACTCTACTCCTCCTGCACAACTCTATGATGTGTTTATTGTTACCAATGCTTCATTGCAGGGTGTGATAGCCCGTGAGATCTGTAGCAATGCATTGCATAGTGTTGCATCAGACAGCCTGCCCGTATGCTCTGCAGAGCCACAGACCACTTGACGGCATGCTGGGTAAACACCACTGTCACCTGCTGCTCGTGGACTCTGGCTCCCCACCGGTGCAAACAACAGTCACTCCAACACCCTGACAGTTAATCGCTGAATCTAGCTCCAATGTTTAGAGTCTTTTCTGCTGCACTGCATCACACTATGAGCAGACAGAGGCCAGCAGAGAGTGAGGTGAGAGATCTGCCTTTGACCGTCACATAAATAGTAACCATGAAAGCACCCAAAAATAACAACAAGGTATCAGTGATTCTACTGATCTATTCTTGTATATCACTTCCCAACACTGCATTTCCTTCCTGTTCATACACACACATTTGCAGCTGGCGTGCACAAAGCGCGCACACACCATGATCTGTCAGCTAAGATGTGCCACCTGGGGAGAGTGTCAGAGGAACACAGCAGGCCCACCCTGAAGCCTTTTACTAGATGTGTCTGCTTCTTTGTGTCGGTGTCCGCGGATGTCTGTGTGTGTGTGTTTACCTATTGTAGATCACTGTAAATGAAAGCATCAGCTAAATGTAAATGTGATATACTGTATGTATTTGTGTCTATGTGCATGGATTTCCCATTGGCCCCCAGGGAAAAGTTTCAGCACGTCCTGCTGAGTGGTCCTTATTTGGTGTGTATGCATGGGATTTTAAAGAGTGTTTTAATGGTCAGAGTATGCTGACTCCTTTATGTTTGCCCATAAAGTGGTGTAAGCTGTTGCTGGCGGTGGTGTGAGTTTAGCTTGTGAGTCAAAAGAGTATGCTGAAAAATCCAAACTAAATAGTGAGTGGTGATGAAAGTTTCAGGAAAAACCAAGAAAATAGAAATACTAACATTTTTGAAAAACATATTTTTCCTCCCTATAAAAGATTGTTCCAATTGGACTTGATGAGTGTTGCAGGATAGTCTTACATTGCTCATACTGTTACTGCTAAATCATCAAGGTGCAATAAATGAATTGAATGGGTGTATTCGCAAAATAGATCCAGAGCTCTCAAGGGAAGAAAACTGTCATTTGAGTTTAAAGGAAGTTGAGGAAGACTACTGAACCAGCTGCATGGGATGTTTTATGTTTCATGTTTTTTTTTATCACCTCTTTTATAAGATTTACAATTCTTTTCTTGCTGGGACTGTTTATCTGTGGAAATCTGAACATTGTGCCATCAGAAAAGAAGATTTAAGTTGCTTTTGTAAATGTCCCCATTGTGGGGCGAATAAAGGAATATCTTTCACGCCGAATGGAGGATGAAGATGGATGACAACACTCTTAACTGTTTGGAGTTCAAACGATGCAGTTTGAACCACCGCTACAAATGTCTACAAATGAACCAAAATTCAAAGATACGTTTTCAAAAAGTTTAGTTAATCTCTGATGGATAATTTACATTTCATATTTAGGTAACATTAGAAATTAAGATGACAAGCTAAAACGCAACACGTGGGCTCACCTGTGTGTTGCTTTGAGTCGGGTGCCTACTTAGTCTGTGTTTACGTGTGAGTGAGATGGAAAGTGGGAGACGGGATTTGAGGGTGACAGGTGGGAAAGTGATTTGGCAACACATAATTTTCCCCTCTTGGTGCGACACAGGAGGATTACTGCAGCAATGTCAACACCCACACAAACACAACATTGATGATACCAGCAATCCTCAGTGCCCAAATATGACTCATCACCATCACATTACCTCATCCATGTTCTCCCACTCAGCCCCCGACACAGCTCACTGACCTTCGGGTAAACCAGGAAACCCAGCCAGCATCAGGAACCATCAGCCAACAACAGACTGTTTTCCTCTCCATCCTGGCATGACAAACACAACATAAGGCAGCAGCCAATGTGTCGACACACTGTGACCGACTAGACTGACAGGAAACATGTCCAACACTGGCACTGTTTGGACTGGAGTGCCAACTGTTTCAAAACAGGCGCAGGGTGAGGTAAGGCACAAGTCAGCAAATAACAACACAGTAATATCTTTGTGTCATTATAATAATTGTATTTACAGAGTGAAATTTTACCAGAGTATTTAGAAAGTTTCCATCTTGGTTTCATGGTTTGGTCACAGTCCTATAAATGAACCAGTCTTTGTTGACGGAAATCCATTTGCATTTCCTTCTCCTTCTATCGATTCAAGAAGGCTCGACCTAAAGTCCTGCAAAGCCTGAGCAAAGGATTGAATTGGCAGTGACTGAAGTGGGCATAGAGCAGCAGTCTGTTTGTGACTTTTTCTGTTGATATATATAAATATATATATTTTGTTATTATTTTTCAAAAAAGAAATGATTTGATGCTGTCCAGTGTTGGAATGTGAGTTACAATGCTGCAAGCTAATGTCTTGAGTCAGCAAATTGCTCTTTTTTTAAGTTAAAGTTGAGTTAACTTGACACAAGGCTGGACAACTTGTATCTGTTGGTAGAAGCATGAGAGTGATTTAATGAAGTCTGACAAAAGAGAGAGACAAGATGAATCCTTCTGAGAGATAAAAACTGAATGACCAGAGAAGGGATAAAAGCAGAGAGGCAATCTGTACCCTGAATATATCTCTACTGATTATAACATATTTATTTACTTATATGAATTAATAAACATTTCAGCACAGCATCCATGCAAAACTGCCAGAGTGAGCCATGCAGATAGTTTTCCTCTGTAGTCCCCGGAAGGTCATAGGCATACTGTCTAGACATAAGTAAGCTTTAGAATTTTAATAAGCAAATTTGCTTTTTAAATATAATTCTTTGTAAATTTCAGAAAAAAACAAAGACAATGCACACAGCTCCTTTGTGAAATATTACCATACTATTTCTATGCCTTTATTTGGAAAAGATTGGACAGTGAATAGAGAGAACAGGGTGGGGGAGTTGAGGGTGAGATATGAGGTCGAACCGGAGCCCAGGCGGAACACTTAAGGGCTACAGCCTTGTGGGGGCACATACTCTAACAGCTAGTCCTTTTTTGGTTGTTGTTTTACCTTTCTCTGAAGTACTGTGTACCTCTAACCATGGTGACAAATGGAAAAGAGTCTCTGAATAATTAACTTGCAGGTTGTCACTGAGCTGGATGGTAATTAAGTCATATTTTCAACTACCCATTCTTATCAGCACGTCAGGTCCAGATAACTTCTGAAATGAACTTTAGTCTCATTGCTCACTGGAAGAAACTCTTGTATGAATGATAAAAAAAGTGTGTCCAACTTTTGATGGATTGAGCTGAAGGAAAGTGAAGTGAGGAATGAAGGTGAGCTGACCTGAAATCAAATGTGGTACTGTCACCATGGAATTGTTTACAGCATGTGCACTGCTGGTCAGGGTGATATAATGCAGCATTCAACAAGTGAGGTCCTGCTCTGCTTTGTACTCCCACAAATCATACTTACGTGGGTACGTCTTTTTTGTTTTGTTTTGTTTTTTTTTGAGTGAGGATGTTTTGTTCACTTCCCTTAGCTTTAAAATGCTGTTTGACACTTGATTCTTGGTAAGCAGTTAAATAAGGCCATCGTGGTGTATGGTTTATGAGATTAAACAAAGACAGACTTTGTTATTGTGGAGACTTACAGGGGAAAAAAAGAAACTATGCTGATTCTTGTCCTATTGCAGCATTAATTCCATGCTCTAACTTTACTTCAATTTTAAATTTTCTGCTCATAATTTGCCATTCATGCTCAGGTTAAACCCTGTGTATATGACCCTTTCCAAATGTCTTTGCTACTGTTTCAGGCTTATTTAAACAGGGTGTTGTCAAAAAAGCCTATAACTGAACAGTTTGCACATTGTATGAAGCAGATGTTTATATTAATCCAAACCTTGCCTCCTGAGATAATTTCTTTAAGGGGTCTGAATCATGAAACATCTCACCTCAAAGTCAGCATTGCCAGTTCTCATTAAAGAACTAGTGAACATAATCAGCAGACATTGGACTGGACTTCAATGCTGACTGAGGAGAAAAAACATCATTCAAAGAAGATGAATTTCTCTCTAATAAGGAAGAGCTTGTGACAGAACCTTGATGAACTGGGTTGGCTCTGCTGGGGAAAAAAGTCACTGTATTGCTCAACAGGAAAACAGCAGTCAGTGTGACAAAATAAAAAAAAAAGTTTAATAAGCACTAATAAAGTTTTATGAAGGTCACCATCAAGCTCTTTAAAGTATCAGGAGCTCAAGAACCATCACATCTGCTCAAACAGACCTTCCTGAATTGATCTCTGGTCAAACACACTACAAGTCTCAAGCAGCCCTGACAACAATTACCTTTCCACTCATCTTGAAACTGGCAAAAATGCAGCGTTGAAGCCATAGCATGTCCTGGCTATTATGCACCCACCTGTGGTTTACTAGCCACACCCAGTATTATTTTAATTTTGCTAATACCAATCATAACTATATCCAAAATTGATAAGTTATCTATAAAAGTCACTTACTATACAATGGTAATAAATAAAGAAATTAGGTGTGGAGACAATAACTTGCGTTTGCACCCGCTGCTGTAAATATTGCTGTGTAAATATGGAGTCTGATGGGGTCTCCCCTTGAGCCAGCCTCAAGTTGGTACTCGAAGAATCTGAGGGTTGTTTTTTTTTGCATGTCTGCATTGGCTTCATTTTTCAGCATTGGAGGTTTCCGCTTTGTGTACTGTCATCTATCTATTATGGCAATATTTTCATATGAGTGACATTCTTCATGGATCTATGGCTGAGCACGTCAATTACAGCACGTTTAGCAATCCCATACACTAAGACATTCTCTGCCTGGACATCCATTGAAATGGTTTTATGGTTTTATGAGTTTTTCTGAGATTTTAAGCTTAAAATGGTCACACAGTGTTTATGGGGTACATGCAACTCTACACACAAATTTCCTCAGAGGATGCGCGATTGGTGTATTTGGTGTATTTTTTACGCTTCCTTAAGCCACATCTCATCCCAGAAAAGTGACTTCTTTGGATGAAGTTGTGGGTTAGACCACAACATCAACTCAATATGAATAAAATTAACAAGGATGTTTACATCTGTTCTAAGGTTAGGTATTTGAGGTAACATATTGTCACTTTGCTGGAAATAATTTTAAAGTTATCTTCAACACCTGAACTGCCACAGCAGTCTGACGGACAGTTCGGGATTTTCTCTGACGTTAGCTAATGTTAGCCTAACGTTAGCATTGTTCATCATGTCACTTTGTTTGTTGGGAGCTCATTGGCCTGTGTTGTTCTAGTTTTGTACTTTGGTGATCCTACATCATTAGCTGATATCTAAAGGGCTCTAGTTAAACTACCGCAATTTCTGAAGCTTAGCTTCATTAGCTCATCTGTAATAGCGCAGATAAACGTTCTGCTCAATGTAAATACTGTAGGAATAAACAAATGGAGAGACACTCTTGGTAAAGATGGTAAAAGGGACATTAGATTTTTCTCACAACCGATGCTGATCCTGTATCTTGTTGTCTGAGATGGTGATGTTAACAAAGATACAGTTTATCAGGTTTGCACTGGGACCTGTAAGTTTTGGCTTGTAACTGAAGCTTTTTATCAATCTTCTCAACAATGAATTGATTAATATATCCCTCTAATGTGTAGTTTAGACCCTTTTGGTGCCTTTTAGATGATTTGTGATCTTTCTGAATTCAAAAATCCTCACTGACGTGCAAAATGTCTCCTACCATGACACCTCCCATGATGCAGAATGTTCATTGTTTGTCTGAGTGAGTGGAGGGGGGCGTGGCTTGGCCATAGGTCAATAGGGAACCTACATAGTTAATTCTGGTTAAATAGATCAAAACACTTCTTTTATTATTACGGGGAGGGATGTCCCCTTTCACCCATAAAGTCATTCTTGTATGTCTCTGTGGTCCCTTTTAGGTTGGTATGATATCCCAGAACCCAATTTCACAAAACAATGGATTTAAATTCAGCATGGGAACAGAGGGGCTTAAACTGCTTTGCAACCAGCTTCTTTCATGAGAGGAAGTCAAAAATATCTCAGAGAATCACCCAAGCCGTGAAACCACTTTCCTCAGTGTCACGACTTTCCTGGATGTATAGCTTTGGGGACCTGCAGCAGCTTTCACTGAGGTCTCCTCTGCATAAAGCACATCAGGCTTAAGCCTTTAGATGTGTGAAAGCCAACAGGCTTCATCACAGAGCAAAACACTAAGGCTAGCACCAGCTTGATGATACGTCCAGCACTGGCAGCCATATTAAAAATTGATAGAGCCTGCCAGAGAGGGAAAATGCAAGAACAGGGGATGGAAAACAAAGCAATAAGCGAGACATGGTGTGATAAGGAAGAGGAGGGGGCAGAGTGCAGCAGGAGACATGGAGAGCTGAAGGGATAAACAAAGAGGCGAGGATCAAAGACATGATTGGTGAGGAAGGTGTAGCATTAGGTGAGCAGAGCTGACAAGGTTATTGACTTTTGTCAGACATGACCAGAGTCTGACATTATCAGACACTGTGGACTTAAGTGTCCAAACAAGGTATACATATTTGTGTTTGAAAAAGGCTGTTTTCACCAATTTATGGGGGAAAAAATGTCTCTGACAGCTGCTAGCATTTAGGAGGACGTTTCTCAGCCGGTATAGGGGCTTGGCTTAAGGTGTCTGGTTCAAGACCTGGTCCAGAACAAAGCACGGAGATTTGACTGATTGCTGGAGAGGATCAAGACATATATTTAATACAAAATATACCAAAAATTGTGTTAAAAAGTTGCTTGTTAAAATAAAATGCTACAACTTCTTGTACTAATAAAGGAAACAGGATAAGTCCTTTTCATGAACAATATGATCTGACTCGAGAATGGTCAAAGTAACACGTTCAGAGTTCCTCTGATACTCTCCTTAAGCTGGGATATAAATTGATTATCAATGATGTGAGATTTTATTATGTCATACCAACATACGTGACAGTGTATTGATATGGAGCAGGACAACTACTGCAGATTATCTGTGAAGTCAGTTACCAAAGATTGGAGACAACCTGCTGCAAAAAAACATCTTGAATCAAAGTTAGCATGTGACTTTGTAAAATCAAAAACATCCTTGTTAGAAAAGTGAATGTAATTTAGAAGATAAACCTAAAACAATTATGTTGTGTGTTTTGGAAGAGAAGTGCATGAACTCTGGACAAACTTGTTTCTCAGGCATGAACAGTGTCTAACAGTGTAACTGTAAAAATATGAAACTAACAAGGAGAGTTTTTTTTTTTCTTTCTTTCTTCTTAAATGTCAGGACTAAGCTGTTAGTCTGTTAGTGAGGTGTGGTGTTAGTCTGCGTTCACCATCAAACCACTACAGGAACGAATCTGTCAAATCTGTCATTATTCATCTGCATGCGTGGGGTCTCTCAAACTTTCAACATCTGTTATGTTTTTAAAAATCCCTGGATGTTAGACAGCCTGAAGGCGTATAAAATAAAAAGCAAGTAGAGAAATCTGAATCCTGTTGCGTTTTTTTTCCTCTTAACTGCTCTGATTATCTATTCTTTCCCTCAACAGGTTTAATGTGCCACACGCTAACTTTTTTCCAAAACTAGATAAATCAGAATGCAATCCTGAAATACATCTTCATAAAACCAGGTGCAAATTGGGATGTATTTAGAGGAATCTAATTGTCAGAATTTGCAATTGAGTGGTTTGGTTTATGTCGGCTGCCTTGCTTCAGTGGAGACAGAAAGAGATGCCAGAATGCATCTGGGCAAACAGGCTGTTTCGTGACGCCTTCAGTGGGCTATAAACTGTCTTTCCAAAATCAAAACACCCTCAGCTGCTCACAGGATCCCATTTAGTTTTGAAATGCTTCTAAATACCCCTCAGACAGCCACCCTCATCAATCTGATGCCATAATCCATCATTATGAATTCAGAGTGGGAGGCTTTGATTCAAGGAAATAGCCCCTTTTGTTTCCTGATGAAAAATAACTGGATGGCTGTGACTTGCATAAAGCAGATGACTGATGGTGTTGAGTGTGGAACAAAGCAGCAGGAACACTATTACTCACATTTTAACTCTCATGAAAACACTTCCTGATGGGAGGGCGGCCCTCTTGCTGCTTTAGGGGTTCATGTCTTACAGATTTTAACTGTTGTATGTCCAAAGGGTACTTCTTACTCAGTGTCCAGAAATAAAAATTACAAGTGTTTTTAAATACATTTTTAACATTATTTCTTCAAGCTACAAAGAAACAGGGACAGGGTTTTAACATTTCATGTCCAAACGAGAATAAAATGCACACAGTGAGAAATACTCAATTCTTTAAATTGTGTTTAAACGCTTATGTAGAGAAAGGCTTTAGCTCAATTTCTGAGTGTTTGATTGTTAATTATTACTGACTGCAAAAAAAAACCACTTAAAGATTTGGACAGATTTTCTTTCCCCATTTAATAAACTGACCGCACAGTATTAAAGATCTTTAATGGAGCCTTGTCTCCTTTTCAAATTTGTCAATCAGTGCCTGTTTTTCTAGTGTGAGTCGGTGCTCAGAGAAAAACATGAACAACAATATATCTTGTCATGTGATGGTATTTATGGTTAGTATTAAGCAGCCATGATCTAGTTATTCCCCCTGGATCATATATGTAAGAGTCCTGTTTTTTAAATGCTGGAGCAGCAATGCGCTAATTTGCACAGAGCTCCCTTTTTGAGCTACCTGGCACGTAACTAAAGCTCATAGTACCTCTCATGAAATGTCAAAGGTAAACATCCAAGTATTGCAGAACAATTTATAGAAAAGAAAGAGCAAAAGTAACTTGTTCCTGTAACACCTTGGCTCTTTCACATAAAAACTGGTTACTGATCCGACAATCTGTTCACCCCTTGACGAATGCATTTCTGTGTCTATATTTGGCAACATCTTTTATCTGCAAACACCAGTACTCACAATCAACTTTTGCTTGTATTGCGTACTTGGGGTCTGCTACTAATGATTTTGAGTAACTCCTTATTTCTTTTGCAAATAGCCTGAATAAACTCTTGTTCTTTAACTGAGAAATTCTATTTGTCTGAGGGTTTTTTTCACTCTGCCTGTCATCCGTGAGCACAAGACCAAAAAAAATGTGATGAACCTTGAATGGTTTCCTGATCTTTGACAGCCTTTCATACGTGTCAGCTGAACATAAAAGACAATTGAAAAATGGTGATATATTTATATTGTTCTAAGTCAGACTGAAATGTGACGTCATTACAGTTGCATTATATTAAAATCAGAGGCAGCTGATGTCTCAGATGAGATGGTTGATGAAACTTTAGCACCTCAATTTAAATCGTGTCAGCCCATACAACAAGCAAACCAGTGGATGTCATAGAAAGCCTCAAAAACAACCTATGGGAACATAAACACTTCATCCAAAAAATATTATGCAGAGAGACAAATACCGAACCCTTACCTTTTATTTTCAACACACTTAATGAAGGCAAGATTTAGCTAATAAAACACCCTCTTATTCTGTGGAAACCAATTTGTCGAAGACCATTTGTCACATTCATGAGTCTTCGGGGGTTTCAAAGAAATAAAGGAAATATTTATGTAAGGAAAACACCGGCAATATGAGCTCCAAGCATTAAAGTGAACAGTTACCTCTCCATCACTTCATCCATTATTCTTATTTAAGAGCTTCCATGCAAATGGATTTTAATTTCTTTTGCTTGTGATGAATGACCTGGAAGATCTCTGACAGGCCTGGAAAAAAATTGTTACCAAGAAACATAAATTGGGAAAACTGACATTGACATTAAACAAATGAAGTGGGAACAGAATGCCAACGGCAGTTAATAGATTCCCATCGTGGTATTATAACTCTTGTCAGCATTGAAGCACTGGTTTGATTATAATTATCTAATCAAGTGTCCTCTTGTCTAGCTAGCATCCTTAACAAGCTCTCTCCATTGTTAATCAGCTAATTACAAAACTATTACAATCAGACCAACACTGGCTTACTGCGGATGAGACGCTCTATCAGCACAGTAAACAGAATATGCTGGAATGGAAGAAGGAGGCGCAGAAGAGCATCAGGAAGTTCAAGACATGGGAAAAGATGAGGAGGAGGGATGGAGAAAGTTGACTTCAAGGGGGCAGCTTATGAGCTGATTGGCCATTTACAAAACCTTATCCACAGGCAGACTGATAAGCCAGAGCTAAAATAGCGGAAGGGACCCTCAGTTCACCTGAAATGAAAATACACTTGTTTGCATTTTCAACTCTTGGTCATAACCGTCAAAAGTCAAGTATAGATGATAGAAAAAATGAACATCACACTGAACTCTTTATCTCTGTAAAAAATGTAAATTCTCCTCCTGAGGCTCCTCTTACCCACACTTGAAATGTAAAAAAAAGTTAGGTCAGGCCTGCAACTGGATTCATTTTACCACAGTCAAAAGTGACTGAGCACCATGTCTCCCCCAAGACAGTGATATCAGTAGAGAGAGAGTAAGCTAAAGGATAGAGGTTTTTAACTTGTCACTTTCTAAGGAGAGGCCAGCACATGGTTCAAGCTAATACCAGCAACAAGGAAGTCTGCCAGCAGTCTAGATTGGATCATATTTGCAAATTCAATTCCATAAAACATGGACTACAAGTCATATTGATATGTTAGAAGCAGATTGTTTTGGGGTTTTCCAGGGTTAAACTCTGGGTCTTCATGAGGGCTACCATTGTGTTTGGCAACAAGCAGTTTCTATGTACATGTCACTTTTATAGCCTCATCTATGATTACAACCCCACCAGCTACCTGTAAGTAAGGACAGCACTGCCTACGATGGTGTAAATAGTTGTTTGGTAAGAATAGACCAACCACCCACAACCAATTCTCCAAAATTTACACCAGCGCCTTCCACTGGTCACCTGCCATTTTATATCATGGACACTTAACATTCAAATCAGAACCACACAAGTTTTATTTACTTATTAGTGCACCTGCTTACTTGAGCTCCATCTTCTGGGTAAAATACTGTGACACGACAAATACCTTTTCAGATGTTGAAGAATGTATTAAAAGAACATCTTGAAAACTAAGTATATAAACTGAAACAAAAATGCCCCTTCAATTCCATAAATCAAGAACCTGCACTTTGGTCCACTGTTCTTTGCACAAAACACTTCTCACTGCTGCCCAAATACAAAGCTGTAACTGACTGTTTGAGCCTTTTTTGACCACATTTGGTACCAGCAAAATCAGACCCTTTGGCTGCCATATCGAAAAGAGAGCTCATGTTATAAAAATGCAGTGTTGGCTTTTCATTTGTGCCAGCTGGTGCCAAGTTCATGTCACTAAGAATACTTGCTCTATGCAACAACCGCTGCTGTGATCTGCAAAGAACTGCATAATTTTATTTGGTTTTTTAACTTATTTGTTGAGCTGAAATTCCCTGATGCAGAATTTATGTAATAACTTCATCCTGCGTAGAGGATGTAAGGACCTAACAGAGGCTGCTTTCTCACTCTGAATTCGATAAACACTTGGTGAGCTGCCAACGAGATGGCTTTTCTTTGAGCTACTTTCACTGTATGAGTTTTAAAGGTTAGATATCTCGGAATCAATTATCAAACATATATTTGGTATTTTCCTTAACTTGACCAAATACTTCTGATTCGGATAACTTTATTTATCACCAAAAGGGAAGTTTTCACAGTGTACCCAGACAAAGGAAACAACACTAAACAGGAGCATAACTTAGAACATTAATCAGTACAGAACAGTCAATAAAAATGAAAATAGAGCACATTTCTTTGATGCCTGTGCAAAGCCAAACTTCTACACTATCAGCCAGTAATCATATGCTATTTTGTAATATTACACGTGTGGGGCAATACCTCTAATCCAACAGGCACAACTATTAAAAAGCTGGACGTGTGAATATTGATTAATAACACAACTTTGAGGATGATTTCCGCTCCTCGTTTCACTTGTGCTGGTTTTCTTTTTCTTTATCTCCAGCCCTCATGTTGACCCAGGACACCACACATGCTGCTGTAACAGAGACAGGTCGAAATCCCGCTTTATGAGTCCACATGTTCACGCTGCACATTCAGAGCCTAAACATGTGGGATGGCTGAGTCCCAGTGTCTTCTTTCATCTCCCATGGGTGTCCCCTGAGGTTAATTGTCCAAGTCAGAAACATCAAATCACCCCATCCTCACACTAATAGGTCAATTTTTCAATTTCCTTCTAATTGGTGAGGTCAGGAAAACATGGTGTGGAAGTGATTCCACATCAGCTCCCATGGGGCTTCACAGAGATCAAAGAATCTCCTCTGGGTGCTGCTGGCTTTTCATCTCTCCGGCCAGTGTGTCAGTATGTGTGTCTGTTATATTTGTGTGTGGTGTTTATGTTTGATGTGGACTGGTAGAGATATACTCCATATCATATGACAGGATTCTGAGCAATTGCATCTTGCATAAAGAAAATCCATTAGTGGAAATTATACGTCATTATGTGCCTCATGTCGTTTGTGGAACTTACTCAAATTCTGCAAAGAATGGAAGGCAGCCACTGCTAGCACCATGAGTGGGGAATCATTTGCTCCCTGCTGTCTGCTCCAACACAAAATCTAACTTGTGTTCGTGCCCCAATACTTCAAGAAAAATGCGCATCATAACATTTTTCAAGAGAAACAGTTTGCTGTTGTTTAAAAATGTCAGTCAAATTGCAGGTGGCAACAGGCCCTCTTATAAGTGAACAGAAGTGTTTTTTGAAGTGAGGTTCATTCGCTCGAAGATCCATCTTGTGAACACATGCAAACAACACTGACACACAGGGATGTTATTTCTTCTGCAGAACAGTTTGTAATGCATTTAAGCCTATGTGCATCAGATAGTCTTTATTTACTTAATTGTGCATATCAAGGGTATGCAAAAAAAAAAAAAAAGTAAAATCCTTTTACCACTGAGGATCTCTGTCTTTAAGGCTTGTAAGGTGTCTGCACAGACACAACAACGTACCAGCTACATAAAGCTGCAGCAAGGTTAGACTGTGAACACATGCTCGAGTGAAACTTTGCAACTAATGACAGAAAACAAGACTCTCATGCTTTCACTCTCTTTCTCACAATTCATTGTTTGTCTCCAACATTAGTATGCAGCTGGCATCCACAGTGTGTTTACATCTGATAGAGCTGGATTACATTCAGGCAAAACCAGGAATTAAAATGCAGCCCTGCGCTACTCTTAGTATCCGTTCCTCACACAAACACACATGCCCCATGCTGCTTCTCTTGGCTGTAAACACGTCCTCAGCATGCTGTTAGGTTGCTCGCCTCTGAATTATTGCAACTTCAGTAATGTTACTTTAATAGAATCTGTTTACTGTTACCCCGCTCCAAAAGTTGTTCAACAGGCAAACTCCCTTTTTGCTGCATCAGTGTTTTTGTCGCACTGCATTTCATGGTAGAACTCTCGACTTGCAGAGGGGGGTGATAATGATTAATAAAAGCAGTGACAGGAGTGATAAAATCACTTCTTTACATAGAGTTCTTTGATAAGATGTAACCACACTCCCTCAGAAACTAGCAGGTACATGACACAGCTCTCTAATATGAGATACAAGCAGCTTTTGGTTGCCTGGAGCAGCAGAGAGAGAAGAAGAGAGGTGAGGCTGAAGATGAATGCAGTGATAATGGGAAAAAAAAAAGAGTGTGTATAACAAGCAGCACCCCAGGATCTCACTGAAGTGTATGATATGACAAACCTGCACACACAAATACATGCACAGTAAGTCATAAAAAAAAGAACAGAACTTGAAGCATATAAATGCTACACTTATGCAACACTTTAATTCTGCGCAGGATGCTTGATGTTTATCAAGTCTAATAATTTGCATTTTGGCAAATAAACAGGAAGGGAGGGGCATAACGGTGGTGCAGAAGCAGAGATTTTCACACCATTTTTACAGAAAATGGAAAGTGGCAGTAAGTTCAATTTCTCATTGAATAAAACAACTCTGTTGACAAATGGGAAAGTGCCACAAGACATTGTGTGGGTATGTATCTGGCAGTGTGTATCGGAGCATAATGCTGGTGATAATTTGACTTGTCAGAACTCTCCATAATGAAAAGATCTCCAATCATTGTTTCCAGGAAGTTTACAACACTGCACAGTTAAATTGTAAGCATATAGTGCACTAAATGTATGTGAATGGAGTCGCAGTTTCACTGCTTTGATTACTTTACTGGCACTCTATTTTTTCTCATTGCAACTTCTCACTGAATTTAATCGTTTTGCACTACACACCTCTTTTACAAACTCGCATTACAGGAAGCATTTCAATCAGCTTAGTCATGATGTAGTAAATACAGATGTCAAGATGCAGGGGCAGAGCACGAAGGGTAACCAGTGAGAAAACACACCTAAGTCACCATCTTGGGTTTCTTGGAAACAACCTGCAGTACATAATAAAAAGAAAGCTGTATTTACACCAAAGTCTGTATAATTAATGGACGTAGTCTCCGTGACGTCACTCGTCTGTTTCTGGAACTGATTTTTGAAGCAAACGGCCGGCGCAGCCATATTGGAAATGAGGCTGGCTGTGAGTCTCCACAGTAACAGCCATAGGACGCCCAACAGTCACGTGATCTGAGCTGTGCCTCTGATTGGACGAACTGGCGATCTTAATATTGTTGAATCTGCCGAGTTAGAAAAAAATTCACCGCCCGTACAGTGCGTGCCGTTAGTGAAATTAGTGATTCAGACAGGTGATATTCTTTGTACCAGGCTGTAAATATGCTTATTTTGACTGTGAAAACAGCTATTTTTGGCTTGGTGTCTACGTGACTTCCAGTACTTCCAGAGCCAGCCTCAAGCTGACACTCAAGGAACAGCCGACTTTAGCACTTCCGCATTGCCGCTTCATTTACATACATACAGACACACACACAAAATGCTTCTTAACACTAACAGCTCCAGCTCACAGCAAAAACTCAAAACGATGCAAGTTATTCTATACTTTTAGTAAAATATGACAAAAAAGTTTCTTGGTTTTAAATGTTTGCAGCGTACAACCTGCACAACTGTTGGTATGAAAGTCTGAAGAGTTGCCAAGCACTGTACATTTGTCTCTAACCTCAAAACTGCATCTTAAAAACTCACAGCTTTTTTTTAAACCGTCAGCAAAGCACTGGTTGCAGGCAGTGTAAATCTTCAGAAAAGTTATGAGTGATAGTTAAAGTCTAGTCATAAAAAGAGTAAGAAACAACAAACAAGCAAACTAAGGAAAATTACACAAATTCTCTCAATGTTTTGAACTGAATATAACCGACAGCATTTAAACTTCTTTCTCTGTGATAATTTTCCTCTCATAAATAAAATCCCTAATAAAATTTAAAAAGGTGTCATGGATTTTTTGTTGTCCTGCTTTGCACAACTTTGGTTTTGTTCTTTTTTTATACTCCGATGGTCAAACTTGAATAATTGTATCTTTAGCTTTTTATTTTTAATATTTCATTCCTGGAAATGCTTGTTCAGAACGAGTCCACACATCCCCGAACAGTGAATCCAACCATATCCCTTATTCTAGACAGGAATGTTAAAATGATGCCCTCAGATAGGAATTTGACCTTTCTTTCCCTAAAGTCTAAATCATGTAGGAGCAAAGAATGATTCTCAGAACTAAAGCTGTGAAAAATCATGGACACATTCAAACGTCCAAGTCTGCGCTCGCATATACATACAAACAGAAACTCAAACACATCAGAAAGAACCTGCAGCAAAAACGGAAACACGCACAGACATGCACAACACACAGGTAGACATGTGGGCAAAATGCAACGAAGGACACACGTTGTTCAAGACAGGATTGTAAAAATGCTGCTTCTTGTGCTTCATGCAAGGAAGAAGCAGCCGTCAGACACACTTAAATATTTATGTGCTTTGTAGCCAGATGAGCTCTGACTGCATAAACAGATTAGCTGTCACTCTGCAAGCATACTGTCCATGTACGGCACACACACAAACACACACGTGCAGTGACACACCTAACTGCACAGATTCAGCTTTGTAAAATGACGTCTATCAGCCCATTTGTATTTCACTGTGGCACACACTCCTGCAAACTCTCCCAGTCCTCCCTGAGATCTGTCTCTCTTTCCCTCTCTCTGATAAAGCCCGCTGTCGCTCTGCTAGACAGCTCCATCAGCTGACAGACATCACGCGAGGCAAACTCAGGCACTTCTCTCCAAATATTTGACCTCATCATTGGGCAGTTTCTTTCAGTGTGTGTGTAGCTGCATTTCCTTTCCTTATCTTTCATCATCAGATGTCAATCCCATTTGTTTATTTAAACTTCTATTTCCCCATCCGCCTTATTCTCCTGTACTCCATTATCCTCTGCCCATCAGCAGAGCACTCCACCAGCTTTAGATCATTCCTCAAACATCCATTCTTTTCCCCTTTCCCTGTCATCCTTTTCTCTCCTCCCCTCCTCTGCATCTTTATTCATCCTTTTTCTGCGCTTCATTAATCCATCACCCTTCTTCTCGTTCCCCTGCTTTACTTCTTCCCCTATCATATCCATGTCTCACACCCCTTCCCCCACTTATCTCAGTCACAGCTGTGTTGACTGGCTCCGTGGTGTGACGGTGTTATTCCCTCACTTCTGCTCTCCAGTCCCAGAGGGCAACAGCGCCACATGACAGTGAGGCAAAGCAAGCATTCGGGGTTAGAGGGTGTGTGTGAGCAGTGTGAGCAGAGTTTTGTTGGCTCATATCTAAAGGAATATGTTGTTGGTGGACTCAATTCTCAGTTAGTGTCATGTTTTTACACTTATAGGGCATGTTTTTTACAGTTAGAGCATGGGGCATGTGTTGGCCATTCTGGATCAACAAATATAGCGTGGGGAAAGCAGCTGACATCAACTAGACTCAACACTGACAACTACAAAATCATAGTCTGCTATCCTGACTATTCGCTGTTCAGCAATAGAATGAAAGAAGCAGTCATACACATTTAGGAGAGACTCAAGCCCTGTTTCCACCAAGCAGTCAAATATGGATCTGTATGTGTCGGATCGGTAAAGCCTGATCCTCTTTGTATGTAGAACAAATTCTAATAGATAAATATCAGTTACAAAATGGCGTAACGGCAGAGCAGCGCGACACAGTGTACCCTGCTGATAAATTTGTGATTTTGTGATGCCATTTCCCAAACAAAAGCAATCTTCCCAAAAGTCGACAGGAGGTTTAAACATGGCAGGGTTATGTGTTCTTCTTCATTATCGCTGTCGCACAGGAAGTGATGATTCTTTTGACCAATCAGTGGACTGCAGCATTTCTAGCTCCACCTTCTGTGGTCGAATCTGTGTGTCTGGCAGGGTAAAAAAACAAAATGTGGGATGGTATGGGTGTGCTCAGTAAATTGGGGACCTGTCTCAGTTTTAGTCAAAGGAAACACCACAAAATGTGTGCCAAACCAAACTGAACCGCTTGGTGGAAACAGGTCTAAAGGCTTAGTGCTTTACTCAAGGATTCATGCCACTTTTACAGGCGCTACACATTGCAATTTCCCATCATTGTCCGTGGGCAACATCAGGGGCAGACTTTTTTCACTTTTCATGAGAACTATTTCTTGCCATTCTTCCAGGAAAAAGTTTGGTGCATGCATGTAAATGAACTGACTGAATACATCATTCTGACTAAGGTCATAACTCAACTGTAAAGTCACAGCAGGGGGTCTAGTCTTGTCTGCTTATACATGCAGACAAGAGAATCTGGGCTGCCTAAAGCTAGAAAAACTCAAATTCAGCTATCATGGAAAACCTGAGTGTTTTCACACAACCTGGTCTCCATTTTTAACCTTCTTCAGGCGTACCACCCTGTGAAACCCTTTGTTTAATCTCCCAATCTTGCTGCTCTGCCACACTACTGATGGTCGAAGTTATTTTAATGTGATGTGATGATCCAATATGAAGTGATTCTGTGAATATAATTTTACTTTGTTTTAGTCTATTTTTTTCTCTTTAACTTGTGTCTTTATCTAAAAAATGCTAAAAAATTGTTCTCAGTGTGATTTTTCATTTATGTAATTTCTCTAAAAGTTTTTTTTTTATGTTGATTGGCCTGTTTTGACAATAAAACCAATTAATAAAAAAAAGAAAAAAAGAGAGAGAATCAAACGTCTCTCTCTGCTTTGATAGGCTGCACTGCGTCCTTTTTTGATAAGCAAATCGAACTAGTTTCGGTTAACTCGAAGAGGAAGCAACATACTAACGAAAATGGCTGAGATGGATGCAGCTGTAGCTCTTTATGTTTCTTACATACTATATGTATTTGTCACATTACATGTTGTGTTGAAGAGCAACAACCCTATTTGTCATGGTCAGCGCCTTCCTCTTATGGGTGAAATTTTCTCGCACTGGACGCCAAGGTGTATCAAGCCCTGCCGAGTTCTGCTGAATCCAACCGGAGCTGGATAGCAATCACATCATCTACAGGTGTTGAAATAGCTATGCTCAGTCCGTTCTCAGTCTGACTAAGCTGTTTCCATGCACTTAATAGTCTGTTCTTGTGCTGACTAACTCATAGTCTTATTTCTTTAGCTGCATGTAAACGTACTGACTGTGAATTTCTGTGAATGCAGCAGGTATTAGTTTTGGAGATACACTTGGGTGGGAAGTTGTTCTTTATACTGTTTTTTTGCTTGTGTCAGCTGTCAAAAGCTGACTCTGGTGTGTTGGTCTGTGTGATCTGGCAGATCAGATCCCTCAACTAATGGATTCCTTTTTTTTTTTTTTTTTTTTTCGGGGTGCCAAAGCAACATCACACAATTTGCACAGCAGATCAAGGGACAACATGAATGAGGAGAGGCTCATTACTAGGTTGGGGTACGTGGGAAGTCCTCCACCACCATGAGCTGACAGAAGAGACAGGAAGCAGTCAAGACACAACAAAGAACACATAGCAACAAAACGAACACAGATCTTGTGTGGAGCCGGCGTCAGTGTTACAGGCTACAACTGCACAGTTGCTGTTGCTCTTACACAGAACATGCAAGAAGACATATAGGAAGTAAAAAGTAAAAAATACATCAAACATGAAATATATATTATATATAAGATAATACAACAAACATAGAATTTACAACAAATTCTCTAGAGATGACATAAATACATTAAATATACAAACAACACGAGTGTCCAGTATGTTTAGTTGTTTCACAGAGTAAAGGCCTGGATTGCTGCTCTGTCTAGTTTCATTATTTCACTTCAAATTGAGAAGATGTCATGAGTTCATGTGTGAAAGGGTGTTATAAAACTACTCACTATATCCTGCATAAAAACTGACCATAATGTAATCACTGAACCAGATGCTTTTCTCTATCCGAAAGTATGACGAGAATGAAAAAATGAAATGAAATGAAACCTCTCAAAGTCACTCGCTGGATTGAAAACTTGAAGTGCATAACTCGCCACAATATCTCATTGTGCTATTGTATCCTGGAGTAAAAAAAAAAAAAAAAAAAAGTTGTCCGTCTCTAAACTTCAGCTCCATTATTTCCTCTTCTCTACTTTCATCCATTACTTACTTCTTTCATTTCCCTCTCATTTATGATTTTGTTTTAGTTTTATTTACCCATGCTGCTTTGCTTTCATCCCACATCTCATCTCTCCATTCGAGTTCAAATCACAATCCGTCACCCTTTCCTCTACCCTTTCCATCTCAACTGCCTCATTCAGTCACACAAGGCAGATTTCTTAATCTCAGGCTTCATCTTAAATCTCAGACTTTATATTTTCTGTCAGTCTTTCTCATCCTCTACTCCCCCTGCTTTCACCCTCATCTCCATCACTCTCACTTCCATTTCCTCTTTTCATCTGTCTGCCACATATATTTCTGGACATACATATTTATTTTCTCAACTTCTCTTCCATATTCAGTCTGTAGCTCTCGTTCTTTCTCTCTCTCTCTCTCGCTCTCTCGCTCTCTCTCTCTCTCTCTCTCTCTATCTCTTCATGGTTCTAGTAGTTCATGCGTGGATAATCCATGTCTGTATAATCCTTTTAGCTATTCTCCCCTGTAGCCTAATGAGCCTATAGCACTGCTGACTGTCTCTAACACGCACACGTACACATGCGCACACGCACACACACACTAACACTATATACACACATGCTCAGTAGCTATCTTACTATTTGAGAACATTAATGCCACCTAAATAGGATTTACCTCCCCTCTGGGTTCCTCCCCATCCTCTTCTTCTCTGGACTTATGTGTTTATTCACTCCGCTCGACCAGTCATGGCTACCCTCATTCTTAATTAGACTAATATCTTATTTAATGACATAATTGTGTACGTGTGTGTGTGTGAGGGGGCGGGGGTAACATTTGCTTAGTGGTTAAGAGGAAAACACAAGTCACAGATCTCCATCAGGTTCAATAATAGATGTCAACTAGCTGCTTGGTTGTTGTTTAAAGACACTGTATTTGTGTGTCTACAAACATCAACTGAAGATGAACGTTAAGAAAAAAAGTTAATGTGCATTCCCATACATAAGCATACAATCCGCCTCAGCTGACCAATGAAAATTAGTCATCCAGTTATTCTCCCATTTCCTGGACAAGCAATGGTTGAGAAAGGCTTAGGTCATATTCAAACTTTACCAGCATAGATATTTTACAGGAAGTACACTGTTGGCATAAATCAAGAAATATATTCTCCCTTTCTGACATCCTTCCAAATTTATTCTTTATGCTTACTATAGTCACCATGACTTCATTAGCTGTGCTTTCTGTTTCAGCCAAGCAAGTCACAGCTGCACTGGGCATAGGATGATGGATTTGTTGCAAGGTGGACCACTCAATGAGCATCACTTTCTAAAGCTTCTCTCCCTCTCAAGATGTCATAATCATGCATTTAAATGAAATGGCGGTGTACTAGTAAGTCAAGAACCTGTGAAGTGTCAGTTTGATTTAAGACATCAAGAAATAACTGGAAGAGGGAAAGGCATGAGCCCCAGCAAATTGGTCATAGGCAATGGTTCCATCTCTACCTCATATCTATCAAAACTTCCATTAGGCTGACCTCAACTTTTATCCAGGTAGCTGGCAGGGTGGCAAAAAACAGGTTGCTACACAGCCGCATAGAAACTGTGTATTGCTGAGCGCAAAGAAAGTCTTCATGGAGGAACACAATTTGAACCATTTTACTTCTGGGAGCCCCCCAAAATCAGATTATGTCTTTCACACAGTTTATATTCCCAAAGTCCCAAACATTTGTGAAAAGGAAGCTTTTGAAACTCCAACCCTAATTATATGATTATAAGCCTCTTGTAGATTTCTGAGCGAGTTTGCAAAATCATCTTATTTTACAGACAAAGAGCTTATCCTCTTAATTGATATGCTAATAAAGTATTTAAAAAGTATGCTCTAAACAGCAATCACACATAAAGTGAAACAAGCTCATCAACTGTGTTTAAGAAGCCGCAGTAAAGGCACTTTAGACAGAGGTTATTTAAGGCTTATAGCCACTTCTGAAGGGTGTCACACTGCATTGAGAAGGTAAACTTACTTTTCATGAAAAGAGGTGTTAATGGAAAGTTACTGACTCAGCCAGAGCTCCACTGGCACTTGTACTGCAAATGTATTCTGCATAAATGATCATTTTTGTTGTTGTTGTTTAAGAAAAAAAAAAAAAAAAAAAAAAAAAAAGAAGAAGAAGAAATGGGTAGATTAGAGGCTGTCAGATGAAATTATACTTCATTAGGAGCTCTGTGTCTGTGTGAATGTGTGTGGGTCTGTGTGTGTGCGTGTGTGTGGTGTGCTTTCTTGTGTCAGGACCATCTTTTGCAACCATCTGTCCTGGATGTTAAACATGTTTGTTCAAGACTGCAGCATCATATGAGGGTCCGCCTGACTCACTCTCAACTTCACTCCTTCTCCATTATGTCCCTCCCCATCCTCCATCATCTTTATGGCGCTGTCCCCTCATCTGCAGACACCACAGCAGGACAATCAGTTTTCTCCCTCCATTTCTCTGTCTCTAAATCAGTCTCTGTCATTGCCACCTCCCTCCTCATCCGCACCATCTCGCCTCCACCTTGTCCGTCTCTTGTCTCCCCTTTGTTTTCAACCTCGTTCCTGCACTCCATCATTCTGTCTGCACCTCCATCTGCTCGATCACTCCTCAGCGACAGACATGCCGACAGTTAACCGACATCTGTATGAATTTTACACACTCACTGGGTACAATTATCTTCAGCTAATTAGCTGAAATGGCAGCTAGGCGCCACAGCACAGGCACGTAATGACCTTTGATAACAGGCTATCAGAGCCTATCAAAGTTAGACTTGTTTGAAAAATCTGAATATAAGTGGCAGTATGGATTTAAAGAAGACAAATCCGACTACTATTTTAATGCTTTTTTCAGAATTCTTATGATTTGTGTTAAAAAATGGACCATGAACTTCTCCATTGGTTCTTTCAGACATTTAAACCTCAACCTTAACCACATCGTAAAGGCATGAAATAAATAGATCCAGCTTTCGTTCCTGTAAGCTTCAGACATGCATTTAGTGTGAAAAATAGTAACTCAACCATATTTTGTTTCCATTTTTCTACCCAGGCTAATATCTCATCTACTGCAGTCTAGATTAACCACTGCTGTTTGAAAACCACCCTCTGAATGATTCTTCGAAAGTGCAAGCCAAAGGAACTCCTAACTCCAGGGTGCCGTGGCATATAATAGTTTTTGCACAAACTGCCAACAGCTACACTTCCTCATAGGTATTATTTAATGGATTTCATTTTATTAATCTGCATGAAGCAGCAGAATCTCCTTACACTTTTTAATCTTTATGAACTGAGAAGGGTTCTCAGCAGATTTCAGTGCCTGTCTCACATTCAGAGATGCACATTTTCACAGCTCTAAGAGGATCATCACGAAACACAGCTCTCTATACTGACCACTGAGCTGCTTCACTGTGTGACAAGACTTTTTGTTTGAGCAAATCCTTTTCGTTATGCTTGCAATATTAGCCCATGTATCTGACTAGAGCTGCATGATTTGGCAAAATTGTTTGATTGCGATTATCTTGGTCAATATTGCTAATTGTGATTATAATGAATAATAATATGAGTCTACATTCTTTGTTATAAAAGAACTTAAATAAATAATTGGTAGTGGTGAAATGTACTTCTCAAATAAAACAAAAAATATTTATTTTATACATTTTGAATTTCAAAATAGAAAGAAAGCTTGTGCAGGATTATTTTTGATGCACTTCAGCACTTTTCAATTTAATTCAAGTTTTAAATGATTTATTAAAAAATATTTTATTTAAGTCTAAGGGGTTTTCTTCAGTTTAATTCTTCTTAAAGCTGTAGCCTGTTGAGCCTGTATTTGTAACATACAAATAGGCAAAAATAAATGCACTTAACATAAATTATGCCCCCCTG
Organism: Labroides dimidiatus; assembly: GCA_030710495.1. Lineage (NCBI taxonomy): Eukaryota > Metazoa > Chordata > Actinopteri > Labriformes > Labridae > Labroides > Labroides dimidiatus. The sequence continues at coordinate 28,640,465 of CM061145.1, forward strand.
CATGAGTCAGTGTCCTGGTCAGGGCACCCCAATCTAAAAAGTCTAGACCCACCCCTGCTTGAGAGCCATACCTTACTGCAGGTACGTCATGTTGCTTTGCGGATTGTGGATGGATTTATGTCGGAGGTTTCAGCTCATGGAAAAGACACAGTTTCAGTGAGACACAGGACTCGACTCTTCCCCAGGTACAAGCCAAACAACCTCTGAAGTATTTATGGCCATGCAGTGCGCGGCTCTCTCTCTAATGTAGATCGCCCGTTGTCATCCTGTCTCCCTCTCTGCAGCCGATATTCTCAAATCATCCATATCACCAAAAAGACGGGATTTCTGAGAAAAACTGATGTATAAGTCTTCACTGTCTAAAGCAAAAAGAAATGATCAGAGTATTGTTTTAGACGAGCAGCATGTTTTACGCATGCATGTCAATTGCAGTATTAATAATCTGCGGGTATATAAAAAGCTGTCTAAGCTTCAGAAATGTTTCAGAAAAAGATTTTAAGCAAACTTCGCAAAAGTGCTAGATTAAAAAACAAAAAAAACTAAAATTGAATTAAAGACGTTCATACTGATATAGTTTAAATTAAATTCTTTACGTTCTTGATACAGACCATAAGGAATGCGTGTCCGTCAGGGTGCTTAATGTCAAAGAGGCACAAGAACATTTTTGTGACATTGTAGTTTGTTGTTCCGTCAGTTTACTTTTATTGTCATAGCCACGCTGCACACTCACCGTCAGTGCAGCAGACGGGTGTCAGAGAGGTTCTGATGTCTGTATACACACTGGTGCACATTTCACCATTTAAATCGCAGCCTTTTGTGCGATTACAATATTTCTCAAATCGCGACTGTAGTTCGACTAATCATGCAGTACTATATCTGACTGTGTTTCATAAGATTCTTTAGACTGAGGGCCCAGAAAGTAAAGCCATTGCTGAAATCATATTTGTCATGGAAACATAATATTCCCATAGACGTTTGTCTCCTCAGACATCTCAATCTGTTTGTCAGATGGTATAAGATTATGCTGAGGCTTGCAAGTTCAAGCTTATACCAGACTTATGTCCTCCCCCAGTTGTTGTTGTCGATAAGTAAAATATGATCGGGCATCAAGTGTTTTATTCTGAAAATGAACTGGATGTTTGGTTGTTTTGATGTCTAACTCCATGTCCCACTGGACCTGCTCTGTGCTGACTGATGAGTCATACTCCAACTAGTCACATGACTCTGACCAGCCACATGTTAGAAGGGAGCCTGAACAAAACAGAGAAAGGCCAGTGGAAGTAAACACATTGACAAGCACTGAGATCATCTCAGCTCTCGTGCCGTGACATGTTTATAATGCCGCAAGTTTTGTTTTAAGCCAGCTAAATGCAGCATCCTAATCAATTTCACATTGAACAGAGTCCAGCTTTGTTTTTTTAATTTTCTATTTTTTTTTTTTTTTTTTTGGGGGGGGGGGGTGATTGGGTCACAGATCATTTTAACGGGTAAAGTAAGAGGTTGGAAAATGCTACATCCCCAGATATGAAAGAGAGAAACAACGAATCTGTCGCACTGTGTACAAATCGGTGGTTTTCAAGCCAGCTGTTTCCTCTGTGTTACAGAACACTTGTGTACTTTTGCTTACAAAAGCAGAAACTTATTTTTTTAGACTTTACTTTCTGTTTTTAAATGACATATTTGTAAACACAAGTCAAAGTGGCATCTTTGAAATCCTTTCACACTCTTTACACAAAATATTCACAGCAGTATAACACAACAGAGGCACACTAAAGGAGGGCACCAGGTGCAAAGATACGACGGCACACTGTGATTCATAGACGGCTCTGTATTGAGCTGCTCTTTCTTCACATCAGCAAGAGCTATACAGATGGAAACAGCACACAGTATGAGGTCTCCTGGTCGGCTCCCTTTGGTGGTGTGACTATTTGGGAGGAAACCTCTGGGCAGACGGAGCAGTCACTGGGGGAAGGGGGAGGTTTACATCTCCCAGCTGCTCCTTTATGGAGACAAAATGATCTTAACTTGAACTAGATCAGACTAGCAATGTATAAGACATCTTATGAGCATCATAAATGCTTTACAGCTCTCTGAGTTCATTGATAGGGATCTTGAATATCTCTCTAAAGCAGTTCCAATCAAAGATCCCACGAACTTTGATAACACTTGACTAATGAGCTAAGCTAATGACCCCACTGCTCTAAATTGATCAGCTTATAGAGCCTATCATTTGAAATAGCTTGAATATTACACAGTATTTCTCTGTTTTGGTTTGCCACTTTTCTTGTTAAGCTTCAAAATTCTGATTGTAAATGTGTATTTGCAGTACTTTAAGAGAACATATACAGTGTGTCTCTTATACCTATGAAAGTGCTCAAAGGCAGGATGACTGGGATGTTCACTCAGGTGGGGAGTTTGACTCCTTCCAAGGCCACTCCGTCCCTAAGGTTTGTATCCACTTTCATTAGCTCATACATTTATTGACTGGTTTAAACACACAGCCTTTAAAATGATATGCTCACCCTGTTGCACTCATCATTGCTTTGATTTCATTACCCTGCAGGGACACTTTTTAATCTTTTAACCTTTCCGTCTCTTCTTTTCCATTTCACCGAAGGATAATGCTGTCTTATGTCAGTGGAGAAGCAGTGAGTCGATGGTCACTGTGTGCGCATAGCGAGGAATGCTTTGACGTCATTTTTTGCAAACAGTGAGTGGGATGCTAGGGCAGCTGCTGAACTGTAATAAACCAATGGGCCAGAGTTACATTGGCATTGATGATTCATGCAAGCCAAAGAGAACCTGATGCCCCAGGGAAGAGCCGAGTGCTCCCACGTCTGCTCAGAGGCCAAAGGTATGGCTGCAACAAACTGACAAAGCTCCAAGTGTGAAACTGTTCAGGTGAAGTATGATGGTTCTGAGGAAGCCCAACAGCCGTTCACTGAACATAAACAAGAAGAAAAACAACACCTGGCTCACTGCTGAGCTGTCAAACTTGGCTGAGCTGAGCTGTGCCTACTTGTTGACAGGACTGGACTTGATGGTAGATAAGAGACAGGTGGAGAGACTGCATGTTGTCTGTGTGTTAACAGGTGAAAACCTCCCTCACAGATGGGATATTAATTTCTGCTCAGCTCCTCCAAAACGCTGCATGCATAGAAATGAACGGCTAAACTATGAGCAGCTAATTAATCCCAACACCTGGTCAATTCCATCAATAAAGCAATACAAAGACCATCCCACATCTCATCCGCTGCGTAAATACACTTCAGTAAACACTATAAATGAACCTTGTAAAACAGGGACAGCACATCCAAGTCCCACGCGTTCACACATCCACTCACTCCTGTTGAACAAATTGCATCTGACTGATTAATAGGACCTTGAAAGTGTCAGAACACATGTGTCCAAGCCAGGCGTGAGCAGCAGAGACAGCCCGTTTCCTGAGCCACACTGTTCATTTAATAAGCAGGTTGGTTGGAGCATGTCAATTATTCCTAGGCACTGGGAGGGATGGAAAGATGGGAGGGGCGGGTGTGAAGACTGCCACTGGTAAATGGAAGACGAAGCGTGAGAGGAAGAATCTGAAGAGGAAACATTGGGTGTGTATGTCAGCGTGTGTCAATTTTTGTGTTTGTGTGGACATGATTGGTGATTGCAGCGGGCCTAATGGATTCCATAAGGGGAGGCATAACAAACACGAGGGAAATCAAATGGTAGAAATTACAACTGGGTCCAAACATCGGAGCAAGAAATGCCGGCAGGTTTGCTGTTGTCTGTTCTCTATCCAATTACACGGCTGAAAAAATAATGTTCATTTTTTCAAGCCTGTTTGGTTCTTAACTGCATTGTGGCATCTGGTACAGTAAGTGAGAAATTATTCAACACTGGTGTGAAACAACACAGGGTTGAGACTGCTATCTCTGGAGCCACATGGAGCCAGTTGGCCTGGGATCAAATCCCTGCAGTACCTCCTCTTGAGCATCTTTTCCTAAGCCTTGTGCTGAAAACCATCCTACTCTTTCATTGAAAAAAGTATTCCAGTGTGTTGATTTTCTTTGAAAAACTATAACCGTGTTACATACAATCCCAGGAGTTCATTCATTATTCAACATTTTCTGTGCAGCCATGTATAATTGTGTCTCAGAGCTTCATTCATCAGTTATTGCTGATGATGTGCAAACTCAGTTCCAGCATCTCTGTCACAAACTTCAATACCTCCGAGGCAAAACATGAATTTACAGGGAACAAGTTTGTCGCTGCGGGCCAGAGTCTCTGCAACACAACATCAAAAATGCAACATCAAAGAGCAGCAGCCAGTCCAGCCAGCTGGTCTACAGCTCATGCCTCAGACCCCACACTGCTTCATCACAAAGTGCTTCACTCAGTCATCAAACACCTTTGCTGACTCAAGTCTGAGTGGTCAATTGCAGCATTCTTTGGTGAGTTACTTTTGGATAGCAGACGGCTGCTATAAAGAAGCTTGAATATAAACCTCAAAGAAGGAAAAAGAAAACAGCCTCAAGACAAACACAAACTGAGAGGTTAAGGCGAATTGAGTTAGACAACTCAGACGACCCCTCTACCCCACTGGGTATTTCTGTGTTGCTGGTGGTTGTGCTTTTTGTTGCTGCTCTGGATACTCATGAGGCTGATGAGCTGCACCTGGGCCTGGTGTGGCCCAATGAACATCTTCCCCCTTTGGTGTGTGGGCACTGTCCACTGCCTCTTTCTTACTTTCCTGGTGTGGGCGCCATGTAGCAGCTGTTTTGGTTTCCCTGTTCCTTTTTATGGTTATTGTATTGTAAATGAAGAGTTTTGCTCTATCTTCCTCATCTTGATTCCCCTTTTCTGCCACTTTGTGTAACTTCTTCAATAGAGGACTTTTGCTTTAAAAAACAAAAACTTGTTGTTGTTGCTGGGTCACAAAACTGTAAACTTGCTTTAAAGGGTTACTTATCTGTTCTCCATACTCCGTGCTACAAGGTAGTAGGTGAGTACAATGGCCTACTCATCTGCCCAAGCAATTCAAGATCAAGTCTGAATTGTTAAACTTTGGTATTTCTATCATGTACGCTATGCTCAGCTAAACAGCGATGCTGAAAGAGGTATTAGATGGGAGTTCATGGTTGAATGGACTCCGCACCATACACCATCTGGTACCCATCATCTCTTTTGCCAGAACCTTGCCTGGTAGAGTTGCACTAATGTCTGTGACTACATATATTTTTTCCTTTGGGCTAAGCTGGTTTGGGCCACCATCTGTTATTTTCTCCTCCCATCATCCTGTGCCTTAAAATCGCCTCCATTTTGATCTAAGGAAAGGGCCCTCTGAAATTACACACAACTTCTTCTTCTGGAGTGTATAAGTGGCAAATCATGGCGATAAGACTTTGGTTTAGTATTAATGGAGCAGAAAATTAAATTAAGGGCAAAGTTTGGAGATGAAGAAAATGGAGAGCAGAAGAAGCAGAGGGAGGTGAACAGCGAAGGGGAAATAAAAGTGGGGTACATAAAAAGAATGAGGAAAGAAGAATAGAGGAACCATGGGAGAAGGATGTAGGATAGCTAAACAAGTGGAGAGTGGGCGGGATGAAGGAATAAAGAGGTAAATGGTGGAGAGAGGGAGCAGCCGGTAGATATTGGGAGGCAATTTCAGTAGGAAGATGGTAATTGTCAAACTCATCTTGATAACAAGACCTTAAAAAAATCTATTTAATTTTCCCTCCACAAACTCAGATTGTAATGGGATTTTCTGCTCTCTGCCCTGGCTGTCATAAACATATAGAGGTATATTCATTCACTCACACACACACACACACACACACACACACACACACACACACACACACACACACACACACACACACACACACACACACACACACACACACAGAATAGGAAACAAAAACTGTCTCAATTACATACATAAACCAATTCTCCACCTCTGTCTGTCTTCATTGAACTCTGCCTTTACAATGATAGATGCTCAACAGTCTGTCAACGTCTCTTATATGTTTGAACACATGAAAATAAAGTCAGAATTTGTGGAAGATGTATAGAAGCATGAATTTAATTTGACAAATTATTGTCTATTGATATGGCCCAATTAGTTAAAACCAAGGAGAGATTATGAGATGTTACAAACTGTTCTTACTCTCTGTAAAACATCTTTCAAAAAGTCTGAGTTCTACTATGCAAACAATCAGATTTACTGGGAGTTACATTACAAAAGATTAAACTACAGGTATGCTTGGTGAGACAGGTGTATGCGTTGAGAATGTGTGTGAGTGAAGGTGAAAGAGGAGAGCAGTGGCATTTTGCAAATGCTAAGACAAATTACAAATACAGTCATGTGGAGGCCTGAGGGTGTGCTTGCATCAGCGTTGCAGATCAACCAATCTATAAAGACGTGATCTCATGCATGCTGATGATGCCAGAGAGTTTGTGTGTGTCCAAAGACTCAGTATACGTGTGAACTCCAGATTGTTTGCGTTTGAAGAGAAAGTAAAGAAGATATTCCACGGCCCACTGCACAAAACCACTGTCATCTTTTCAGTCTGCACTGAAGCTTTGATGGATGATATGGAGTTAGCAGTTGTGACAGGTGATGTCTGAATCATGTCATGACATAGAAAACTACCACAATGAAATGTAAAAATACTCTGCACTTTCTGCAAAGGCACAGCCTCTATGTGAAGGATAACATTTAATTACTAGCTTGAGGCTTTTGAGCATTTCCAAGGCCATCTGGTAGAATGAAAGAGCCAAGGTTTATCTTACTGTTGCCAGTACAAAGAAGGTGCAGTTAGAAAACAGACAGTGAAATGGTAAACCTCAAGAGGAACTGTGTGGGTGGCTAAAGACCGTTTGGTAAGGAAAGTAGTATCAGTATTATCACTATCTGGAGCTTGGCATGCAAGGTGCCTGGGTCCATTGAACATGGTTGAATACTCAGAGGTGCAAACACTCATATGGCCGTGAGACACAAGCATTTGATTGGCTTCACACGCTCTCACACCGCACCTCCTGTTTTTTCAGGCTGAAGTGTCCATCTTCAGCAAAAAAAAAAAAAAACTATTCTGTTATCTGTTATCTACCAGTTGAGCTATGGCTTAAAGTGACAAACTCCACCCATGATCAATTCGTTAACCCTTCAAAGCAAACAAGGGGGTGGAGTTTGGCTCTCACACTGTTAGAACCAGAACCAGAGACCACTTTTTCACTGTCACAACAACATACCTGCCAACACTCCCGGTTTTTCACATTGATACTGTAACAGACTGGGTTGGTTATTCGTATTACATAACAAGAATGTGTCACTGTTGATATGCGCTATCTTGTGTTCAAAAATTACAAGGTTCAGTGAATGCATCACCCGCAATGAACAATTCAACAGCCAACATCTGTGTATTGTGTGTTTTTTGAGAGAGTTGTGGGACACACTAGTCTGAGAATTAAATAGAGAGCCAAGTGAATATTTTTTGACATGGTTACAGCCACAGTATTGAGTGGTTCAATAAATCGTTGTCATCTGGCAGCAACAAGCATGAGCAGATGTCACCATAAAACAAAGAGTTAAAAAAGCACAGAAAAGATATTAGTGTGGGGTTTTGTTTGTGGGTGTTGGCTGTGAAAATGTTGAAGCATGGGGGCAGGAATATCACGCTTTGTCAAAATCTCAAGTTGGCAGGTATGGTAATACTGAATGGGTTGGATTGTTTATTTACCAATGCGTGTTGTATGTAGCTCAAAAAGTAAAAAATGTCACTTATTTTTTAGTTATGATAAGCAAAAGTGTTGTAAGATCCAACACCTAAAGGTAGTGTTGGTAATCAGATTTAGATACACTTTCTGTTATTCCACTTAAAATGATCTTTATGTTTAGATGGCAATCAATGCATGTGTTCTTAAAATAGAGAAAAACGGAGTCCTGGGGAGTTGCTACATTCAAATTCATGCTAGTTTTCCATGACTACCAACTGTGCCTTTAATCAAAGTCTCTAAATGAATGGAACCAGAATATCCAAACCACCCACCAAAAGTCTGCCTGTACTAGGAACTGCTGTACGGGCTGTTGGTCCTTCAAAAAATGCTCTGAAATATCCAGCTGCAACGACTGAAGATGGTCTGAGACTAATAGTCACATTCACCAGCATCAGTCTCCTTTAGTGGTTCAAAGAGAGCAGTGAGGGGACCATGAAGGTAGAGTGAGATGACCCCAGCATGTGGGAAATGCATCATACATATATCTGTTAACATTGTGATCTGTGATGACAGTGTATGGATCTTGGATGGATCTCTATGGATCTTGTGCTGCATTGTGTGTGGTGTATTGTTCATATTTTTGTCTTTAAATGGACTTCTGTCTCTCTGTCTAATGTCTCTTTGGAATAATTTTCCCTGTAAGGTTTAACTCTCCTTAACCTTTTCAGGAATGTCATTGTGAAAAGGTGTCTTAGTCAAGTCTATTGGGTTTGGTCCTACAAATAGTGGCCATGTGCAGCTGTGCTTGGTTCTTAAACTTGTTCTAAATGCCATGAAGGTATCTTACTTCATTATTTCTGCGTGCTGTTGAATAGGCTCAGAAAATTCCCACTGTAGCTACCAAACAATATTATCCAAGGTTAACCTGAGAGGGATTTATTCCTGAATATAATGACTCAAAACATCTGTTTGGTTGTCGAGGAGCACTGGAACAGTGAAATCAGATTTCATGGTGGGAACACTAAATGCCACGGTGGTATTCTTCCCGCAGCTCAGTCAAGGATGGAAATCAACCAAGCAACTCGTGTTTGTTTGCTGTTTCAAATGTCACCACCTGCTGTGGCACGTCTGCAGAAACAGAAGCTCATACATATACAGTCACATAGGGGTAAAACATTATGAAAACTGTACTTTTGTCGCCGAAAGGCACAAATAGTAATTTTCTCTTTTTACTTCCACAAAGTATGAGGATGCTGTTCCTAGCATTTTTTTTTTTCAAATGCTACATGGATGGCTTTTAGAAAGATGTTTTTCAAACCATGCACCCTTAATGTGAGAGTTAGTAATTGCAGTTCTTTGGCTGTAAGATTTAATTTTGACAAAGAGAGAGGTCAGGGTGAGGATTACTACAGTCCACACACTGAAAGCTGATTAAAAGGACAGAAAAACACTGTTTGCTGCCATGTAACTGCTGCTTCTGTGCCAATCCTGTGAAGGAAGACAAAATGATTACATGTATTTTCTGTAAAGACTGGGATAACTTGCAGAAAACGTAAACCTCTAGCTCTTCTTGTGTCCCTGCAAAACGCATTCATTTTGATTCCCGTAACCCTTGTGAGGTTTAAGTGTGATGCTAACACTCTCACCAAGAAACCAAGACCAGTTCAATGACTGACATTTCAAATAATTACCTCAGAGATCCCCATCTACAGACACGCAAGAAAGCTTATCTGGACCGCAGCACAAAGCGCCTGTGAAGCCAGCCTTAATGTACATGCTGACCCATTCTGTGGCATAATGATCAGCAGGAATCAGAAGCATCTTTCTCTCTGAAGCTTGATAAATTTAGAGCATGTCTTTGATATGGCTAGGCTAACGGTCATGGGTTCAGATCGGATTTTTTTGCCATCCTCATTTAAATTCTTCACGTAGCTGTGATTTAATGCTGTGAAGGAGTTCTGAACCGAAGAAGGCAGAAAAGAGAAAGACAAAAGATGACGTGTGGCATCATCAGTGCCACACTGAATGTAAAGGAGACAAAAGATATGAGTTTCAAGCCGTGACAAATGTGAGAGGAATTTCCATTCATACCTAATTTTGTATGAACGATACAATGGCTTTGACAGTTTTGCTGAGGCCTTCTTCATATTGGGACTGTGCTGGCTGCAATCTACTGAAAATGATAAACTAATTAGTACATTTAGACCAGTGTTTCTCAAATTATTTCAGACCAAGGCCCACTTATCCCCCCCAAAAAACCCTCTTTGACCACATAGCCCCAGAAAAACAGCCCAGATAGCGAACTTATGTAATATAAACTTGCATCGTACGTTTAGGGAATGTTTCATTAAAAAAAAATAAAAATGAAAAAAAATTACTCACTGTCAAGGCTGACCACTAGAAGGCGCTGGTGGACCACTGGTGGACCACTGGTGGTCTACTGGTGGTCCACGGACCACAATTTGAGAAACACTGATTTAGACCACATCTCAGGCCGGCTCTCTCGCTGGCTGAACATTTTTATTTCCTTGATCTTTGCATTTTTTTGTTTGGTTGAATTATAAATCTGTTATTTCAGTCTTATCTTGATCTGTTTGCTTTTATTTTAATTATGTAAAATATTTAATTGTGTTTCATTCATATTTAGCACAAGTGTCTCAGTATATGAATTACACAGAAAAAAACAATGTATTTTATATATAATTAATACAGTTTTAGTAGTGGCTAAGTGACTGTGAGAAAGCTCATCATGATATTTTTTACAATATTTTGGATCAGCATGTGAATATCATGACACAAAAGTTATCTCCCTTCACTTTTCATTTCACTCAGCCAGACGAGCCAACTGGGTTCAACAAAACTGTATCAGTCCACTGCTTTGCAATCCCTGAATCCCTCATTGGCTGTCTCACTTTAGAGGCCTCAGAGACCCAGAGCTAGACAGGGGACTGGCAGTCAGACTGAGCCCCAAGGGAAGTCCTCACACTCAGGCAGAACTTGGCTGCATCACCCTTTCTGCCTTTCCCTGCGAGGCCTCTGGGAGGAATGTCGCAGCTTCTAATGGGCACAGATGGTACAGTGTCATGAGCCAAGTAATGTGTGAGTTTGTGGTTCCACTGTTACATTCCTTCAAAGGCACAAAGTCAACACTGCAGTGTACCATGGCTTGACAGCACAAATGCTAATGTGCACACAAACAGCCAGTTTGTGTTCCTGGATGTGCCGTAACTAGACCTTGAAATTAAAATAATAAAAAAAAACATTCTGTTCTCTAAACAGCTATTTATAGCTTCACTCACCCTTGACAATTGCCCTTGTTATTATGCATTCATATGAAACTTAGTCGTGACGTAACTGTGTAGCTCTCCCCATCTGGCTCCAAACAAGAAGTGTTTCACTTAACAAGTTAAAAATAGCTAATGATGAGCATCAACCTGCAAAGGAGGTCAAACTTTCCACCAAAGTCAAGGCCAAGTCAAGACAAAACAAAGAAAACTGTAATGAAGAGGCATCTCAGAAATATGTTTCAGTCATTTAGACAAAAATGCTTCCAAAGTTTTGCCAATAACATGTTGGGATTAATTGGTTTCAGTATTTTTTATGGGGCAATGCCCCCATAAAATTGTGTAAATAACAAATACATAATAATCAGGATAATCTTGGAACTGTGTTCACAAAGTTAGAAGAGTTTCCAGAGGACACTTAAAAGTGACGTTATTAGCCAGTATGCTAATATCTGAATCATGCGATCACAATGTTAAAATAAATTAAAAACACTTACTTTCATCTCATTTTCCAACACCACTGACAGAAAGAGAACCTGAATATGGTGACTCAAAATCTGCGTCAACAACAATCATGTTGGGATGTGTGCGTCTCTTTTAAGTGTCCTCTGGAAACACTTCTGCTGTGTTGCAGTTTATTTGCAACGTGTTTTCTAAATGCTGTGCATGTGTTGTCAAATTATTGAAGATATTTTTCTTAATGTGCTTGTGTTTTGTCTTTTTACATGTGTTCTCTTAAGTTGTAGTGCTGTGAGCTTCCAGGGCCACCGTAGAGCACATGAAAATGTCCTGATCTTCTTCGCTAACCTTAATGCCATTAAACAACTAGACTTAACTGACCTAACTATTTCCTCTTGCCCCCTTAATACAGTTTGCTCTCCTCCATTATGTTGCATTGCATACGGCGGAGGATGAGGGCTATGTTTAAAAAAAATAAGTAAATTTATAAAAATAAAGTCATAAATTTACAAAAATGATTCTTAGACATACGAGACTAAAGTCTGAAATTTCCCAGATTAAATTCATGAATCGATTTCAATTATGTTTAAAAAACAAACTTTATTCTGAGAGGCTGTTTGATAAGAGTGGCCACCCGCCTACTCAAAGAGGATGAAATGAGAGCGTCTTCTTGATTAAGTTGTGTTGAGTTACAGGTTTGAAAAATAGCCTTTTTAATATCTCTGCCAATAGTTTGTGCAAGAACCTGGAGCTTTCTGACAAAGGCAGTAGAAACAGGTAGCACGGTAACACACAACGATGGAGTTTTACAGCCAAGTTGAAACCAAAAATAAAGTACAAATTCACAAGATTCCTGTTCCTCAAATTTGTACAGGCGGATGCTGCTCATCTTAAAGCTAAGCTATTGACTAAGATAACAAGTTTATTCTCTTGAATTTAGGAGACTGTTCTTGTAGCTTTTTTTATTTTATTCTCATAAATTTCAGACTTAATTCACATAAATGTACTTTTTTATTTTATTTTATTTGTAACTTGGCCCTAATCTTCCATCTTAATTGTAAACAGTGACTGAAAGTTTTTTTTTTTTTGTTTTGCTTTTTGAGTCTACCCATATCACTTTGATAGACATGCAACTGCAGCATTTTAACTGCAACATTAACAGTCGTAACAAGGTGAAGAAAGCAATGAGTCATACATAAAGGTATGAAAATATTCATGACTAAAATATAAAATCATAAAGAAAATGTGAAAAAAGTGTGTTACTGTGCTGAGCGTGTTACTCACAGGTGTAACAGCATACTGCACAGTGATGTGAGTAAGAAGCTCTATTGCTTTGTGTACATCCTGTCAGAGGTCCTGTGCGAAAGATGCAAATCTTTGTGTCACTCGATATCTACCTGCCTGCCAGATGCCTGCTAATAAGGACCTGGCTCCTTGCAGGCTAATACTCTACCTGCCCGTCATACTTCAGCCCACACACACACACACACACACACACACCTACACACACACACACACAGCATACAAACCAGGCAATGGCTTGGCTGCTCTCATAGGATGGTGCAGGGCTGACTAATCAGTGTGACTCACACATCACTGAGTGCCCAAGACCTGGCCTCATCCTTAATGCAGAATGTCAGGGAGTATACATACACACACACACACACACCAAAGCACTGGGGTGAGATTTACTCTGTATTCCTTGCATGTCCCTGTCTCGGTGTCACTAATGTTGTCCGTCTTTGGCTCTGAATTTGTCTCCATCATTTACATACCTGTGATAAGACCTTGGCAGCTCTGTGCTTTAGTGTGTGTTTGTGTGGGTGTGTGTGCGTTTTTAGGTGTCGCCACTGTCAAAACTGTGTAAATGTCAGATAGCAGTTAGTACAGCCCTCCAAGGAGGAGGGTGGGGCCCCTCTGAAAGTCAAAAAGCCCCCTCCTTTGACATGTGGATGCCCTTCATTAATTGACAGACAGTTAAAGCTCTATTAAGCATCTGTTCATCAAATATTTAATCAAATGACTCCCTAAGGGAGTGAACTGAAACCCCCACAGAGAGTCCAACATCCACTAATGCTGTTCTGTTGCCACTTGTCAAGTCAGGACATGCTTTAGATTCCCAAAAGACCTTCAAATCTGAATGATTTAGTTTAACAAGCCGGGGCAAGAAAATCCACACAAGATCCATATGTGTGTTTGTATGTTAAGGAAAAGGCCGAGACTTAGATCAGATATGACATGTGCAGAGATACTGGTGCATCCAGTTAGACATGTTTCTACATGACGCCCTTCAAACAGAAAAAAAAGAAACTGTTTCTTCAAACAAAAGGAAAAAAATCAGGATGTTGATCCTAAAAAAGCAACCAATAAAAAAAACATCTCAAACACTTGTGTATTCAGCTATTTTTGTGAATAAATAGAACACAAAGCTTTGTTGCTGTGAGACTTATTTGCTTATAGTTTACATACTGTACTTAGACGGCATGAGACGACAAACAAGGTAAAACTCTTCCTGTCAACAAAGTAGAGCTTCAGCCCAGAGGAGAATCTAAAATCCTTTAAATTAACCATGTTCATAAATTCCCTCTGTACCTCACAAACAAACCTCCACATATGCAAAGATAATCCTTTTCACTGGAGGCAGGAGTCTTACTTTAATTTGAAAACAGCTTAAGTTTTCATTGCAAACAGTTGTCAGCAGAGCAGAAGGAGCCACACCACTGAGAAGGACTGCTTCTTGCAGAGGTTTGAAAATGGTATTATCGAGTCATGGGACAGGTTACAAACTTAAAATGAACCGGGTGAACTGTGAAGAACTGGGGCAAAAAAAAAAAAAAAAAGTTTTAAAACTGTAACACCAGTGCTTTAAGAGGCTGGTACAATATGTTATCCAGTACTGGCACATCTAAAATTTATACCACTGGTTTACAAGGACTTTCTTTTGAATTCTCTTCCCTGTCCTCTCAATATTGCAGTGCAAGCAACTGAAATACATGACCCACGTTGCACAAAATGATGCCTGCATCCTTTCATGGGTTTTACATGACGCTCACTCGTCTGTTTTTCACTGGTGAGTGACATCAAGTAAGGCTAACATGTAAGTCTTATAGTGTTTGAGGATGATGGATGAAGTACATTTCTGGTACAAGTGAATAAGGGGAGCACTACCAACTATTATTACCAACGTTGAGGGAGTTTCAGGAAATTTTTCAATTAAATCACTGGTTAAAACAGAATAAAATTAAATTCATGGTACTTTTGTTGCAGGCAAAACAGCACCGTGCCAACGTCAGCTGAAAAGAAAATGAAGATTCCCAGCCAAGTACCAAGTAATATGGCAATAAGCAATATGTTATGTGCAGTGGTGTCCAAATGAATACCACTGCTGCCTTTTGTATTTTTGCATCTGCTCAGCAGAAAACCTGAACCAGATGATGATCTATGAGTTGAAAAGTCACAGATTCGATCCTTTTAAGCCAACACCATTCTTGAGAGGGTAGTTTTTTAACTTCTATCGAGTCTCATGAGGAGTTAGCAGAGGTGGGTTCATATCTTATACTTTAAAAATAATTATCAAAGCCTTTGATGTTTGTAAAATTCAGTTTTCTTTGTCATTGTCATTTCAGCATAACCTGGACTTTCAACAGGTTTTAATAATTGAAGATTTACTATTGTTGTTTTGAACAGCATAAATGGCTTGACTTTAAGCAAAGTTGGTGTCTTTTTAACAGATTGCTGGTTAATAGAGCTTGTTTTGGATAAACTGTGTGCAGTTACCAAAAAAAAAAGCATAAAACACAAATCAATCAAAATATAATTAAGCTGAAAACTCCTTCTGAGGTTTTTTTTCAGCTGTGCAGCAACCTGACAGAACATATTCTCTCTTCAAATGCCAAGTGCAGCTTCAGCAGAGCCTAAAGCTGCACTTCTCTCGGTTGATTTTCATGTGCACATCTCTGGCAGGTACAGATGAGTTAGCACACCAATAATAGAGTGTTTAGCACTGAATATTTAGCAAGCTGCACACTGCTGAGCACGCGCTCCTGCTGAATATGAATTCAGGAGCAACAAATTTGCCATCTTGCTGTACTGAGCAAACATGTCAGTACCTGGATATTTATTTTCTGCTTGTGTGTATGTAGTGTGTGCGTATGCATGTGTGTATGTGACTGTGTGGGCGTGCGTGATTTTTTTCACAGGCACAGTTGCAAAGAATACAGAATTAAGTTAAGTGCTGAGAGCCGCCGTTTTGCATCCCTCTCTCTCTCTCAGAAAAACACACACACACACACACAAACAGAGAGAGAGAGAGGGAGAGAGAAATTCCAAGATATCAAAATGGCTGCATATATGAATTTCTATTCCCTAAACCAGTTTGCCTATGTGTGTGTGCATGCGTGTGTGAGATGCAGACTTCAGTTGTCAGCTATATCTACCAAGATGATGTGAGCGCTGCTTTGGTCAGGCTATCAGCCATAGCTATATTTTATCTCTGACTTGGCAGAGATTCACACATATATCTTGAAGGGGAGCATTCGCCATGCAGATGTGAGGATAAGAAAACAAACATGTAAACACACACACACTTAGCACATGCAAAGCGAGGCAGTGAAGAAGCCCAACCCGCAGGAAATGTAAACGTTAAAGAAAGTACATAGTACTGTTCAAACTCTAAAACACAGCCACACTGACTGTCAGAGGAAATGTTCCTGCTCATTTATCACTCTCTCTCACACACACACACTCATACACAAACACACACACACAGCTAGCTGACTTTAAATGTATAATTTTGACCACATTTTTACTACAGACTCCAATCAGGGCTGACATAAGAAGGAGTGGCGAGAGGAGACTAATTCCTGTTTTCCTCATAATAGACACACACATACATATGCACACGCACACATGCACACAGACCCAGCATACCCCTCCCACGCACAGACAGCCCTAAATAATTGAAGCAGCATTTAAAGTGGATGTTTGTTGAAAGTGCCCATGAAAAGGCTTGTCTGTCTGGGTCTCTGTCCTCATTTGTCTGATAATGGCTGAGATTGAATCAGCAGATTTTGGCTCTGCAGCTTAAAGAAATGCATGGGATGGGAACATTGTCATTTTTAGGCTTTTTTTTTTCATGCTCTTACCCACGTAATACTTCAGTACCTGAGCAATCTCTTAAAAAGGCCACCTGTTGAGAGTGAGAAATTGGAAATGAGAGCTGTTGATTGAAAAACAGCTGGAGCCCAGATCTGTGGTCAATTTATTTGAAGTGGTCTGATGAATGAAAACATTTTTACAGCCAAAATATGCTGTTCAAAGAAAGCTGCAGAGATGTTACCTCTCCCTATTCATCACACATTTCTCTAAATCTAAGGCCATTTTGATTATGCTGTTGCATTACCACACAGTGTAAACACTATGCCTTCATTTTTCTTCATTTCATACCTTTTATTCACTTTAAATGGTCTGTGTGTGTTTCAAGAGAAAAGTGAAACTGATGGCTGAGTGTAATTGAGGGAAAACAACTTTTCAACCCCATTCATAAAACTTAAAGAAACGTCAGTAATCTGTCTTAGTTTGGAGATCATGATTGCAAACCTCAATCTCTATCAAACAAACATGAGAAATGGAGAGTGAGATTTGAAAAATCAGAAAACTGAAACACAAATCCGACAGTAGACTGAAGCATATTTTTCAAAAAGTAAAACATGCAGCCAACATTTCATAAAAAAGCTCAATAAAATTTTGCAGTAGATTTAGTCTTTACATCACTGTCAAGGGGTCAAACTTGCAAAGTGACTTCCCTTTCCATTTTTGAAAGCAGTCTCTCATGCCCTCTGTGCCCACGCTCTAAACGGTCGCATCTGCTGTTCCTGAACTCATGTCTGAAAGCTCTTCCCTGGATTTCAGCACCATGGACAGATGCCTGGAGAGCTAAGCTCATCTGACCGTGAAGATTTTCAGCACCTTGGACAGAGACACATTCACACTCAGCTATAAACGCTCCACTTGGTTGGGAAATCTTTCAGTACATCAACCTCCATTTATTCAAAGTCTCTTTCAACTTATTCTATGTTTTTCCTAAGGGTGTGCGGCAGCCGATGGCTATTTGGTGGAATGAAAGGAGACAAATTGGACAGGCCACTGGTCCATCACAGTGCTAACACAGACTTACACAATCATTCCTTAGGCAGTAATAGGACTCAACTTCACCTAAGCTGTGGTAGATCTAGACTAAGGTTGAAAACCAGGGTATGTGTAAGTATACTGACTCTCCTTAGAGAGGTCTAAAAACTGCTTTGGAGATGCGCAAACCTCTGATTGGTTTGGAATGGGTAATCACATACCCAGTGTGGTGTCATTTCATTTGAATATGTCTCAAAAACTAGGATTTCCAACCACTACACTTTTTTCACTACCATCTCCTATTTGTTTCTACATGTTGGGGAAAATATTATTAGTTTTCTGGTTGTTAGCCTTTAACACCAGTGGTAGAGTTGTAGTTTACGGCCATTTATGTTTTACATCAAATGAAGTGAAACTGTTTCCACAAGTGTGGTAAGGGAAATAAGGTATTTTGTTAGAAACATTTGAATAATGTTATTCTCAAAAAACAAATGCAAAGCATAAATAGGCTTGTTTAACAAGCAAGGCTGTACCACTAACCGTAATACATTTCCTGATTTAGATCAGCCGGGGAGAAGATCGCTTCTGCAACAATACTGTGTTCAGTGTTTAGAATAAGACATCCTGCCGTAATTGAAGTCAGTGGGGAGGCCTGCAGACAGACTAAAGAGACACAGCAAATCACGCACTTCCTCTTGTTTAAATAGTAAACGTGAAGCTACAGAATTTCGTTACCAGCTTGTTGATTTCTCAGTCTGACAAGGAGATGTGTTGAAAAGAACTTTTCAACAACATAGATTTAAAAGTTGGAAAAGTGTTTAACACACTGGTTTTATATGGACTTTAAGTTTAATGAATGTTTCAGCCCTTCTTCAAGGTCATTTTATTGTAATATCATGTTGTTTGGATGTAATCTGTGACAGAGAAAATTACATAAGAGAGGAGATACTACTAAGAATGTAAAACATCAAGGTGACCTTTGACCTTCAATCACTGAATTTTTTTCATTAATTTATATACGAGTGGACAGATATCATGGCTAAAGAGACAGCCTCATATTGCAATATGTACTTTTTTCAAACCAAAACGCAGACTCTCTGTGAGCATTTCCTAATCCAGCCATGACAAGAAAGGCTGACTAATCCTGACTATAAAACATTCCTAAAAAAAATGCATAAGACTTTGCTAAGTCTCTAATACTTAATTCTGTCTTAAAATATCACCAGGATAAAAATACAAAGTGAAACACCTGAACCACAGAGACCTCTGAATCTGTTTGACCATGAAACAATCCCCAGCTGGCTTCAGTTCTACCCAGAGCCAAACAAACTGACGTTAAATAGCCTTGAGCAGTTTTTCACAAACATGCCAGCTCACCTTCATACTTCACTCTTTAGTCAGAGCACAAACAGCAACAGCCTGCACACTAGAAGACATCACAACGTGGAGTTTGGAGCCAAAAACCAGCCACTTGCTTTTTTTTTTTTTTTTTGAGATGACCAAAGAAAGAATGATAAGACAAAGGAACGCTCATTATTGAACAATTGAATCAGCTGCGATAGAGATCAAATTACAGAAGAAACGGCTTACACCTGTCAGCAGGGCTAAACAGTATAAGCCTCAGTGAAATGGCCCTGGGCACTTTATAGCTTTCTTCTCTTCTCTCCATCAGCGAGGCGTTCAGAGCACAAACCTGCTGACTGGCATCAGTTTGCCCTGATCCTTGTTCAGCACCACAGACAGCTCAGAGAAAAACATAATGAACTCTACTGGCCTTGGTTTCACTATGATTTGATCCTCCTCTCCTCTGCAGCATAACAAACACACACATGACCCTGTCTACTTTCTGTAAGAAAGCCAGTTATCTGCAGAAGCACTGGTGGTGTCTTTTTTTGTTGTTGTTTTTTCAGAAATTTAACTGCAAGAATAAGAGACCTCTGTTTCCATTAAATACCAAATCCTCTCTTAACTTGCCTGCAGCTAAAAATTCTTGCATGCAATTGTTTTTCCCCTCTCTTTCCTGAGTTATGCTTCATGTAATTTTATTTCTGTCACACATTCTCCTGTGTTTCAGTTCTCAGTGTTTATTGTTTTCTCTGTATCATGTTTAGATTGGAAGCAGATGATTTTTGCAGCCCCGGGGGGCTCTTTAGATTCACACACTGCAACTTCAGAGCTACTTATCAAAAACAGTGATTGCAGCGGTAGGTTTTTGTAAGTACTTGCAGCAAGGGACACAGTTAAATGCTGATCAAGCAAATTTCCGGATGAAATATTTTATGGTTTATTACATAATAAATTTAAATGTAAATTGTCTTCACTCAGGTATAAATTAGACGTGTGTACATTTCATTACACATAGAAGCGTTTGTTTATGACATTAGCACTTCCTTTGCTACCCAAAATGAATGAAGCATCATACACAAGTTAAACTTGAAAAGGAGCCGCACATTTCGACTGGCGATCTCTGCAAGGATTTTCTGGAGGGCAGACAGGAGCATGACCTCTCTCAAAATCTAAATTTATTATGTAATAAATCATGAAATTATTTATCCTGAATTTTGCTGGGTCACCCTTTAAATACAGAGTGGGGCCAATCCCAGCTGCCATGAGATGAGAGACAGTGAAAGTGTCTGCTTGTCTTTACTCGTGTGAAATCTTTACAACCTATGGAAGAAAGTCGAGCAACCAATTCACTCAACAAGCATGTCCACAAACTGTGGGAGGAAGCAGGAGCACATGGAGTGAACCCATACATACACAGTGAGAACATGCAAAGTCCACACAGAACTGCACCAACCAGGGATTGAACCAGGAACCTTCTAGCACCTTCCGCTGCACCACAGTACAGCCCTAATCCAAGCTAAATAAATATGATTAAAGCAGACTGTCCATGCTGGAATGTTTTTTGTTTGTTTGTATGTTTTTTGACCATACAATGGTGCTTATATGCAAGTAATGGCCAAATGTAAAAGCTTCTCTCGATTCATCCTTTCCGCTAAGAAAGCTTCTAAAGAATGATGAAGATGGAGGTTAAGTGCTTTGAGACATTCTCCAAATATTGATCCCTCCGCATATTGATCTTTCTCCTCAAAATTTAATTTTCCACCACCTGCTCTACCTTTGGGGCCACCCAAATGTTGAGTGTAGATGTTTTAAACGCCTGCAGAGGGTAGTTTGAAAGTATCAGGTTCATGAGCTAGAGATTGAAAATAAAAATGCTGTCAGCAGCCATTTGTTGAGATCTGAGGAATTTATGAGGGTGAAATTTAATTGAGAACACAGGAGAGGAGACAGTTTCTCAAAGTTACTTGTGTCTCCCCTTTCTGTTACTCTGAACTCCACAAAGTGTAAATTCAAAATCATTTCATATTTAGTTTTGAAACAAGTCTAATGATTAAAGCGAGCACATAGAATTATAATTTTTGAGAGAGTTTGTTTTTCTATTCAGGTTAAAAAAATGTCCACAACATTAATTGTGAAAAATAAACCAACTAATGACAAAAGTTTCTCATACAAGATTGGTAGTGTTGGCTGTAAATGATGGATGAGACAGAACCTACTCAGATCACTCCTGTCAGACATAATTACTACCTGGCTTTTCCTCAGCAGTATTGACAATCTGTGATGGCGACTGTGTTGCCCACTGCTCAGCTGAAATCACTAATTGGCACCTGGAGGAGCAGTGTGTGGTGGAGAATCGCTTCGTGAATGAAGCCAGTTTGCCGATTGCCAGAAACCCTGATGAAGCTTCAGACAGGATATAAGCTACTGTGGATTGAAGCGGACAAAGAGTTGGAGACTGTCAAATGGACTGCAATCAGGAAAGTGATTCTTTCTGAGTGTGCGTACTTACACACATGCTACACACTCAAGTCTCAATTCAACAACCATTAGTGGCAAAGCTTGTCTGGAGGCAGAGATAAGCTCCCAGAGTTAAAGCTCAGTGGGCGGAGCTAAATGACGGTTACTGAATACACTGAAGCCCAGAAAAACAGTGTAGGCCGTAAGAGAGCAAAACAGGAATAAGATTCACAAGTATTACACAAGAGAACAGCCAAGTTCAGTGACTTCATGTGTTAACGTTCATTATGTTTTCTCTCACTTTTCCTCCTCTCCTCTGATATCCATCACAGATCCCAGCAGGAGCCTCATTTGTCAACAGAGCTGTCAATCAGTTGTCATTTGAAAATCAAATAACTAGTTAAAACAAAACCTCCCTGAAAAAAATCTACACTTGTAAAAAAAAAAATAATAACCTTAACAAGAACTAACTACAATAAAAGAAACCGTGTTGGATCAGTTATGGTAACTAGAGTGGGGTAACAAGACCCTGATAGACAAGGTGTGGAAGCATGAGAAGGGATCCTGACAATTCTGTATTTGATCCATTACTTGTAGTTGAATTTTAGATAAAAAAAAAGCAAAAAAAAAAAAAATTTTTATCAATTTATTATTTTCAGATTCAGAATACTTAAAATCTTTGACTTCTTGAGATATTGAAATAGGACTTGAACTAATTTGAAAAGAAATGACTGAAGCACTGGACCATTGGGTGGGCCATTTCCTGGGTCTCTGTGTCTCACACATGCAGACCTCTTCCTCTGGTAGCGGTCATGTCTATCACAGCCCCAGCAGGGCTTAACGCTGTGACTGTAAACTCGGGGTCAGTGTGTGAACACACTTCATGGCAGGGCGCCATTTTGTGTCAGAGTGTTACAGTGGCAGCCCGTCACGCAGCCAGAGCAGATCGTTGTTTCTCGGACTTGGTGGGGAAACCACGTCGAGTGTAACTGCCGTCGCAGCAGCAGGTCAAACCGCTGAAACGGTCAGCTCGGCTGAGGTAGGGGAAAGAAACGCAGCAGAAACAAGGCCGCATTTGTTGTTCATCAAAGTGTCATTTGTGTCTGTGCTGAGATGATTTTACTCACAGCTAGAATACTGAGAAAATGGAAAAGAAATCCATGAAATGCTTCACACTGAAACCACCAAACAGTATGAACTTATGCAACAAAACATAATAGAGTCAAGATGGTTTTGTTGGTTTCTTTTTTCAACGCGCCTCGTCCACGATATTACAATTAATCAAGAGGAGTGTGTGGAGGTTTTAGAGCTGCAACAGTTCATCAAATAATCAATTATTAATGGATTACTAAATTAATCAATTATCAAAATAGTTGCCGATTAATTGGTAATTGGTAATTATTTAAGAAAAAGAATTCCAAGTTCTCTAATTTCAGCTTCACATGTGTGAGTATTTTCTGGTTTCTTTGCTTCTCTATGACATGATGAATATCTTTTGTTTGCAAACAAGACATTTGATGACATGATCTTGGACTCCAAGAAACATTGACATTTTTCCCAATTTTCTAACATTTTATGGACCAAACAACTACTCAATTAATGGAGAGAATAATCTTGCTCAAGTGCCAGAGGTGTTGAACCAACACTAAAACAAGTGATGGCTACAACGTGATAACTAGTACATTAAAACTAGTTTCTGTTCACAGTGCTGCAATTGGTCTTACACCATATATTTAGTTTAAAGTCACAACTCTTTTCAAGCAAACCCTTTTGTACTTCTACAATTTCATTTAGCAGACGCTACTTGAGTCATGTTAAGTTACAAAGAACATTCTCTTCTTATCTTTGGCTCCAAGACGTCATCTTCTCTCTGGATCGACAGCTCTGTGGGATAATTCCACTATAAAAAGCCTTTTTCATTCTCATGTGTCAGTTCCCAGTGGAGGACAGACTTCAGCTTATTTTGGGATGATTGATTTGGCTTTTAAGTAAATGACAGGAGACTGTTTTGGTCTGATAAACACTCCGCAGTCACTCTTGACAAGTCGCTGGAATGAAAGCGAAGCTCGGCACCTTTCAAATTGGTGGAGAAGAAAAAAAAATGTGAAGAAAGCTAAATATGGGGTTTAAAAAATAGATTAATTGTTTTTTTTTCCGTTGTATCAGGAAATGTTACATAATACAGTGAAGGTTGCAAGAATCTGTGGGGAGGGGTTTGATGATTGTTCTGCACACACAGGAAGCTATGAATCGTACCACACAAGCTTTCTTGGTTATGCAACAGACATACTTTTTATGTGCACACTTATTACACACTCAGGCTGCAGCAAAAAATAGCAAAGCTGTCAGTCAACATTTACTGCCTTGACAAGTAAAATACCTGTCAATATCCCTCTATTTCACGCAGACACACACATACACAGAGTTAATGCAGGAGGTATTGTATTTTTAACCGCAGTCTGGACCTGAGCCTGTCAGGCTTTTAAAACACTGCCTTCAAACACATGCACAGAAACACACAGTGTCAATAACACTAATTGTTGCAGCGAAGCCTCCAACTGCTTCATGTCATGAATACCAACCCCTCTTTTCTACACCGTCAAGCTTTTACACACCTCCATCAAGACACTGCTCTTCCAGGTATCCACAGCCTTCTGTCATTTATGTCACTTATTAAATATCATTTTCCCTTTCTTTTGCTGATAACTCATTATGTCTTTATACCCAGGATCTCTCCTGCTCTTCTACAGTCACCAGTTATTTCATCCACTTGTGACCTGAGGCAGAGTGTTGGAGCAAAACTGTGTGCAAGGCTAAAATGTTTACTTGGACTAACTGAGTTTATAAGCAATCACGAGTCCTGCCCTCAGGTTTTTAATAACTGGGAGATACTGTGGTGATTAAAAAAGTATGTGTGGGTGATTTAGTGATTCCTTTCTTATTTAATAATATAAAGGCAATGTGGTGCACCACTTCTTTTTCAGTTGACATAAGCTTAATGTACAGACACTGTAAAGGCAATGAATCCACTTTTAGATAGGTTATTAGACAGGGACAATACAAGTTGGCCTTGTTGCATAAAATTAAAGGGACTGTGAGGACTTTTAAGTGATCTTGAAAACGTCTCACTTCTAGATATATGCCTGATCGTAAATCACAACTTAAAATGAGATTATCAGCGCAAATATAAGTTATTTCTAAGTGCTTTTTCTTAGCTTCCCAACTGGGTCGGACAGGACCGGATTGATTTCCGGCACGTCAAAGTCTCTATGACAACATCATGCCAGCTGCCTAAGTTTAGTAGTGAGAAGAGAGATCTGTATTTTTGTCTGCTGTAAACAATTTCTTGGATTAATTTTGTCGTGATGGTGAACACTGGAGCTGGACTGGCGGACAGAAAAAGGACAGAAGAGCAGAAGAAAGCTAAACGGGAGAGTGATAGAGCACAGGCTAAAAGCTAAAACACAAGCGAAAGGCTGAAACACGAGCTAAACTATCTGTGACTGCAGTGGTCTGCTCAAACTTGAGAGTCTGTCAATAAAATAAAGAATGAAATTACATTGGCTCTGTTTGGTAGATGAGCACTGGCAGAACATGACAAAGATTTGCTAACGTTACATGTTATGTCTACCAAACTACAGTACAAACTGACAAAGTTTGCTTGTTGTCACGTTTCAAACAACAGCCCTGCATAATTGTTAAAAAAACACCTTACCTTGTTGCGTTGTATCTGGTAAAAAGTTGTCTTGAACAAAGAAAAGTAGTGATAGAAGAAAACCCGATCTCCATTCATTTGCTTCAAAAGAAACACACATCTTGTTAAAGGTCATGTCTTCACGACAATGTGCACTCGATTCTGACCAAAAGCGTCGCTGCTATCCACTTCAAACAGATAGTCCTCACAGCCCCTTTAAAAGTGTCAGTGTGTAATGTGTCAGCATGCATTACCATGTTTTTATATTTTGTGGGATTTGAATTATTCTTGTGATATCATGGTTTTACCTTAATAAATAGGACTTAATTTCTATAGAGTAAAAGACAACGCACTCAAGATCCAAAGTAGAAATGAACTGGACATTGATTTATTGTTTTGATCTGCACACAAGTCAGGAACTAGTCCTCCAGTTTACTTCTCTGTGGTTTATTGGGACAAATGAGTTTTGTCAAACGTAATGCACCATACATCTCTTTTGTCCCTGTGGGTGCAATCAGCATGGAGAAAATAATATCTAAAGGGTGTGAGAAGGTAGTAAGGTAATAAAGTCTTTACATTTCCAACTGCCTATTCCTTTTTTAGCCACATTATCAGCACTTACACTTTTTCCAGTTCTTGGGTGTCATCACCAATCACAACCTCTTCCTGCTCGGCGTAAAAACAGATGTTTTAATTTATTCAAATCAAATACTAGTCCTGTCTTAACCGGAGTACTCATTACAATCCCTCTGTGTTCCACCAGTCAATAATATCGATCATCGACTTTGAAATTCATGTTTGGTTATTTATTGCTTTCAGATTGAGCATGACATCAGGCGTCATTGTGAGCGCTTTTGTGATAACTGCCAATGTGCCAGAGCCAGTCAACCGTGGTGATTATCTGACTCTGCAGAGAATATAAACACGCAGAGCCCCAACCTCTAAAAGACAATCTCATCGCTAAGCTCATCTTTGTGTGATAATTATAACAGCAGATATGTTTCTGCAGCTGAAATGTACCCAAAAACATGGTCAGACTAGGCTGAGCTGGGGTAAAGTCACGGACAGATCACATATATGAATGTATCTGGTTTACATCCTTGGCTGCTTACACACACAGGATGGGAGGGATTTTTTTTCTACCATCACTGTCATTGTCCTATAAAGACCTTGGTCAGCTAAGTCACTAAATTTCAATTTCATATGACACCAAGGAGCTGAAGCAACAGTATAACATGTAGCAAAATATTACAAAGTGTTCTTAAAAAAAAAAAAAAGCATGTAGTACACAATGGGCAACATTTTATTAACTGGTCTGTATTCACTCCTAGATTATTTAAAAGTGGAAAAAATGGTTTCTTTCCTGCCTTTCCCAGTTATTTTGACACAATCGCAACCTGATGCAGAACAAAACAAGCTCGCTGAGAATGCATAAAAATGGTGGCCTCAGCTTTCAGTCAAATCCTGGAGTGGTTCATTTGAGGACACAATCAACCCAGAACCCAGCCCGAAAAGCTGCTTTATCAAAACACTGAAAAATCAATATAAACACACCATGACTCATGGCACACTCAGATTGAATATGTAGCGCTCAAAAGCCTTTGAGTCTGAGAAGTGACACCACTGCACAAGTGCTGTCAACATGCACTTTAGCCAGTAGAGGGTAACCAGAATAGTTGGGTCTTTACTCTAATGCTCAGTTGAGTTATGATCAGCAAGCATTTCCTGAATCTGTTCATGCCTCTACTGAAAGAATAAAATAATCTTCGGAGCAGTTTTGATTGTCATTTAGTTAATGAAGAGTGAAATGACCTTAACCCCAACAAGAAGCCATATAACTAACCTGACAACCAACCAAACTTACAACCAACTAAACAACTAACCAACCAAGCAGTCAACAACCAAAATTCACAAACCAAACAACTGGCTAACCAAACAAACACCAATACAGCCACAAATCAACCAAATAATTAAATAATGAAATAACCAACCATGCAGCGACAACCAAACCAAATAAATTAACAACCAATAAACCAATCTAAAATGTGTCAATAATGAAATGCATGTAAATGACTAAAGGAATATTATAAAAGTATTCCCAAAATCTACTGACTATGTCTACTTTATTTGTTCAATGTTTGCTCCCCAGGTTGCACAGCTCAGAGCGTGGCCATTTGAAAAAAAGCCCCATACTTACAGGATTACACTTTCCCTGTAAAACACCTACTTATGTTATTATGTGTTTACTCTTTCACTGCTGCTCTGTTTTAAATGCATCTTTTTGCACTGATAAGGGTTGCATTTCTAATCTGTTTTGCATTTTACTCTGACAACAAAGATACATCTATTCTATTTTATGCTCACACAGCACCATGTAAACAGGTAAACAGAGTCCCCTTCAGATCCCAGTCCTGTCTTCGCCAGTTAATAAAGGCAGAACAAAAGCATTTCAAGACCCCTTCATGCTTTCAGCGTGAGGCGACCGTCGTGTAAATTACACCATGGAGAGAGCAGGTGAGATTTGAATTACACAGCTTCATCTGTCAAGGTCACTCAAACTCAAGAGCTAACTGCTTTATGACTGCTTTCAGAGAAAGACAATGTCTTCAAAGCACTCCCTCTGCTTTGCAGGGATCTGTCATTGGTTTTTGATGGACCAGTACAGATTGCTATTTAAAGCTTCATCTGCTGCTGCTGCTGCTGCTGTATGCAGAGAATACAGAATTAACAATTCTTCAGTAAAAGACTCTGTTTTGTTGATTCAAATTTTAAATGCTTCACTCTATTTTCTTTACATTTAATTCAGTTTAGGACAGTCAGTAAACCATGATATTTTGGACAAATAGTGATCTTAAGAAGACTGCCCCAAGTAGACAGCTACACTGATGGAGGTGGGGGGGGGGGGGTCTCCCGGTTTGGTGTAAAGGAACATAACTAGTCTGCACAGCTTCAATGCTGAAGCCAACTGGACCTCCAAATGTGAGCAAGGCCTTATCAACAAAGCAGCCAGGTTTCAAACTCTTCTGGAAGGCAGTCTAATAGTGGAGGCCGTCAGAGAAAAAGCTCAATGCCTGTCCTTTAACACAAGGTGTTAAAACTCAGTGGGTGAAATATTTGGGCATTTGGGTACATTTGACAGCACAGTTGATCCTCATCTTGGTTTAATGTTGTGTATAAATGAAGGACTGTATCAGTGTTTGGTTATCACTTCTCTCAAATCTTAATACAATCTTTATCTATGATTACTCTTCCTCTAATCCATATCATAGATATACGGTATATGAAAACAGATGGCACAAGTGTTCACAGACTGTAAAGCCACGTGGCCACATTATAGGTCTTTTTTTAAATGTGCTTTCTGCTGTCACAGCTCATCTAATCTTGAGTTATGACCATTTTTCTTTAAAGTTTAGTTTTCATTAGTTAATTGGTTTTAAGAGGGGTAATTCATCGAGGACTCTCTGTGCCAGATTATGAAAGCAGTGGAGGAATGCAAGAGAAATCACGTAAAGTCATTAATATTACTGTACTGACCTGAATATAGGATGACCCTGATGCAAAGATGACCCCCCTCTTTTCAAGATAAATCTTCAGAAAACAACTCTGATAACCAAAATTGAATTTGTTTAAAGAAACAATGCTTTGTTGAAATTCTGAGAAAATCAATGAAATAATAGATACTGCTTTCATTTTTATTTTATCATATTTAATACAATCACTAAGATCTGTATTTCAAATGTAATACCAATGATCGCTCTGATAATGGGCATGCCTTCGTTACATTTTGCAATAACAAACTCACACACCCTTCTGTCATTCTCTTGGAATAGTACACTTTGAGGACTACGATAAGCTTTTCTTCAACATTTAATATTATTCAGTCGGTCTTTTTGGATATTACACTCTGCAACTCCATATATTTGCCGCCCAACAGTTGTTTAATGTCTATGCTGCACTGACCATCATGGTCTTAAAATTCTCCACCTCAGTTGTCTGTAAACTTGCCTAACATTTCATCCACTTTGCTTTGGACAATCACAGTGCCTCTCCATTTTTCATCTCCTGTCACTGTGTCTCTGCTGTGATTGACAGATCACCGCAGTCACAGTGAGGTCACCTGGCTATACAAAAAGCTGGCACCCTCTGCTGCTGTGGTCATGTAGCAACACTAGAAAACTATCAGAATGTGTCAATGGTTAGACCCTGATGATAAGACGACCCCACTTTTTCACATTTTTTCAAAGAAAAAAAACCATCTAATATTCGGGTCAATATAAGATAAGATAAGATAAGATAGGTACTTCATTTGTCCCAAGCTGGGAAATTCTTTTGAAGCAGCAGCAAACAGTATAAAATATACAAAAAATATACAAAAAATATAAAATCACTGTACAATATAGAATGACAATATGAAGAAAAATACAAAAAATATATACAATAACTACAACAGAATGTGCAAAAAGATGTGGTTTGTTTTGGAACAGAATGTGCAAAAAGATGTGGTTTGTTTTGAAACAGATAAATAAATAAGTAAGTAAAAGTAGCAACAAAATATGGTATACTACACATAATTGTATTCATCAGGATTTTCTTTATGATGTTTATTTTGGAGAGTTGCTTGCCCAAACGTTGACATGAGGCAAAAGTCTTTATGGTGACATCTGAACAAAACAGATGTCTCCATAAAGCTGATGAGTCCCCACGATGTGAGTGTGTGATCAAGGTCCCCAAGATGTCACTTAAGAAGGTTTAATGTTTCTGTCTTTCCATTTTTGTCAATGTGCTAAACAAAACAGGCATAGCTCCATCAAATAAAATTAGTAACACAAATGACAACACAACACAGCATGTGGATGACACTTTTGAATGACCCACACTTATCATTTGACTGAAGACATGTCTTGATTTCAAAACTTGGTTTGGGGTTCATAGAGATTTTGAGGCCACGGCTCAAGTATGTAGCTGCATGAGTCTATCCATTAAAACACTCAGTATGTTCAGGATTTCTCAGACATCAACAGTCTAAATAATTTGTATAAAATAGACCGCAACAAGTTCAGTGGCTTGCCAGAAAATGTCCAATTCCTGCTTACATGGTTCTTAGATTTGACAAAATGAAAGTTTAATGATCCCTGTTGGGAAATTGGGCCACAGCTGCAGCCAAAAAAGGGCAAATGCAGTCAGGGACACGAGAAGTAAAGATAAAGGAATTTAACATAAAAACTTGACTATAAAGAGATCATTAAATCACAGGTTTTGCTCTGATGTCTCATTAAATAAAAGGCTTATCGTAATCTCATTTGATATCAACTGTGATCCTGATCTGTGTTAACTTAAAAAAGCTTCCACTGCTGCTCTCACTCCAGCAGGTATGAAAAAGATACATGCTCCTATTGATTTTTGAGGTGTTTGACAAGTAATTAGTTACAATCTTACCCAGGTGTCCCTGCAGGCTTAACAGTATCTGTCTAAATTAGAGTGAGAAGCAGAAAAGGAAATGGTTTCTGAGTTATCTTAGCACTGAGCGGAATAGTAGTAGACACTTCATTTGCAAGATAAGGTTAGTCTCCCGTAGCCGGACCTTTACGCTCACTTCGTTTTAACGATGTGACAGCAGAGAGAGAAATACTGATTGAAATTGGAATGAAGTAAGGGAGAAGTCGAGAGAAAAAAAAAATCTTCTTTTTCAACATAAAACTCTTGTGTGAAGCAGAGGTTTGTCTTTTGAGACTGCTACCAATTGCTGGAGCAGTGTGAGCCAATTTTGCTTGATTAAGTTGTACAATTGTGATGACAAAGTAAAAGTAAAAGACAAAAATACTGGTTGGGGCTGAGTTAGACTTATTACAGTAGCTTAAAAGTCACAACTCAAATTAACGTTTGCTTTGAATCATCATATCCCTGTTAACTGGGATCAGACAGTTTAAGTACAAGCCAATCATGTTTCATTCCCCACTGACTTTCCTACGCAAAGTTGGGATTGCTATTCTGTGTAAAACATCCACTGAATCAAACTACAATCAGATAAATGAAGCACGTCATGTGTTCATCAGCTTTTCTAGATGTAATTAACCAGCAATGTATCTGCTCAGGTCGAGTATCTGACTGAATGAAACAAATAAATAGCTAAAAAAACTGGTGCTTCATACAGACGGAGACTCTAAGGACCAAGCTTTTCCTTTTCTGTATTAAACATACCTTACAATTCATGACAAAAACCTCATTACCATGCATGGTTCTTAAGAGATTGCATTATAAATTTCTGATTCTCAAAACTCCACCTCTACAGGTGTCAAGGCTGGATTTACTGACCCTTCAAAGCATTGATTTACCTTTTTGTTTCACAGACAGAGAAAAGGGAGAGAGAAAGTATAGCATGTGTCTGAAATAAATTTTTAAAAAAGAAAAAATCTTACCCCAGAAGAGAAAAATAAAATCCACACGAGAAAGAAAGGCAGAAGTGAAGGAAGTCAATATCAGAAAAATCAACCGAAAAGCTAATATTACAATAACAGCATGTACAAAAAGTTGGGGGTTTTTTTGTTCTTGTCTTTTTAACAAACTAAAATAGACCCAGGTTCTTTTGGATGAGGGTGAAAAACATAATTTTGAGAAGCCTTGAGGGGAAACAAGCTTTTACTGTAGATGCAGGAGTCGTAGTTGTAGAAGATGTTACTTTGATGAAGCAGCCAACCTAGCCCTTCTCCCTGCTTTGGATGAGTCATTTTCTTAAAGATTTAAGGCCTAAGTGTCTTAAAGTGCTGCTTAAACAAGTCCTCAAAGTGTGAGGATTTAACATCCCAAATGCCTCTGGAACCGAGTGGTTTCTCAGGATTGTAACTGGAAAAAAGAAGAGCCCCCATTAGTGCCAGGTGAATGCAAGAAAAAGGCATCAGGATTTAGAAGTGGTCTGACAGGGGTTGAGACTGACTCTCAGATACCTAGGTTATTGTGGAAAAAAAAGTCATTCTTACAAGTAAAATATTTTCATCTAAATCAACAGCAGCTCATAAAATCCACCAAAAACATACAGGTAGTATCTGTTGGGATCAAGTTTTCCAAAGTCTGCCCTCACCAAGAGTTATAAAGAAAGAATTTGTGACACGGAAATCTTTGACTTTAAACGAACCATATCTATTGACGTTTGTCAACTCTATCTTACATGTTTTGATCTGAAGACCACAGAGGATATATGGAAATACTCTAAATGGCAGAGGCGGTAGGGCTGAACAATTTTGGGAAATAATCTATTTACGATTTTTTGGACCAATATTGTGATTTAGCACATGATTTTTTTGGTGGGGACACTTTTATCCTCTGCAATATTCATTAAATGCAAGCAATAATTCATTCTATAGTAGACCAACATGACAAAAGATAAATAATTCTTTCCTTGGGGGTCAGGGTTTTAGCCATGCAGTTGTCATACATGGCCTTGTGGTGCTTTCTTAAATGCTGGAACAGGTTTGTAGTGTTTCTCCTTGTTGTAGCTACGGTTGCCAGGCATGTTTTACACAGTACTTTAAGCTGTGCCGCATCTTCTTTCCTAAATCCAAAATAGGTCCAGACAACTGACGTGCTATTCCTCTTTGACACCTAAGTCACCTCTTCTATGTCCTCTCTCGGTTCTTCTGTTGAGGCCATTTATAAAGATGTCAACACAACATAACAAATCAAAACATAGCATGGCTGAAGTTGTTTTCTTCATCCCCCCACAGAGATTTTTGGCCATTGAAAAACCGTCTGAAAGGTACATTTCCGCCACCTGCTGCATGAAGGTCACATAAAGTTGCATCTGTGTACATGAAACTTTTTTTTTTTTTTAATTGCAGCCTTTGCAATTTGTAAATTGCATTCTATTACGTTGCAATATCGGTTTAAATTTGAATAATTGTTCAGCTGGTAGATGGCGGTCACCATATCCGAAATGCCCCAACCCAACAGGCACAGAGAAAGGCATCAAGATTTCTTTTCTTACAAATGTGTTTTCAGTGACAAAAGCTGGTTAAAATCGCAGTTGAGTAGAAAAATGACATGCTTTGAATGCAGAAATGTCACTGCGGATATGTCCTGAACAGATTCACTCAAGACTTTTTTTTATTCTTTGACCCAAAAGACCATCTGATCAGCCAAAAAGGCGCTGATTTACACTTGTTCCTTCATGGTTAATGGTGCACTAACAACCTTCCTTTTTGACCTCTGAGTATAAAGCCTCTCAATCAAGATCCCAGTGCAAAATTCTTGGTGCTTTTTCTCTCACCCTGCATGTCACTGCTTTGAAGTAACACCAACTACCGTACTTTAACCTCTACAAGCCTTTTCGATGACTGATTTGCTACTTTTTATTTCATATGTATTCACCCATTCAACCACACAAGACCACAGAAATTGGAAGACTTTTTTTCTCCCTTTCCTCCGGTGAAAATCAGCAGAGGGTGAGAAAAACATTGCTAAGGAGCAGAGCAGCAGAAGCTCTCATGAGGGCAATACAGCAGATTTGAAATATCATGTGAGGCTCTGTTAGCACACCGCATTTGCTGCACTGTGACAGCAGGAGCCACCATACAGTGTATCATTACTCCTACGTATGAGACATTCAATAAACATCAGATTCAGTCTGTGGTGCATGCAAATTCACAGCTTCCTCTTGAATTTTTAAGATCTCAGGTGTGAAAAAGCATCCTTTCCATCGAGCTGGAGTTCTACAGACGTTCTGGAAGTTGTCATCTACATATTTTAACATTCAAGGTGCTGCTCCACTGAGTTTAACCCAACATGGGAATAAAAGGTGGAGGAGTCTGGAGATAAAAGGGAAAACGTAAGGTGATCTTTCCGTTGTAGACAGTGATTCATGATGCTTTTCTCTGTGAATCATTTTGAGTTCTTCCAT
Organism: Labroides dimidiatus; assembly: GCA_030710495.1. Taxonomy (NCBI): domain Eukaryota; kingdom Metazoa; phylum Chordata; class Actinopteri; order Labriformes; family Labridae; genus Labroides; species Labroides dimidiatus. The sequence goes on from CM061145.1 coordinate 28,674,429, forward strand.
CATGAAGTTCTGAGGGGAAAAACATCACTCTTAAAAATGCTCTGCTTCTTTTTCAGTTTGCATCTTTAGTGATAGTCCCACTTTTCTTGCTCTGATGTTCTTTGGCTGCAGCTTCAAAAAGAATTGTTGAAGAAAAATCTAGTTGGAACATTGACAAGTCAGTAGAAATTACATGTATTTGTTTTCTCACTAACCAACAGATGGAAACCAAATTTTAGGTGAAGATCTTTTGTAGGATAGGTGCACTGAAGCACATGAGTGGGTGCTCTGGTGTACTTTCAACATTGTTGAAGCACTTTCGTGTATAAAAACATGAGCTCTACTTTTGCTCTACCTCTCTACCTGAGTGTATTCTTTACACATTTATTCTATCACTGTCTAATTTTCTGTTTATGCAATTCAGCTTCAAAGTTGATATGAACATTGAAGATGGCCTATGCCCTGCAGAGAAAAAAAACTATTTCAGATAAGTTTGAGTTCAAAGGATGAACTTCATGTAAAGAGAATCTGGATATTTTAATAAGAAAACCAGAAATATGTTTTGAAAGATTCGTTCACTGAACTGCAGAACTTTTGCTTCTATTTGACTTTTTTCTTGGAAGACTGTATGACCATAAATCCAGTTATTCTTTCTTAACAGCCCTTATAAGCTACTAAAAACTAAGACAGTTGCTTTGTTAAAAAAAAAAATGACTGCAGTAGAAAATAGTCCCGACACAGGACAGATGCAGCTTCCACTTTTCTCAGCAGATGCATCTTGAAATCTGGAGTAAAGCGAGGACAAAAAAGGTGCATTTTAAACAGAGCTTTTGGAGACAAACACCTTCAGGCCAAAATCTCCTTTTGTAAACCCTAAATGCGCATCCTTTCATTTTATAACTCTGTGATTTGCATTTTAATCTATTTTTCCTTCCTTCCTTCCTTCCTTCCTTCCTTCCTTCCTTCTTTTCCTTTTTTTTTTCAATCAGCACCTGCGGCAGCTTGGCATAAGTTTATAAAGTTTAAGGAAGCAAAATTAATCTTACAAGACTGATACTGGGAAATAAAAAACAGTATAGTGTGTGTGTGTGTGTGTGTGTGTGTGTGTGTGTGTGTGTGTGTGTGTGTGTGTGTGTGTGTGTGTGTGTGTGTGCGCGTGTGTGTGTTTTCTTGGGCGTGTGCCCAAAAAAGAGTGAGAAGTCCGGAAGCCAAACGGTGACTTCATTCAACACATCATCAACTCCCGATGGATTCAGCTGTCATCTCCATAAACAAGTTTTTACCCTGAGAGGAACTCTCTGCAGAAACTTTGAATACCTCCTCAGGCTGTGCTGTATGATAAACACAGAGTAAGGAACGCTTTGCCATTTCAATTTCAATTTCAATCTGGAAAGACCTTTAAAACGCATTTGATTTCACTATTAATCAAAGTAGTGCTTGAGTAGAGGGTCCTGACTGCTGAAGTCCGAATGCAATTTTGAAACCATTTGCTTATATCTAAGTTTTTAAGTAAGAAAAGCTTTACTTAAGTATTTATTGAAAACTTCACAGGAAAAAAGTAATCATACAAAAGAATCTTAAACTTTGCTGCTCATCTCTTCTTTGGCAAAAATTCTCTGAACATGAGCGTATGGAGCTGAAGAGATTTACTGTAACCGAAACTGTACAACAAAAAATGTACACAAATGTACCCTTTAAAATGAGGAGTGAAAAAATAACCAACTAATCTTTTATTTCATAGGATAGTATTGGTGCCATCACTTGCTGTTTAGAATGTTGTTCTGGGGTTGTGGCCAATCTGAATCAAGTTAGAAGGATCAAAAAGGGACCTGGCTATGAACGCTTGGCTATGAACACACAAATGTAACACAGCAGAGCTGTGGAGGAGCTTTCAGAGAAAGAAATCAGTACATGATTACATGAAATGAAATACTATGAGTTTACAAAATCCAAACAATTTTCATCATTAGCCGAGCAGTTTGCCCTGAGCACCGAGCAGAACAAAATATCCAGCATACTGACTCTACATCCTCTGGCATATTTACAAAACAATACATATTCATGGAAGCTCAGCAGAACAGCCACCGGCAACAGCGTCGGATGATGAAGAGCTTTGCTAAGAGGAACTTAATGATGATTCTTTGAAAGGAGCCACATCATACTGCCAGAGAACAGTTCATTTTTCTCTTTTTTTTAGGGGGGGCTGGGCTGAAACACAGCAGAGACATACTGCATTTTTTGTCATCCTCCAGTGTTGAGAAGTAGCAAAGAATATGCAGTTTCTTGAATGTCCACTTGAGGTTGGCTTCAAAGTCAATTAGGACCAAGGTTACGAACAGGAACAAATTGGCCTTTCCTTATATGTAAAAACTGAAGGGGGGGAAAGATCTTTGTAACGCATGAGTTAAAACTATGTGAAGGCCAAGAGTTATGAATAAATTTGTATAATTGGGGGTGTGGTTGACTGATTGGTGGGAGCATTGAAGCTGTTCATTGGGAAGCCTGCTTCAACTCAGTGTCTGCAGGTTTCTTCATTCATCACTATGTCCATGTTTTGAACAATCTGCTTGTTTTAATGAGCCAACAAAAAACTCAGATTGTTGGCAAAAGTAACAGCCTGTTGAATTATAGCGATAAATTTAGAAGGAATGTTATACAGCAGAGGGATTTTAGACTTTTAGTCATTTTCTTCTGACCATCTACTTCCTCTGAATATCACCCCAACTGTAAGTTTGCTGCAGATCAGTCCCACACCCACGAATGACTTTTAACCTTTCCTTGTTTCACTGTGAAAACTTATTTTTATAGACGACTCACGCTTTTGTTAAGTTTTTCCATTACGTTGTACATCTCAACAAAGGCCCACAGAATTTTCTGAATGCCATCAACTCGCTATAACAATCCTGGAAGGCTGAAACTCTTACACTCCTTCCCTAAGGCCAGACCTCCGTCATCACCATCACTTCCTTCTCGTCTTGTTTCTCCTATTTGCATTCATCTGAAAAAGGAGCCAAATGGTGTTTTCCTTCTCTGACTTATCGCCACCAGCCACAGTCTGGTATTTCACAATGGCAGAAAATAAACATTTGTGAGGCGATAAGATTCTTCCTGCCCGCGCCTGTCCTTATTGTTACAGACAAACAGCACATTTAACACTGGAATGCATCATTCTTGTCCTTGAAGCATCCATCTCTTTCTTCAGTATCTCATATTTGTGTTTATGGAAGCAGAGAAGAGGAATGAACATGAGGCAGGAAAAACACAGGCAGCCACATATGCAGAAGGAAACATTGAGGAAACCTGTCTCTTTACACACCCTGAGATAGGTCTTGCACTTGAACACACAGTAAAGTGAAAAGTTGAAAATCAAAAGGCTGAGGCTGAAGAAGTTATCTTTTTTTAATCATTAGTCATTTCTGACCTCATCTTTTCATCTTCTAATCCTTTTTTTCGGTCCATATATTTTCTCCAAGGCCAGGCTGTTGTTTGAGCATGCACTAGCAAAAAGACAACCAGCCCAGACAGGTGGCAAGCCAATTTACAAGGAACCTTTTCTTTTTATATTCATGAAGGTCATGACAGTTGTGCCTTCACTTAATCAACCACTTGATATCATCATCATAAAAGTTTTTTACAGATAAAAGTCAAAATAAAATTTACTTAAAATCTAACATCCTCAGTAAAAACAACTTTTAACATTAACAAAGCTGTATCTCACCCGTTTTTCCATCCCTGTGTTTCCTCTGTCACGTTTGCCCCCCTTCTGTCTCAGTGAGTTTGTCTATGTGTGGTAACAGATCCCACTTCTACTGCCAATCCACCTGTCCACCAGCGATCCATCCAAACATCACACCCCTGCTGTGTTTATATCCCAGCTCTACACCTCCATCATCATCAGATCTTTGAGTTTGCCAGTGCAGTTTTCTTGGCAATGCTGGCCTCAACTTTTAAAGATTTATCTTTGTGTTTTGCTTTACTCTTGTTGAATCCTGTGTTTACCTGTGCTCCAGGTTCACTGTGCCTGTGATCTCTGCCCACCTGTCTCCCTGAGCTGAGGTCTGTCTGACCTCGTACTGTCAGCTCATCCTTCCTGCTTCGCTCCAACACAATGGCACCGCTCTTTGTTCCCCACTTCACCACTGTTCTTAATTTTTAACATTACAATGCTGAAGGTCTCGGTCTGAATCCAGAATCCATACAAACCAAACATTATTACCAGAAACAAGTTGTTCTCTGCTAAACGCAGAACTTTTGCAATGATTGTGACTAGCTTTCAAACTACCCCGGTATCTTAATGCCATTTCAGACCAGAACCTTAAGGATGAAAGAGCAGTTTTGAGACTCTCCGAAAAGACGATGCCCATGTACTGTTTGAGTCTAATTGGTAGAGACATAGCTCTCCCTGATTTATCACATGACCCCTATCCATTGGGACCTATTCATCATCTGCCTTGACTAACAGCTGTTGCTTCAACACAAGTAACCAGAACTAGACCTTAGAGTGAAAGGTAGATACCCTCCAAACCAGACAACAAAGACAACCACACTGAGTTGTGTTTCAATATCATGAACATATGTATAAGACAAGCTGATATACAAGCCATTTCCATGCCTAGTGTCCTTATCAGCCCTGATCACAGGGTTTCTGTGCAGGGTGAAAGAACTGTCGTCTGCCTAAACATTACACCCATTCACAATCAGTCAAATTGCATCTTCAGACTTACTGCTGTGGAATAAGACTGGAATGGAAATGCTGTCAAACACTTGTCTTGATGTAACCCATGTATTGGTAGACAGTTTTATACACTTTCTCTTAAACTGAAGACGTGTGAGAAATGCAAAAACACACATCATGCAGAGTTGTGTGAAACACTTGTCTCTATGAGCAGCCTACACATGAAGATAGCTGTGAGGGTGGATGTTATCTAGAACCGTACAAGAAATCAATAAATTCTATCAGCAAAACAAGCACGACTAAGCATCAAACCTGCAATGAAGTCCAGCTATGCAGTGTCTGCAGCATCCACAATGTCATATTTAATTCAAGCTGTGACCACCTCCTTTCACTTTCGCTGCAAATCAAATCCCATGTAAGCATGGTTCAGACGATACATCGCCAACATTCAGAAAGTACCTGCAGATAAGACCAGGATATTCAGGGTGAATGGTTCTTAAAACTTCAGAGTGAACATAATGGACACTGTCTGACTTCATACTGTTAGGTCCCACAAACAGAATGGAGGATCAGACCCTTTGTTCTACGGTGATTTTGAACCAAAGTAACATTTTCAGGAGGTAACTGGGCCATGCATGTATCTGAAAGCTCAAAACCTTGATTCCACACATTACAATGATGCACAACTACAACTTATTCTTTCTTTTTTTGCCTTTGAAAGAAATGCCCTTGCCTGAGTCCATTTCTGTTTTTATCCTGGTCAGAGATTGCAGCTTGTAGGAGGTGTTGAGAGTAATCAATATTGATTTAAGCTTCCACTTTTTCTTCTGATTAGTGATAGTCGCTGCCTGAAGGATACCCATCTGTGCACCTGCTCATGTGGATCACTGAAAGTATTGTTACCTCTATGAAATGGGAGCTTGCAAGTTGTGCTCGGGTGCTTTTAAGAAATCTGAGCTTGTCCACAGTGTTCAGACACCATCCAGGGAAAATCATTCATTGACCTCTTGGAGATGCCTTTAAATTGTTCAATAAATCTAAATTTTGATTTTAGAGTTGGTCAGATTAACATGCAGCTGAGTGGCATTTCAGCACTGATGTGAGCTGAGATTTAAATGGAAACTGTCCAAAGCCAGTGCTCAAAGGAAAAACTTCGGTTGTCAAGCATAAGGGATCAGGCGATGTAGAAAAAAACCCAATAATGTTTGCTGAGGATGGCAGTCTGTGGAAAAGTGTGGATCAAACCAAGCAAGACATTTGCATCAGCTTCTCATGCGACATAATGAAGCCAGTGCAGGAGTGCAAAAGTCTGACCGCATCAATATTCATGTTTGCAGACTGAAAAGAATAAAAAAATTTCTCTACTTTTCTTCATGTTAAAAGGGAGCTATATATTTTTTGTTACTTGCATTTGTTTACATGTAAGGTGAACAGACAGTTGAGCACTTTATAACCATTTTCAGAGGCACTTCAGGCCCTCCTCAGCTCCTGCTCAGTGGTTGTGTTTAGATTAGTAGAGATGGCCTTTCCAGTGGTGGCCACCATCTTTGGGCTTTATAGCGCTTCATCAGAAACCATTGGGTGACGTCACTGAGATTAAATGCATTTTTTTGAAACATGGTGTGGTTGTTTTTGTGTCTACATCTTACAAATGGACTATTTCCTGTTAACAACTAGTTAAAGGTAAATAAATGATACATCTTCCACGTTTGACAACCAGTGAAATGATGCAAATGATGCAATGTCTTGTGCACAGTGAGGGATATACAAGAGTGGTTCCCAAACTTTTTTCTACAGAACCCCCTTGTGGTAAATGAAAACATTTGATGCTGCAATAGGTGTGGTTAAATGTTGCTGCTGCTGTGGTGAGCTGTACCAAGCCAGTGAAAAAAACTCTTCATTTACTATCACCCCTGAGTTATTCTAGGACTCTAATGTTAATGTCTGCAATAAAGCAGAATACAAACAACTTAAACTCGTTTAGCCTTTCCTCTCTGACCATCTTAATGCTTTTTGCAGGAGCTGAAACTACTGACCTGTTTCCTTCTCTTCACTTTATTTCTTTAATTAAACTCTGCCTTTTAAAAATTTATTTCCCCCCCATGTCCTTCTTCTTTCATTGCAAATTGTCTGTCTCAGAACTATCATTACAGAAATTTGTTCGCGCAGGGGTTTTGCCAGCTTTATTTCATTTAAAGGTTTCAGCAAGTGAATTGAATTTGGCTTTGTGAAACCTGCAGATACAGTTTTCAGCTTTCTTTAATGCTCTACCCAGCTCCTACAGTTTTCTCCTAACCTCATTAGTGCTTCTTTGCTCTCCTTTTTCACTCCCTCTCCTTTCTTTTATCAAGTGCTCTCTCTTTAATTTATTGTTTCTTTGATCCACTCTTTTGTATTTTCACTGGATTAGCTGTGTTCCCAACGGACCTTATATCCAATCGAGTGGTCATATTGCCTCTACAATTAAATTGTCTATGGTTTCTTTAAGACCTACATTACTGGAACATCACAAATTCATAACCACGTATATCGAACTGTTGTTCTTTTGTGGCACTGACCGAAATGCTTCGGTAGTACCGAGTATCAAAATATGCCTTGTCTTTTGCTGCCAAATTTCGATACCCAAAGGGTTAGTCGTGTCATCAAGATCTGATAATGCCACTGGTGCTTGGCTGTAACGTTACACATGGTTGGAGCATGCAGGACAGTGATGCCGAATTAGTGACTTTTTGCTATATTAAGCGACTTTTCGGACCCCTCCAGCAGTGAAAACATGTATTTCTCTCTCTCTCTCTCTCTGCACCCCCTGCTTCTCAACTAGCAGCGGGTGCTATCCATAACGTTCAGGTGCAGACTCCTCCCTCCAAGCTGCAGCCAAAGCAGACAACTGCAAATGAGCTGCACATGTGCTCATCTCTTTGGGTCACTTTTGGCAGTCCCACGCCAAGATAAAGGAGGAGGGTTTGTCATTTTGACATTAAAAAAGAAAAAAAGTCCATTTATAGTTAAAAACGCATTTACAGTGTACTCAGTATAAACTAACCTGTCACTTCTTTGCAACAGTTCTTTTGCACTGGCAGTTATCTATCGTTTATTTTTTGTGTAAGAAAACTGCTCAGAGTAGAAAAATACTAAAGCTGAAAAAACAAAACTCAAGATTTGTACCATAATGTGAAATGTAATTTTCTTTTTGTCAGAAATGATGTTATGAAATTGGTATCAAAAACAAGTATTGTTCACGAACCAGTATCCAAGCGAAATTATAGGCAACTGTACCGGTATCAAACATTTTTGATGGATACCCTGCCTCTATACCGTGAGTTATGATCCATTTGATTTATACTACCATGAAGGGTTTTTTTCATTATTCTCAAAATCATCAGTATGAAACAAGACCAAATCAGGCAAATATTTTGTTCATACTTAATGTTTTCTTTTTTTCTACATTTGAAGAATACGCTCTCTGGATACATTTGTATTCAGGAGAATGGGTTCACCTAGAGCCAGTAGAAAAACCTAGTCAAGCTGTTTTTGAATTCAAATGCATTGTGTGTGTGTGTGTGTGTGTGTGTGTGTGTGTGTGTGTGTGTGTGTGTGGGCATCTATTCTCGCCTCCGACTCTCAGCGCCTGCTCACCTGTTGCCCCAACAGTATATTTATGAATGGGTCCTCTGGCCTGTGGGCATTCATACACCTCTGCTTGCTGATAGTTACACATTCGTATTACAGTGCCGGCTAAGAAATAAAGAGGAGGTGTACTTTAGAAGAAAATGCACAGGTACAGGCTGAAGGATCCAAGACTCTTCTGCTTGTGTAGTTTCTCAATAAAACATCTGACCCCGAGATACTCCTTTCATTTGTCTAAACACTAGGAGTGCATAAACAAAATGTGGAGCAAATTTATGTGAATTGCATATCAAACAAAACACCCCATAGCTCTGTTAATTTTAAGTGTTTATGGGAGCTAAGGATTTAAGGATTAACAAAAGAAAAAAAACAGATGAGTCAGTCATGTTTGATGAAAGCTTGCTCCAAAGAACTAAAACAAAGCTGAAACCCCTCTCCTAAAATCTACCAGGCCTGCTTTTGTGATGCGGTTACCTGCTGCACCTGCATGCTTAGCTCATAGCTGGTAGCTAAAATGCAAAGTACAGAGGTGTTTTTCATTAACGTTTGACACCCGGCGCATGTGATGAGGTTTTTAAAGTAAAGTGTGCCTTTCAAAAGCATAGTAGTGTTGTTAGTTTCCAGCGGCAGCAGGAAACAGGAAGTCGCTCGAGTAGCTTAACTACAGTATGCCATAAGAAGCTAAATAAATCACATGATTTTGCTCAGCAATTTCATCATGATTAACTCATTAACATTTTCAGCACTAAAATTCATATGATTACTTGTTGAGCATCTCGGGTGACATTGTTTCATTTTAATCGTCTATTTGTTGTAGTGATGGGAATATTTTAGGTTTTGTCTGTTATTAAAAAAGACGTCAATGAGGCTTTAATAATCACTCTTGGCTCTGCAGAACACTGACTGACATTTTCCGCTGTTTTCTGGTGTTATAAGATCAAAAGGCATAATCAACTTATCAAGAAAATTATCAGCTGAAAAAAAAATAACTTTGGAAATAATTGCCAAAGCCCTCATTAATGGCAATGACAGTGTGGCTGATAATGAAGATTATAATGAGGAGGAAGAGGGAAGGTTGATTAAAACAGGGGTAATGATGATGATGATTGAAGAAACATCATGAGGCATGTGTAAAGAGGTGATTGGATATAATCATGACAATTACAGTGATGATCGAAAAATAAAGAAGGTAGTGATGAGGATACTGATGGTAAGATAACTGATAGGATTGAGAAGAGGGATGATCAAAGTTGCAATGCCGGGGATGATTATGGAGAAAAATGTATAAGAGAGTAAGAAAGATGAATTTCATGGTGGAGGTGGGGGCTATGATATCAGATAACATCAAAACAGATGATTGTTGGATAGATTAGAGAGGCTAAACCAAAAATAATGATGATGAGGAGAATGAGGTGGAAGATACTGTGGATATGGTAATGAAATGATTACAGGTATAAATCAAGGTGAACAAAACAAAACTTGATTAAAATGATGAAGATGAAAACACAATTGGTTTGACGATGTTACCAAACATGATGTGTATCAGTGGGTGTTAACACTCAGCTTTCTCCTCTTGTTTTTATGAGCCCTCTGAAACTTGGCTCTCATTTCAGCAGCCTGCAGCTCAGCACGGACAACCACTCGCCCATCACAGCACTGTTTTGAACGCCCAAATGAACCACGCACGAAACACCAAAATGAAATGCATAAACGAATTTGTCTAACTTGCAGAGTGACCGTGAGGAAATCTCTCTGGAATCAAAACATATCATCTCTGCATGCCCATTGGCTCGCTCTGTCACATCGCATCAGCCGGGATTGCTCTCACGGCGGCAATCATCCGTCGTGTCTGCACGTGTGTTGAGTCTGTGGAGCTGCGCGGTGATATCAGAGGAGGAGGGATGAGTGGGGTGAGAGGGTCTGGGTGAGGGTGTGTGTCTCATGGCCAGATGGGTCGACCACCGTCAGCCAGAGATCATCCTGATCAGTCGGGGAGATGACAGCGAGTGAGAGCGAGGGACCGGCAGCTTTGTGCGTCAGTGCGCATTGGAGAGGCGATAAATCAAACGCCTGGCAGAGAACGCTGGTGTAGGACGCCATCTCTCTCCCCTCTCACCCCCTCTCCCCCTCCGCTTTCTCATCTGCCCTCCATATCCCTCTCTGTGTCTCCCTCACCTCTTCTCTCTCAGTCTCCAAACGCGCACTCTGCCGCTGCAGGATGAGGTTTGTGTGGCACGCTGATGCCTTCTTTTCTCTCCTCCATCCCCACTAATACAACATTTATCGAAACAACCACTTTGATATGGAAATTGATAACTCGAGCGCAGGCGCTCATGTACGCGCGCAGAATACGCACGCATCTTTTACAGCCTTCTGTGCTGTCCATACTCCCTTTTTCAGCAAGGACTTGTACAGCCTCTGTGGTGATGCCAACACACACTTACGCACACATGCAGATTTTTCCACAAACATTCACAAAGCAGCCGCCTCCTTCGTGTTGGAACCCCAGCAACACGTCTCAGAGCGCATCAACACGGGATCTCCTGATCTTAATCATCCCAACAGCTTTCTTGACCAGTAGCTTACAAAATCACACATCCTGTGGAGCGAAAACGATAAAACTGTTTTATTGCCATCTTTTAAGAAAGGGTAGCTCAAACAGTCAATAGGTCGCGCCAGCAACAATTTGCTTAAATCTTTACATCCTCTTTTCCAGTGTTTTCCTTTCGGTGTCTTTCCCCTGACTGCTCATTCCGTGTTTCTTTATATAATTTATGTCAGAGGACTGGATCCTCACAACAACCCAACAACGACCCGGGACTATCTGCACAGCTTCCTTCGCACCGGATGAGGAGCGTGTTTGCCAGACAAGCAAATTCAATGCTGCACCTTGCATCTCCTTGCGATCCACGGACCAGAACCTCTCAACGTGGCAGCATGCATGTCTCCAGCGCGCTCACCATGCATCCCACAAGTGCAGATGCACACCCACCTCTCTCCCAAAACATATGCAGCTGGTGAGCCCAGCTTGGACACGGAACGGTATTCTTTTTTTAATTTATTTTTATTTACTTATTTATTTTTGACTCGTCTTACCTTGATCGGGATCTCGATGTGAGCGGGGAGGGAGAGGGAGCATGCAGCTTTATGGTCCGTTCTGCAGCGGCACAGACGGAGAAAGCGAGAGTATTATCCCTGGACAGCGGCGGAGGTCCGTGCGTTCCAGCAGAGAGAGAGCGAGAGAGAGCGAGAGAGAGAGAGAGAGAGAGAGAGAGAGAGAGAGAGAGAGAGAGAGAGAGAGAGAGGAGGGAAGAGAAACAGAGGAGAGAGAGTGAGGGTTAGAAGAGGAGGGGGCAGTTTAGTCCGACAGAGGGGTTATGTCGAATAGGGGTAACAGCCGTTCCTTGTTTCATAAGAGTGTCAAGAACCTGCAGGTAAAAGAAAAACATGTTTTCAATCAGTGTTTGAAAAATGTCGGGTACGCATATTTGAAATGCCAAAGAAGGCCTGGTTTAAATATCACAGTGGTATTCCCACCGGGACTTAACGCATCTGTGAGTTTCTGACGAACATGTGTTAATTGAGCAATTTTTATCTCCATCCAAATTACCAACCATTGCAACCATACAGAAAATCATGGATGCAGTTTATTTATTTATTTTTTATCATTATTATTATTATTATTATTATTATTATTATTATTTTAAGAAATATGAAGCGGTGTTATGGCTTCTTTTCAGGCTTAATCTAAGCAATATGGCACTGCTGCAATATAACCAACTGTGGAAAGGAAAGTTTCAGTCCACTCATGCCCCCAGAGGCGGAAATAATTACATAATGTTAAGGCTCTGAAAGTGTGTGGATTTTAAGGGGAAAACTGGAAAGCGCCACCCTTTCTCATTCCATCGCCAGTGCAACTTATTGCCTTCCCCATGCAGCGGCGCGCAGCTGATTTTCAATCTGAGCACGTAGCAACGCGCCTCAGAAGTGCGCGCCCGTGCAAAGGAGCATGGAGTCTCTCTCTCTCTCTCCCTCTCTCTTTCTCTCTCTTTCTCTCTTTCTCTCTCTCTCTATCAAACACACACACAACCCAAGAAAGAACGCGGTGAGGAAAGAGGGAGATCCAACTGTACCGCTGACGTCACTGCTGGTCAGCTTGAGAGGTATCGATTTGCTCCGGTGTCATTTGTTCGCGAGTATTTTGGAGGGTGTGTGTGCTCCACTGTCCAGGGTCCCAATAGAAATAAGAGAGAGAGAGAGAGAGAGAGAGAGAGAGAGAGAGAGAGAAGTGCACTCAGACCCACCACAGTGTCTCATATCTTTACCCAGTGATGGGGCACCACCTCAAAGATGTACTGACTCCTCATCAGCCTCCTCTGCTTTCTTATCACTAAATCATTCATTTAGCAGCAGAGCCTGTCTGAATACCATCACATGTAATCACATGGAGCTCATTATGAACACAGGTGGATGTCCATTAGAGTGGGAATAGGAAAATCTGAGCACAGCTCTATTGGGAGAATAAACTTATTTATTTTAACCAAACTCTTAAAGTAAAGCTGTTTCCTCAGTATCTCCGTGGATTCCCATGGAGAAACTTTTGGTTTTATTTGCCCAGCAGGAGATTTCCAGCATTAGTATTGCTTCAGCCAGAGCCAATTTACCAATGAAGCAAAGTGGGCAACTACCCAGGACCAGCTCTTAAGTGTTATCTTAATCTCTAGATTTGCAGTAGTAAGATATTTTTAATACTTTTTTTTCTTAATCCTCAGCTACTTTGCAGCTGCATATAATTGCCATATCAATTTGTAAGTGTTATAGGCTGCATTTTTGCCAAAGGATGCAGAAGAAATTTTAATTTACATTCCAGCAACTGCTTTCGAAGCTATTCTCATGTGCTTTTTCCCCATTAACTTTGATTTACACTTCAGTTTGTGTGTTGAGCTATTTATATTAAAAAAAAAATGTACATAAACTGTTAAACTGTTTCCCAATTTTCTGTTCAAAATGCAAAACTGCAGCATTTGGAAAGAGCATTGGAAAAAAAAAGAAAAAGAAAAGGAAAGTGTGTTGACAGCTGCTTGGTTACAAAAACCATTTTAACCAAAGTTTGGAAACAGTCTAACTTCTGACTCAATGAAAACAGAGAGCCAGCTCAAAAGCTGCACCAGTATGGAAATGCCTCGTATTTAAAGACTAACTTGTCAAAACCTGGCAGTGCCTTTTAGCAAGGAGTCACAAGGCAACTCTGTGCTAACTGACAGTTACATGTGCCTTGCCTGTTTGGCAAATGGACATTTTAGATATTGACAAGTCTAACAAGTCAAGTAGGAATTCAGTTTTGGAAATAAATGGGGATCGGATCATCTTTTAAAACCACTTTTCGTTGTTCAAGACAACTTTTTGCTGGATACAATGCGACAAGCTTAGGTATTTATCAAAAGTTTTGCAGCTCTGTTGTTTAAAACGTGACAACAAGCAAACTTTGTCAGTTTAGTAGCTGGCTATTTAAGTGTCTCGCAGCCTAGTAGTCTGAGATGTATTCGTAGGCTAAGCGAATCCTTATGTCCTGCTCATCTGCCAAGCAGAGCTAACCTCACTCTTCATTTTAATGATAGACTCAAGTTTGATCAGATCACTGCAGTATAACTGCTGCATGTGGGTTGCAATGAACATTATCACAAACAGTTTAGTTCATGTTTTAGCCTTTAGCTCATGTTTTAGCCTTTAGCTCATGTCTTAGCCTTTAGCTCGTTTAGCTTTCTTCTGCGCTGACGTCCTTTTTCTGTCTGACAGTTCAGCTCCAATTTCATTAGCCGGCATGGTGTTGTTATAGAGACTTCAACGTGCAGTAGATCAATCTGTTCCTGCCAAACCCAATCGGGAAGCTAAGAAATAGCATTTAGAAACAACCTATAATCAGTGCTAATAATCTCAAATTAAGTTGTGGATTAGGATCAGGCATGTATCTAGAAGTGAGACTTTTTCAAGAACAATTAGAAAGTCCTCACAGTCCCTTTAAAGATTGTGTATCAGGAGTTTGTTTGTATCTAATTATGTGTCTGTTCTCTTACCACAGTGCTTCCTGGTGCAGGGCAGTGACAAAGGACCTGAGCATAGTTTCAGGCTGTCTTTTATAGTGCCTGAGTAACAAGTAGGGAGCATGCTCAGTCCATCTTACTGCACCATATCAACTGATGGGAGGGTTAAATGGGGTTGTAGATTCATTCCTAGCGTGGGTATTATGTGAGTGATTTGATGACTTCCTCAATACGTGGTAAATAAAGACTTTGTAATGGTTTCTTATATTTCTTTGTATGGATAAATTGATCACTTAATTGATTCCAATTAAAGATGGTATGGTCTAGTGGATGAGGCTTTGAGTGGATTTACTTTGACTAAGCAGTCAGAGAAGGGCTGTGGTGCTGTGTGGTGGATATGGTGGTTATGGCCGGTGTTCTGTAAATATTTTTCGCTGCATTTTTGCTTTATTTGCTCACATATCCATGGACTGTCTTTTTTTGTCTCAAATGAATTTGTCTTGCTACCCTTTTCTGCATTTTGAGGTTAAACTACACCTTTTTCAGTCAGCCTTTCCATCAACTACCCTCACTCTGGGTCTGAGTGTGAGAGTCTTGTTGCATTAAAGGTAACTGCACCACCTTGATGTATCACTGCCGTTTCCCCACCCTGTGACTTACTGCCTTGTTGGTGATCTTGTAAAGCACATTGTCAGCTGTTGTAAATATTTTTGCTTTGCACTAGAAGTTCCACTATAACTGCACTTTACCACTTTGTGAGTTTTGAAAAAAAAGTTCCTAACTGGCAATCATCAGTCCAGATGGGCAGTTGTTATCAATTTATTTTGATACATGACGCTTGTCTTGCTTAATCAAAGGTCCAAGGCATGAGCAATTTGAGGCAGTATGACTTCTACAGAAGCATGCCAGATATAGGAAAGCATGAATGAAAAAAAAAAAAAAAATATATATATATATATATATATATATATATATATATATATATAGAGAGAGAGAGAGAGAGAGAGAGAGAGACTAAAAACGTGTTTTTCTTCTTTGTCATTGTAAAACCTGTGATGAAAACAAGCGATCACACAATATGTAATACGCAATCACAGTCAATAAGTGGTCTTAAAGCATAGAGGAACATTTTGTCTTCGTGATAACGGGTGCAGAAAAAAAGACAACAGCTTGCTCTGTGCAGAAATAACGTCTCTCCATAATGATATGCTTCATTCTGCAACAACAACAAGATGTACTTTGCAGCAAAAGAAACTCACTTACAGTATTTCAAAGAAAGTGACGAAAAGTCACAAAGCAACATGAAAGGTTATGTTCAGCCATTGACCCCTCTCAGTATAACATTTTCCTGTCCATACTCTGCAACTTGTATTTATTTTTCAAGGGAAAATCTCACGTTAGGAGCTTAGGAATCTTTGACAGTGCATCAAAACTCACTGCAGTGTTAGAAGACAAACAAGTTATATTACCTTTAGGAGAAGTTTCAAAGCAGCCTGAAGGGGTAGTTTTGTGTGAGCAGATTACAACACAACTTCTTAGATATAAAAATGTATGGACCTAGAGTACTGACATCATAAATCATTCTGAGCCAAAGACAAGGACACGGGATGTAGCTGGCTTTTCTCATGCAACAGCAGACAGCACCTTTTATCAAAGCATGTTGTTCACCTGTCATTTGTTTGATGATATAGCTTTGATCTGAACTTCATTTTGCTTCCATTCACTTTCATTTATTCCATGTCTATGTATGGAAACTTCTTGTTGTCTTGCTCCCGTAGCTGATTAATATCATTTGCTGTCAGAACCTAATTGGACTGAGGTTGGATACATACAAATGCATCAACATGTTTAATGGCTCACAGACACAGATGCCACTTGCTCTGAAATGGTTGCTCCCATCATCTGAATGTTGACAGAACAACATGCCACTTCTGTTGCTGAGATACATGTATAATTTTTCATTGATGTTAGCTGTAAACGACTATATACATCTCTTTCTCTCATTTTCAGATAAAATGGTGGGAATCTGCAGTCAAAAGGCTCTTTTATTATCCAGTATGTAATTATGCCATGAATGGCTGGAGTTAAATGTAGCGCTTTACTAGACAGTGATTAATGAGGAACCAGAGGAGAGTTAATGAAGGCCAGACTTCCTTTATGATGGCTTCCACTGGTAGTAGCCAAATAGCCTTTACACATCTCCTTAGCACTACAACAGTGCAGTGCAAGGCATGAAAGAGATGGCAAACCACACACCACTTTAATTTGCCGCAGCACCTGCAGCACTCCGTCACCTGCGATCAATGCTTCACTTTCACTACCTGTTACAGTTTCAATATGGCTTTTATTTGGACCCATCTGTCATGATGTATGGGCTAATTGTGGTGTAATTGCTTTACATTTGTTTGTTTTAGGTGAGCAATAAGGCTGCAGAGGGATTCCATGGCCATTTTTCTCGTGATGGAGACAATTTCCCAGCACTTCCTGGCTCTGTCTGATTAATGGATACAAAAAGGAGGACAATACTCAGGCTGTTACTGTCACTGAGAGCTGGCTTATTTAACAAGCAGTAAGAGCTGATGTTTCTGTAGTCACCCCTTTATCACACTATTTACTGGGTTAATACAGTAGTAAATCAAAATTGAATTTGACTGAACTGATTTATAGGAAGAGATGGAGTTTTATTTTTGAGGTATTTTATTCTTTGGGAAACAATGTCTTGAAAATATGACTTATTTCATTTTAATAACTAGAGAGATACATTAGATTAGACATTACATTAAAGATGGAAACAAATAAAAACTCAGCCCGCTTGTTAAGGATTTATCATATCCCTCCTCTTTTCCCTCCCAAATCAGATCTCATTTAAGTACAAATATTAGAATTTCATACAGACTTTTTATTCATGCATATTTTCTCCTAGCTTTAGCAAGTAACAATACAACAGGGTTGCAACAAGCAAACCTTCTCAGTGTAAGTCTTCCAGGTCCCAAAAAGAAGATAGACAATCTAAAGTTCAAGTTAAAATGAAAGAAAAAAAAGTCTATGGTTGCGACAGGCTGCCAGGAGCTTTCACTGAATTCTTCTGCACCAGAATTCAGTGAAAGCTTCTGGCAGCCTGTCGCAATCAAAGACTATATGATCTATGGACGTAGTTTCTGTGATGTCACCCATTTGTTTCTGAGCTTTGTTTCAGTTAGGAGGAGGCAAAGAGGCAGGCTTTTCGCCTCTCAAAAACATACTCCCCGATGTACAGTTTGTGCTGATAAAGTAATGAGCTATATAGACCCAGGCGGTTTTTTGAACCAAGATGTAAACATCTTAATTTTTGGGCCCAATGTGTAGGTGGATTCTGATGTTTCTGTTGCCAGCCTCAAGTGGTTTCTGGAACATCCACAGTTTTTAGCACTTCTGCAGAGGTCTCATATTTTCAGCAACACAGATAGTTGATTTTAACACAAGTCTTGCCTCAGAAAATTGGCCAACACAGCATTGGATACCGAGGTGGCCCCTGGGTGGCCTCGGTGACCTCATATATATTAGTCATTGAAACACATGAGGCTGCTTTAATCTCTAACACTCAAGCTCTTAACAGTACTTTACAATGAGTAGAAATGGAAACATTCAGAAAAATCTATGAGTCAGATTTTTAGTAGGAAAGCTTCTCTCCTGTAGCTGAAGTGACTGTGGTCCTCTGAGGACAAGAAGCTCCTGTTATCCATGAGTATGATCCGCCGTTTGTCCTCCAAAAATGTTAATCATTACAAACTCTTTGCACACAACCACTGATCAATAAGTCACTCTAGCAGAGGTGATGACACAAGATGAGGGTTCATAGCCTTCCTTAATCTCACAAAACGGCTTTTGAGCTTCTATTTTTACATGGGAAAAGATAACCTCAATCAAAGGAATGATTTCAGGAGATGTATCCCATTTTCCTTCTCTCAGTTAGAAAAGCAAATCTGCATTTTATTGTTTGTTTGTTTTTTAAAGAGAGAATTATTTGCTGAAAACTTTCATCCAAACTGAAATTCTGAAAATGATTGTCTGCACGACATTCTATTCCCATAATGTTTAACCCCCCCTCCCCTGCAGAACCACTGCACGCTTATGATTTGCAATAATAAGATCATAGATTTGTCTGATCGCTGTTCATCATGAGGAAACCTGGAGATTCTTTTCATTCTTTTTAACCCTGTGAAATAATTTGTAATGGTTGTTTCATATTTTTGAAAGAAGCAGTGATAAAAACAAAAAAAAAAAACGCTTCACACAAACAGAAATGATTTCATTATGTTCCCTTCTCCTGTGAAATTAAAGCAAAGATGCACTGCAGGAGCAATAACCATTTAGAGGGAGTATAAATTTGAAGAGCTACTGGTAGATAAACAGCATTTTAATAAAATAAAGGGGAAAGGTTTCATTTTTAATCTCTGCACCTTTCCCCTTTACTGTTTTATGTGGCTTTTGCAACGTAACGTCTTTAAGACAATTTTTAAATATCAAGTAAAATCTCTTCTCTTCTCATGGAGCGCATCCTTTTACTTACAGAAGGTATCTCTCTTTCTAGGCATGCCGTCAGTTCAGCTAAATAAAGCTCAGCTTCTTTGTTCCCTATCCATAATCTTCCCTTCTTCGATCAGCATATTGTCTTGTAGGCTTCAATCTTCTGCTTCTTGACATTGCTGAAGTACTGTAGATGCTTCTCCTAATGCCTTTAAAAGTCTTCAGGCTCCCCACGCGTTTGCCCTTTGCCCTGTGAGAGCAGCTGAGGCCTGCAGTGCTGAGCTGTGACAGAGATAGTGTTTTTATTGGCCACATCACGCCACAGTTCAACACTGGAGAGATGATAAATTGACCTCTGACCCAAATGAGAAAGACTGGATGAAGCACCATGGGGATGTGATCCATAAAATCCCCCTCTCTCTTCCTCATGTGGTCTAAGAAACCATCCATAGCAGAGCTCGTGTTTGCTTCTAAAAAATAAGCTTCACACCAGAACAGCTCCAAGTAGTCACAAAATTATAACAGATTCATACATGGACGTTTTTAGGCACGTATAAATGGCATGATGAGGCCGAGGATGTGTTAGGACGAAGTCTGAGGCAACTGATTGGTCACACAAACACAAAACCTCTAAAGACAAAAGATGGATGTTCGTTAAAAAACACAACTATAACTTAACAAATAAAAGTTGTACACTTCTGTAAGAGAGAAAACATCTGCCCTTGATCCATTCACACCCTGTTAACCCACCCTCAAGGTGCACACTGAACCAGACAGAAACGTAACAGACTCTCCGTATGCAAACATCTCGTCCTACACAAATTATGCAGCAACCCCTTTGGCCAAAGAGCAACAGGATCCATCATCTTTCAAAGCTTTATTCAAATCAGACTTCCAGTTGAAGTCATTATGACCTCTCCTGGCTGTTAATGAGGCTGAAATATGTAACGTACAGTGTAGACAGAAGGTTGCAATGTCTCATCCCCTCAAGCTTGGATAGAATCAAACCGATGGTAGAAAAACCTTCCCTCCAGACCATACAAACACTTTGCTTCCTCTGCCTCTACTCATTGAGTCACTTTTTAGAAGACTTAACCGTGTTTTGGTGTCATCTTTGTGTATATGTGCTCTCTGAAGTTTTTCTTTGCGCTGAAGCTCTGGGAAATGCAACAGAAGGCTTATGAGATGACAGTGATCTCAGTAATCTTTGTTCCCTGCTCTTTATCTTGTGTGCTTTTCCTTGTTTGATGTATTTGACTCTGATGTTAAAATGTTCTAAGAGTTAGTTTGATGTAAATATCAGATTTTAAAGGAGACTGATCTGTCTAATATAGCTGGGAAAATCCAAGGGAGTATTTTGGAACATGATTGATTTTTACATAAGGCTGCACCAAGTTCATAAACAGAGAAGCTCAAAAACCCCTATAATCTTAAACATGTACAAGATATTAAATGTACCATGTGTTTGACATCCTTTCATTTCTGTGTCTAACCTGTTCCACACACTCCATACACTGAAAAACATCTTAGTTTAGCATTTGTTCTGCTCCTTGTTTTTATGAACATTCAACTCCCCCTCAGTTCATCTGGTTACATTTTTTGTATGCTTTGAACATCAGTGAGGCTATTCTCAAACCCATAAGTTCAGAACATTTTAGAGCCTGTAGATTTATAAATAATTTATATGTTGGCTGTCGATAATCAGCTCGGTTTATGAGCCTGATCACTTTTTTAAAGCAAAAAAATATACTGTATTATTTGTGATCGTTTTGTATGTTCTCCTCCAAACTTTCACACAGTCAGTAATGTATGGAACTATGAGAGCGCAATACAATATATGTAATGAATTTTAATCAAGAACATCTTTGGTTTTATGCAATATAGCAATTGACTTTGATATTTTGATTTTGATTAAATTAATATGAGGGTTTGTGTTGTTTCCAGTAAAAAGTTGTCTTTAACAAAGAAAAGTAGTGTTTGGGAAAGTGCTCATGGGAAACTGAGTCTTTATTCTGTAAAAACCCAAACTTTTCAAAATAGTCCTCACAGTGCCTTCAAGCCACCAAAGGGAGTATCCCCTTAAATGTGTGCTAGATGGTAAGACTGTACGGGGCTTCCTCATGTCAGTCAAAGAAAAGCCTGCTGACTAAACACAGCTGACGTCTCGTTCTCTGTTTTCCTTGTTATTAAGACTCTTACAATCTGTTTTCAAGAAACTCTTGAAACAATTTCCTACATTGGCAAAAAATTTCAGCGAAATTTGTTTAGAAGACTGCATTTATTGCCTATGTTTCATCTAGCCACCCACATATGCTTATTGCTCACTCATTTTTTCCAGCCGTCACTGGTAAATCATCTGGTCTTAGCTAACAGCATGGTTGTACACCCTTGTTGTTAGCCTGTTACTTTCCTGCTTTCTCTTGAGACACCTCCTCTGCCTCCACTTCCTTCATGCTAGTGATACACACGCCTCACTATCTCCACGCCATCTTCGCAGAATCATATGTCTTCAATTTATCATCCATGCAAACTTGACAAGACATCAGCCATTGCCACCACCTGTGTCCAGACTCAATGGGGGATTTTTCTCCTGCTGCTGCTCGGTTCAGACATCCTTCAATCTCTAAATCTCTCCATAGCATTAAAATTCTTAAGATCCTCAAATAATGTCAAGTCATTTTGCTTCCATGTTTATTCTAACAGAAAAAAATCATTAATTTAACTTGTCACTCCTGATTGAAGTTCTACTACAAAAGCTATTTCTCCACCAGCTTCACACCTGAATTTTGTCTGTAAGAATGTGTGTAACTGCTGTGGTTTGCTTATTATGTATTAAAAAACTCTAAAAGTTAGCGAGGACTTAATCCTTTGTGATGTCATTACAGTTCAACCTCTGGTAACCTTGAATTTTCCTGAAAATTTCAGGATACTGAAGAAGGAAAAACTTGCATTTATAATATATACTGACAGTTTGTCCCTTAAATAATAGCAAACAACTCAAGCCAAGCCTAAAAATCTAGTTTCCCTCAAGCCAAGAAGTGGAATTTTTACAATTTCACTGCAGTGCAAACACACACCGTCAGTCCTTGTGATTTCCACCAAGTAGTACTGTTGCAGATATCACCTCAGATATTGCATCTGGTAAATAAGCCATCCTTTCCTGACCTCAACACCTCTTGTACGAGAGTAGCA
The DNA here is from genome assembly GCA_030710495.1 of Labroides dimidiatus. Taxonomy (NCBI): domain Eukaryota; kingdom Metazoa; phylum Chordata; class Actinopteri; order Labriformes; family Labridae; genus Labroides; species Labroides dimidiatus. The sequence goes on from CM061145.1 coordinate 28,696,449, forward strand.
GTGCAAAAAGAATTCATCTTTTCAGCTGCGCCAGACTGTAGCGAGAACCAGCTGTCACCTTTCTGTCTCTGTGTGTACTCCTTGGTGTTCTCTCTCTGTCAAAGTGGAGGAACGTTCTGCCAATATCCACGGCAATCTCCCCACTATCTCATCACACGCTCAGCGGGCACACATAAGGCTTTGTGGCTGTGACTGTTTTTCTCTGAGAGAGGATTACCTCTGTGTCTCCACCCTCCACATGCACACAGAGAGGGAAACTCTAACTGGTTGTGTGGACAAGTGAGTTAGTCCAGTCAACACACATTTGGCACTCAAGAACTGATGGAATTTTGGTTTACAGAGGTCAGACATATGTTAACACTTGTGCAATAATATGCAATTCAGAACAATACTACCAACTACAACCAGCAAAATGACATGTGACTGAGTTCAATACATTTCTAATACAATGTTCTTATAGGCTGACCAGCTTAAAGTCAAGAAAACCAGAGAAAACAGTATTTAAATCACATTACACTTCCTGTGCTAAAAGTCTGAGTCAAGAAATCAAAGAATAGACTGAGTGAGTCATTACAAAAACCAAACAAACAAAGGTATTGTGAGGACTAGTTGGAAAAGCTAGTGTTTTTCCACGATAAAGACCGTTTCCCATCCACTGTCTTGAGAATGTAACTCATACCAAGGTGTGCAACTGTTTTTGAAGCAAATGAATGAAGAAAAGATCTTCTTTAAACTACTTCTCTAATTCAAGACAGGATACAAAGTGACAAATTTATGTTTATTTCTAGTTACATAAGATTACTGTTTGAAACCTCAACATGGAAACTTTGTAAACTCAGTTTGTACTATAGTGTAGTACCAGAGTGGGTGAAAGATGTGGCCAGTTGGTAAAACTTAAAAAATGTCAATTGGTGTAACCAGTGTTTTGCACAAAAATTTCTGATATTGATAAAAAAAGGAATATTTTACGTCTACTATAGTGTAAAATTCAAATTTAAAATGATTTTAAACCTACTGAGCAAAAAGTGAAGAGAAAATAAATAAATAAAATAAGGTGGGATTTCTCCAGACACCTGCACTTTTGTCAAATAACCACAGAGACTTCTGCCATCATAACTCCACCCATTCATCATTTCATCCATGTACCCATCCATCATTCCATTGCACAAGGTCACAGAGGTATGACACTTCTTTTGGATAGATAGCAAAGAGTTAAGGTTGAAACTGAGAAGACATGCATGTAAACAAATGTATATTTCCACCATACTTTATTCAATGTTTAATTTCAGAATCAAATCTATGCTTTTGTTGGGCTCTTTTGTTTTATGCTGTCATTACGTCAAGACATCGGTGACCCGATTTGAGATTGTAAATCAGAAAATGGAGACTCCCCTCAGATGAGGAATACCTGACCTGTGCAAGCAGGATGCCTGCTCAGCAAACCCTCTCTGGATAAATAGCAGTTTAAGAAACAACAGGAGTGTGTGTCAGGTAGATGGATGGCAGGGTGAGGTGTTTGGGACACTGAGACGGTTGGGAGTGGACCTCACTGACTGCACAGCAAATAGACAGCCGGAGAAATGAACTGGACTCAGCCACTATTGAGTAGAGTTCAATGGACTGCATCACCACTTGGGATTACTGCGCTCACACATACGAACACACACTTTCACAGTGATCTATGCACACACAGGTGGGCTTAAAAGGTGCACAAGGACAAATACACAAGTGATTTTAGCTGATTTCTGGTCATGTGTGTGCTTGAACATGAAACCTGCGTCATTATTTCCCTTATGAGCTGTTTGTGAGACACATCTGTTAATCATGACATTTTTTAATAATACATCAACAACATAATATTTCCATGGTGCCAAAACACAACAAAGGATAGCTTTACATTCAGAGTCTAACCAACAACCTTTTTTCTATCAACCCCCCATGAGGAGGCACTTGAGAGCAGCAGTAAGGAAGACTGTGACAACTTTGTATGTGAAAAGAGTTGTATGACTAAAGTTTGTTACAAAGTGCTTTAAGATGTGCAAAAGGGCCAAAGATATAAGTGATGATACATCATCCCAGATTCTGAGCAATCATCAATAAAATACAATAAAGTAAAGGTTAAACTGAGACTCAACCAAGTGCCTGTCCAAACAAGAATATTTTGGCAGCTCTTTATAGCTTTATAAAGCTCAGATGTGTTTCTTCCTAGTAGAATTAAGTGGAACAAAACCTGTAGGTATGCCACAAAACACACCTCTGTGAATGCCCAGTAGTATAGTTGCAGCTAACTTTTAGCACAGCAGCTTCAGGTATCCACACACACACAGGACTCAAGTTGTGGCATTTAGACTGGAAGGCAGCTGTTTAATCCTCAAAAGCTGAAGGCACCACCACATTTCTTTTCTTGATGCTGCCCTTTGGCTTTGAGCTGAGGAGATCAGAGCTGGGAAGACCTGGATCCCATTTCAGGGACATCACTGTCAAAGGTGTTGCTCTTTTTACTCTGGTACAGAGACACCAAGCAAACCTCCAGGTAACGTAGTCCAACTGTTCAAAAATGTTGCTCTAACACATAATTCTTTTCTCTATTTTATTTATATATTTTGGGTAAAAGTGATGCATAGCTCATTGTTGATGGACTATTGAATGGTAACAAAAATCAATAATATGTGATGAAACGAATAAGAAGCATCTGTTTTTCTGATTGTAAGTCATTGTTTGCTTTCATTCAATATAGCTTACTGACAAAGAGGCAAAGCTCTATTTTCCGAGTGAAATTAAATTGGGCAAGTTTATTACATGAAGAATCAATGGACTGTTTGTAAGAAGTGGATAAAGCCTTGTTTATTTAAACTATCAGATTTTGGACTTCTGTTGCCAATTCTCTGAAACATAGATAACATGCCTCAATCTCCCTCTATTGTCAAATATTGCTACAATAAGCATTTACTGGGCTAGTGACAGATTTCCATGTACACACACTACAAAAGGAAACACTGTTTGCAGCAAAAAATAAATGTGTTTATAGCCTGGATTTTAATAAAATGATTTCGGTCTGATAAGCTATTTTCTGAAACAGTTCACGCTGTAAGGGGGGGGGTGAATTTTCTCATTAATTAGTAGTTTAGAAGATATTGAGTTTAAAAGTTTAAATAATCAGAGACACAGCTAACTTAACTGACAGCTGGCATGCTGTAGTTGCTAGCGAGGAGCCTCAAAGCCTGCCTCAACTCCACCTCTCTGTTTCACACTGGACTGACCAAGGTAAGGTTGGGTTTAACATTCCCAGTATGTCATCCAAATACAATAGGCTCAAAACTGCCTCAGATGCAGATGGGTTACATTGTGGAGACGTCTATCTATAATAAAGTCTATGAAAAATCTGCACAGCCAATAGCCAGAGCAGTTAATCATGATGCCGCTTCTCTTGTTTTAACATTATACAATCCCAATTCCAATGAAGTTGGGACGTTGTGTAAAACATAAATAAAAACAGAATAGTGATTTGTATCCTGTTTAATCTATATTCAATTGAATACACTACAAAGACAAGGTATTTATTGTTCAAACTTATGAACTCTTTTGTTGTTGTTTTTTTTTTCACAAATATTCACTCATTTTAAATTTGGTGCCTGCAACCCGTTCCACCAAAAAAAGAACAACAACAAAAAAAAAAAAACCTACACTTCTCCGAGAAATGATCACTGCATATAAATCCACATTATTGCTTCTATGACAAATTCCTTTTAAGAAAAAATCTATTTGAGCTCTATTTTTTAGTTTTTTTGTTTTGACCCATGTTACGTTATAATGAAGCCGGCCTGCTTTAAAACCTATACTGTAACCAGTCACCAGAGGGAGCTCTAAAAGTTCTGGCTTCACTTGGGCTAGCTGTCCATAATTGACATAAGCTATGCTCCAAACTATAGGCTGTATGTGACAAAGGACAGCACAACCAGGTCCCCAGTTGAGGAACCAAAGATTTAAAAGCTCTAAAATGGTTTTGGACATAACGAACATTGACACGGGAACTTTTCATAGTCATGAGAGTCTGCTTCAAACCAACAGAACAATCTGCTTCGCTGAGTACTACACGATCTCTGAAGTTTAATTCATAGGTGAAATGTGTTTTTTTACGCATGCTTTGGTTTCATGGTTCCATCAGCACAATATCTCAGTGCCCATCAAAGGGACTTTGCTTTCACATTTCACAATGGAATCAGAAAGAGGTATGGTGTCCACATTATTGTTTAAGTTAATGTTTTGGATCTAGAAGTGATCATGTTTGGAGAAAGTAGGGTTTAAGTTGCTATAACTCTATAAGTCTTGTTGTTTGAGATTTGATTTCAGACCTCTTATTGCAATTTGCAACCAATGAAGTTTCCCCCTGCTGGCAATCAGAAGGAACACAAGTCCAACGTACAACCACACAGGTTTCACTTTGGTAAGCAATATGCCTCTCATTTACAGTCTATGATACAGAGAGCAGAGGCCTGTTGAGAGGAGACATCATTGTCAAAAGTTTGAGGTGTATGTAGTTTTGAAAGGCAGTCTTCAAAGGAATTGAACCCAAAGACGAACTCATCTTTAATGCATAGCTGCATGAATATCAAAAAAGATCAGTAGGTAGCAGGCGAGAGCTTTGAGCCTCTTCCCACTTGGATGAATGAGAAGTATGAAACACACACACACACATGCACCTCACACAGATGACCACAGATCACACATTCTGCAGTCTGCTGCTCACTCTATTTCCACCTTGCACAAATACCAGCAAGAGATAATTCTCCTATTTTGCCTCACTGCAGTTTGCCCGATTCATGCCCGGCTGATAGATCTACAGACAATCCCCTAACCTGCTCAGAGGGAGAGTAAGTGAGAGTCACTGAAGTGTCTTTTAAACCCAGCAAGAGGTGCAGGCAGAGGTGAGAAGGTAGAAAAGTGAGGAGCCAGGAGTCTGCTGGCCTTCACAGAGGTGACAAAGATGTCAGCTCAGCCAAGAGGCACTTGAGTAGTACTGGAAACTTGAGTTAGAAAGGAGAGATAAGACAACTTGACCCTTGAACTCGGACTCATTCATACAGAGAAGGCCTCTAAAGTGGATATACTGTCCGTACTAACAGCTCCTTTTTTTTTAATCTTTTACATTATCTGTTTCCTTTCATACCTTGCCAACAACTCCAGCACACACTCAAACAAACACACACACAAAGCAGTCAAAAGAACAAGTCCTCAAACACAAAAATGAAATAATTTTGTTTAACTGACCCGGAATTATGACCCAGGAGAGATATTAAAAAACAGAGCACTATTAATGACAGGCAACATGTCTTTACAACTCCACTTTTCCACCAGACAAACAGGTTATATTTTTAAATTTTTAAACAGAATGGTTTATCTTTACAAGCCAGATACTCACTACTGCTACCGGAGGTTGCAACCTTATACAGATCCTAATATAAGTAGTCAAAGGTTGCTGAAAACAGAGACAATGTGTTCTTGTTAACTCTTGGAAAAGTAGTTCCAAAAAAGGGCACAGGGTGAAGGGATAGAGGGTGTAGTATTAAAGTCGATCTTATCTTGTCTTAAGTGGCAAAATAGTCTACGGTTTTCTTCCAAGGACAGTTTGCATTCAAATGTGCAGGTGTTTTCAGGAGACGCTACTTCACAGCAATTGTGAATTGAAAACTTTTTGTTAGTCATTTGTTAGAATTATGTAAAGCCTGAAATTGCCTCTCATCCAGCCAAGTTATTCACAAAGTATCCTCATGTTTCTCTGAGCTGCTGTGATGCAAAATGAATCTAACGTGGGCTGATTGCACCCGGCACTGTTGGGTATCCTGCCCTGAAGAAAAGCATTTCACCACAATTAAAGTGCAACCAGAAATGTCATGTATTATTAATACAGATGATAGTCATTAATGTCCTGGTGTTTGTTTGGAGCCCTCATTTAAAATCAAAGTGGGGTAATGGTTCTGCTGCTAATGTGTGTTGTGTTTTGCCATCATGATAAAAACCAAAAAGCCAAATCATTCTGTTCATCTTTGTTCCTTTAAATGCAGAACTTTTGTCTGTATCAGGCTCCTGTAAGGCAATAAAGACTGGTTTTCTGTTTGATCTTTTTTTGGTTTCTCAGTTCTATTTAGATTTTATCTTCTCGACTGGATTTTATGCCAGAAAACAGCTGAATTTAAGTCATCTACCCAGTGTAAAGCTTTTTTTTAACAGGTTAGCCTGGGATGAACTTTTAAGCAAATGCATGCTTATTTAAAGGAGAGCCTTATGCTACAGACATTTGTTCAAGGAAGTAAACTTGGTGCATAATGAAGTGATCAAACTCATTATCCCAGATGATTCCAGTTTTTTTTAAATGTCAAAAAGGAAATAAGTGCTAAAGAATCATTTCTCAAACATTACAGAAAGACATAGCCAAGATTTACACTCATAATTAAGAGTCAATACACAGCCTCTTTTACTATGTAATGGACTTACCTGCAAGAAACTTCAATACAGTCATTAGTACACATAAACAAACACATTACCTACAATAAAATGGGGCTACATGAAGCTTATGTTTGATGTTCCAGTGAGGGCAGTGTTTCCCCATAGAGAGACAAAAGGTTGACACAATATGTTGTCACATTGATCGTTTTTCCACACAGTCACTGTGAGACATCGACACTGACACTGAAAGCAAGTCACTACCCTGCATATCCTCCTTACTGCAGGTAACAACATAGATCTGACCACTAGTATGAGTTGAAAAACATAACACAATGTTGAAATAATGTGCACTCAAAATAATTGCATGTGCTACGAGCCTAAATTAATTAATTAATATGTAAGCAATTATAAATAATGCATGCCAAGTCATCACATGCTGCTGATATCCTGAATGTGAATGTAAGAAAAGAAGAAAAAAATAATTAACATGGATGTTAATTAACTCTGCTTGTTTTCAAATCTGGCAGATTTCATTGACACATGTATCTGATATTGTTTACTTACTAAGCAGTTCCAAAAATTCTCTAATTAGTCTGTACGAATAATTTCTGTTTACTTTTTAATTTCTGTGTACTTTATTTACTGTGCATGAACCATTTAAAACAGTTTAATTTGTTTTCTGAGTACTTATAAACCTAACTACCTCAGGACATTATTGTATTAGTGAGTGATACAGAAAAATAGTTCTAATACAGGTAAACAAATAAATGACATTTCAATTTGTACTTAGGGAGTTTGGTGCATGTTTCCAGAGAACATGTGGGTGAATTTTGGAGCCAATAAGACAGCTTCAACAACACTTGTCTTGAAAGACATTCTCCATGTGGTCCCACTTAGTGCCATAGCAGAATGGATGGCATATGAGCACATACCTTAAAGTATTAGACTGATGTACTTTATGCCATTAGAAATCATTTATAATATAATATATCATTTATAATATGTGGTTTCACTTCTTACATTCTTCCCTGAAGCATCACAATCAAAGAAAAGAATAGGTTTAAGAGGCCACTACACTTTGGTTCATGCTGTATCCTAATTATCCTTTTTCTAACTACATATACAGTATATTATTTCCTGCATTTATTTCTTAATTTGACCCAGAGACAACCAAAATAACATTCATCTGTATCCATTCTTCTTGCACGACTTTATAACATATAGAGCAAACAATTGCATACAAACCAAAAACTTTTTAATTTGGTTACATGTGTCATTCTTAAGAATTAAGGACCTGTGACACTGGTGTTAAATACTGGCAAGAAAAAAAATTCCATCACATGATCAAAATTTAGCAGCACTTCAGTACCACAATGTAAAAGCCATCACAGCTCAAATTAAGTATAACCTTTTTATCTTTAAAGTTCCTGTTAGTAGCTTTTATTTGTTTGTGAAGCAGGTTGATGTTGATGCAGATCTGTTTCAAATGACCCAAGGCAGCCAGCAACACAATGTTTGACAAATCTGACTTCCATTATTTCATCACTTGATCACATAAAAATCTCTTTACATAATGCCCCCAGATTGAAGCCAAACCTCATTCACTAAGTTTATTGGTCCAGTTAGTTTAACTGAGTCCAGTCTGCATTAGATATACTGTTTTACTGTGAACTCATTATCCAAATTCCATGGAGAAAAGCATTTGATTTTATGTGATTTGGGTCATAACTTTTCTTTGTTCTATCATGATAACCTAGAATGAATAAAGAACAGTCAGTGAAGAAGAAAAAAATATGAAGTGTAAAAAATAAAAAAGGCCACCATTTTCCTTCAGCGGTTCAAAAATCTGGGGAAGAGGAGCGTGTAAAATAAACATGACGTCCCCAGCGGAAATCGTTTGAATGTGTGGTATCACTCAGCAAACATGCATGTTTCCCCTCCTCCACTTCAAAAGCCCCCACTGACAGCTGATGACTTAATCTGACTCGTCTTCCCTCTCAATGACTGCTCTAAGCTTGTATGTAAAAACTGCACACATTTTCCGTCTTCTTTTGGGGATGTGATGAATCAAAATTAGACAAACCAGTTGTTACTATTTGTCATGCAGAAACAGTTACATGTGTGTGTTAAGATACATTTGGCAGCCTCTTTTCTGTTATCTCCCTGCTCTTCTACTTGCCTAAGTGAAAAGCCAAAGCCTGAGGTGGAGAGAGCTCGCCTCCCCTTTCTTTCATGTGCATACATGGAAAAACATGGCAAGAAGAGCAGCACCGCTTAGTCAGTATGATTAACTGTTGGACAAAATATCCATCATTTACTATTGTGTGAATAACATCATAAGATTCTTATGTTTATTGTTACTGGAGTTTAAATTTTAAATTGAGGCAACTGCTTGAGGGCTCCAAAGCATATAAAGAGAAATCATGTAAACATTTTGAACAAGGCAGTTTAAAGGGATCATTACCATTTATTATTTGTTTGTGCCTGAAATCACACTTGCTTCCCATATCGTCCACATCCACTCAAAGCACTTTCCATTAAAACACCACTCGACCCTATCACACACATGCTTATTCAGTGGTAGCACAACAGCAATGCAAGATGCCAACCTGCACATCAAGAGAGATTCAAACACTCATTTACTTACACACACACACTCACACACACACACACACACACACACACACACAAACACACACACACACACACACACACACACACACACACACACACTGATGGCACAGCCTCAGGGAGCAATTTTGGTTTCAGTATTACGCCTAAGGACACTTCAACATGCCGACTGGCTGAGCTGGGGATCTAACTGCCAATTTTCCAATTAGTGGACTCTCTCCACAGAGCCACAAACTGCCATAATGGTATGATGCTTTTTTTTATGTCACTGCCAAAAGGGCACTGCAAACAATGTGGTGAAATCTGTTCAAGTTTAATTTGCTGGTTGCTTTCCTCATGTCTTATCAACCATGGTGACTGCAGCTTGGCAATTCTTGCTATAGTCCATCTTATGAGACAATAGAATTCCAGTGATATTAGTTTACTCTTGCTTTTTTTCCTCGATAGCTGTGCACTGAAATTGTGTTAGAGTTAAGGGTGAGGATTTTTCTCTTTAGATACTTTTGCTTAAATGAACCTGACTTTAGGTTTATTGCAGAACAACTGCCCAAAACGAGCCAGGTGTGAATACACCCTTAGTCTTCAGTCGTCCTGTCATTAGTTATTAAAGTAAGAGATAACCAAAATTTACCCATAACAGTTGACATAGCTATTAACTGTAACAATTTGCCACAAAATACTTTACAACACAAGTAAAATATTTTGTGTTTGGAGCACAGTGGCCCTTGGGTTCCACTTAAAGTGTCGGGCTCTAAATGGTTCAATAGTAGAAGCATTTATGGATGAGTTTGATATCAGAAAATTTAACAAGGTAAAAGAATATACCAAGTAACTGATCTTGATGATTAGTTAGAGTTTTTCTCCATGTCGTAACTAATTTTATGTTGAACACATCCTGTAAATGATCCCATTTGCACCCCACTCAGCCCTGTGTCTGTTTGACTGAAGGCTACAAACAGCCCTGCTGATTGATGATAATTAGTTTGTCTGCTTCCTTAACGGCTGCCAGTTTCCCCTGAGCTGTCACCTCCCTCCTGATGAATCCATGTGACACCCATTTTGTGAAAAGCATGATCATTTTTGAGCAAACAAACTGTCCCCTGTTGAGATGTCTTAATCAGACACAGACACACCTGTCTCCTAATTTCCAGGAAAGAACATCTCATTTCATCCAGCAGTCAAAGAGACAGTGAGCACTGAGAGGGACTAATGAGGCACATTTGTTATATTCTAAGAATCTCTTATTACATCTGGTAATGTTCACTAAACCACATTACAAAAACTACATCTATAAAAGAGACCATTTACACCAGCTTCAAAAAACAAGAAATGTAAGAGTGTAGCCAAATCACCAAACCCTGTGTCCAAGTCAAACCTAATAGTATTTTTAAAAGGTGAATTAATGCAATTGATAATAATAATAATAATAATAATAATAATAATAATAATAATAATAATAATAATAAAACATTAAAAAGTTAAAGTTAAAACAATGTGCTTTTCAAGTTTCTTGAAATAGGAATATTTAAAAAGAAATGAATAAGTAACATTTTTTGATCCAAAAACATGCTCATCAGGTTAATTGGTGATTCCAAATTGCCCGTAGGTGTGTGTGTGTGTGTGTGTGTGTGTGTGTGTGTGTGTGTGTGTGTGTGTGTGTGTGTGCGTGCGTGCGTGCGTGCGTGCGTGCGTGCGTGCGTGTAAAAGATTGTCTGTCTCTGTATGACAGACCAGATTGGCTGGCAACCAGTCCATGGTGCACCCCACCTCTCATCCTTAGACAGCTGGGATAGGCTCCAGCCATCCATGACCCTGAACAAGATAAGCGGTAAAGAATGAATGAATGAATGAATGAATGAATGAATTGTAATTAGTAGCTGCAAGCAAGATACATCTGTGTACTGGCTAAAACTGGAAATCTAGAACAACAAACAAAAAATAGACCAAGTCAATCAATGACAAGCTAAACCTAAATTTTAACCATAGAGAAATGAATTAACATAACAGCATTATACATATTTAAAATTCTTTCAGAGATATATCGTTTAAGATTTTAGATTGTTGTCAGTGTTCTTTTTTTTCAACCTTTTGAGCCACTGTTCACTTTTACTTGCATTACATGTGCAACTTAGCTCCAGTCAACATGTTTTTCCATCTTGATTACTAAACCCTGGCACAATGTATTCAAGGGGGGGAAAGAAAAAAAAGTTTTATGCATGAAGAAGCAGCACTGCTTAACTTTAAACTCTTCACATTATGTACCTGTAATGATACTGTGGGACTTTTTAAGTGTGTCAAACACACATTGCATGTATTAACATTGGATGGTGACTGATCCTGTTGGTGTGATTTGTTGTTCATCCAGTCATTTCCTCTGCATTCTAACAGATAGGCAAAGCAGCAACCGAGCAATACCTCTAAGCCAAGACTTTCCTTTCTAAGCAGTTTCCTCATCTCACCAGAGAATCCCTGAGGACTTTGCCTGGTTGGGGGATTTGACCCCCCCCCCCACCCCCACCCAGGTGCTCTGGATCCCTGGGGCTCTTACCCTGTGGTGCCCCCCTTGTCTATCATACACCTCCAAACACCTTCAAAGGACAGCACAGAGAGCTCAAAAAACTGCCAAGACTTTTGGTAAGAACCTTTTCATGTAGTTACAATAAAGAAAAGTAAACTAGACGACACGGGCCTTTAGGTTTTAGAACTTCTTTCGTGAAAGAGTTTTCATTATTACATTCTATTCATTTAGGTAACTGACACTCATTCGAATCTAAATCAGGATGTGAGGTGTCTCATTACTCCAACAATAGTATCGCTAATCCATCTGCTAATGTTGCCAATAGCCACCCAGTCACTGATGCACCCAATTATTCTGCTCTGGTCAGCACAATCATCATTTCTCTGGAGTCAGATCTGTGGCAGTTTCCCAATCGTATTTGTCTCTGCAGTCCCTGTGCTGAGCTATTGGAGCAGAGAGGCTGGCCATCTTGAAACCACGTGTGTGTGCCACCATTGTGGCTCGATACAGTGTTCAAGGGGACTCAATTTGTTTTCTGAACCCATTAGAAGAAACACTGATCGAGGTGAAACCAAGCAGGTGTTCAGACACTGTAGGTGTTAGTTTCTAAATAGCCCTTTATTGATTTTGTTATAGGCTTTGTGAATGTAATGGCCTGATAGCCATCCTTTTGGATTGCTTACATGCTGAAGTGAGGACATTTTGTCATGTTGGCTAGTGCGGTGCCCATTAAGAGAAAATGACCAACTTTGCTTTGCATTCATGGGAGGTTAACGAAGCCAGTGTAAAATATCAACAACACAACAGGTACAACATAAGATACCTTTGATTACCTTAGATCTGCTTTTCAGACCAAGCCTCAGAAGATAAAGCGCAATTATATAATTAGAAAGTAATGAGAGGTATAACCTGCCTTGTAGGGCTGGATAATTTTGGAAAATAACCCACGCCTACTCAGCTTTGAATGAGCAAGGTAGAACATATAGTCAGGCCAAACAGCCTGTCTTAATTTCTGATATTATTTGTCAGAAACACCGACAATGTGTGTCACTGCAGATTTGATTGTGGGAAAGATCATCTGGAGGATGCTGGTAGATATTGGATCAAGAAGGCAGGTTGTAGGTTTAGACTTCAGAAGAAGTCTGGAGACCTCATCCTCACTCAGAGGAGCAAAAGAGCAGAGTGAAGCACCAGTTGTAGGTTGGAGCTGACTGAGCTGGTCAGGCTCAGAAAATTGGTTGCTGATGGTTACCACCTTCTCAGGAAGCAAATATGTCTGGAGTCCGTGCAGTGGATGGCTGAGCAGTTGGAGGAGAGAGTAAGGATTTAAATGCCATAAACAGTTTTCTTGAGACAGAAGCAGCACAGCTCTTGATCTGAAAAAAAAAAGGTTTGCTTTGCTGACTTAAAGCAGGAAGTGAAGGATGCAAGTTCTTACTGGTAGCAGGACAAATCAGTGGATTCTTGGGATTTATGCCACTTTCTTTCTGCTGCCATGAGCCTTCTTCTTTGTTCTTTTAGAACTCCAGAGAGCCATGGACTTGGTGGATTTGTCTTGGCTGGTTTTGGCACCAGAGGGCCGAGTATGTCCAGAGAGGAATAGTGTTTCTGTAGCCTCTTTAACAAACAGTGAAGAGAAATGTGTTTGGTCGGGCATTGAAGAGCACACTTCATCAGACAGCTGTGTTACTGAGAGAAACATCAGGTTTCTGCGTAAGGAAACCATCTGTGGGGGTGCCTGCATTAGCGGAAAGGCAGCAGAGAACTGCACCAAGAAATGGTCTGAAAGGTGTAGTGGGGTACCCGTCACATCTGCTGTGGAGCAGGTACGAGTCAGTACCAAATCAAGGACTCTGCCAGCTTTGTGAGTTGGAGGAGAAGGAACCAGTTTGAGATCAAAAGAGAAAAGGAGTGCCAAAAAGTCATTTGCCTGAGTCTTGTCAATGCGATTGTTCATGTCTCCCGGGAAAATCAGTGGTGTGCCATCATCAGGGATGTCAGAGAGTAACATGTCTATTTCTGAGACAAAGCAATCCAGATTCTCCCCCGGTGGGCAGTACACAACCAGAATATAAGCTTTGAAGGCTGCAGTAATCTTAAAACACGATACTCAATTGCTGTGAAGTCTTTAAGTGGACTGATTTTGGTGAAAGTCCAACTGTCTGGAATTAGCATGCCTGTACCACCTGCAGAGCAAGGTGTAAGACAGAATGTAGTAGACAAGAAGAGTATGGATGGCAGAAAGGTTTTGAAGACTTCTTGTTCTATGCCTTTTCTGTTACCAATGATAACAGGGATGTGTGAAAGACTCATTATGTATTAGACTGGTTGGGTATTGACAAGGAAAAAAAACAACAGTAGCAGCACCTGGTGTCCTTACTCAGTGGACTCGCACGGGTAGGCTCGCAGGTCTTTACCCTATGTGGTGGTCACACTATGTGATGTGAGCTGATGCTGTCGCTGATGCTCCAAAGAAGCCTGTGCAGTGATATACCTTAAAGAGTCACAGCTGTTTCCAACTTGACCAACTGGGCCAAACTAGACTGCCCCTGTCTAAATTCACTTGGCCAATCAATAGAGAGTGTGGACCGCGTCAGCTGACTTCACCTATTGTATATTGTTCATACCCTCTAAACCACTTCACAGGGGTTCTGGTCCAGGCACCTCTCGGGCAAGAAAATGCCAGTGTGCTGATCCAGAGCTTCAGGTTTTTAGTATTGCTTTCTAAAATAAGAGTTTGTCTGAGTATTATAGAATAGAATAGAATAGAATAGAATAGAATAGAATAGAATAGAATACACTTCATTAATACAATACAAGAAAGTAGGGCTGAATGATTATGGAAAATAATCTGACTGCGATTTCTAATTTAACAATATTGCGGAAGCGATTTAGCATGTGATTTTTCGAAGGGGAGGTTCATCCTCTGCATTATTTCGTAAAACACAATCTTTCTTCTTAAATCCAAAATAGGTCTAGACAACCGACTTGCTATTCTTTTTTTACACCAAAGTCTCCTCTTCTGCTTCCTCTTTTGGTTCTTCTGCTGAGGCAATTTTTAAAGATGTCACCAACAACACAACAATTCAAAACTTATCGTGGCTGAAGTTGTTTTCTTCATCCCCGCTCATACGCGTCTTCTTGGTCTTCAGAGATTTTTGGCTGTTGGCAAACCAGCTGAAAAATGCATTGCCACCACCTACCGCTTGCATGTCGCATAAGGTTGTGTTTGTGTACATGAAATTTTTTTTTTAATTCCAGTTTTTGCGATTTGAAAATTGCATTTTATTACATTGAAATACTGGTTTAAATTCAGTCTATTACATTTAAATGTTGGTTTGAATTTGATTAATTGTTCAGCCTTACTGCCTTGTCTTCTTGTTAAATTAAATTCAAAACATTTGCTCTTTTAAAGAGTTTGGAAAGTTACAAAAAATTGTAGCAATAAAGAACAAAGTGCAACTTCTGTTTGGCTCTTTTAAGGATTAGAACAGCAAGTGACCAGAATACTTATTTTTTGTTTTTAAAAACATGAAATGGCACATAATCACATTCAGTTTTCTGCTCAGCCAGTTGGCAACATGCCATATAACCCACTGAACAGATCTTTTTGGTCTGCTGGCTGTTGTGTTGAGGCCTCCATAATGGCTCGCTGTTGTTTTAGAGCCTGCTTGTCTGGTTAGACATTGGGGTTGATGGATGAGCCCTGCTTTGCTTATCACACCACTCTCAGCTGCTACAAACACACAAGATCAGATACACAGAACCCTGTACAGATGTGTGGTCACACCACACGCAGGGGTTGAATGTCTTTTTAGAATTTACAATTTGTGATTATTTAAAATCTTAAAGTTATGCACTGTCCAGAACAAGCATCTAGTTGCCGTTAGCTGAGTTCCATAATGCATCTGCAGAGACCAGTGGATGACATGACTAAGACTTCATCCATTTTTTGTCATCTACAAAGTCATAACTCTATTTCAGTTTCTCAGTCTGAGCATGTCATCAGAAAAAAATGGTTGCACTGAGTAAAGTAAAATGTCTTGGTCATTCAGTCCACCCTCTCCTTCCTGTCGACGTCCTAATGTGTTTGTGCACTATTGTTTTTTCACTGTTTATAAAGCATTTTCAAGAAAGTGTTTCTTTTGCCGACCTAAAATTCATTTACTGTCTTTCCTCTGTGAGCAGAGGATCTGTTCGGGAAGCTGTGAGTCGAGCATACATATGACATGACCTGTCAATCAAATCAAAGCCGGGGATGCACACCACGGGGGAAGAAAAGCCTTTATGTATGCCTCCTGCAGTGACACATGCACACTCTTGCTCAAGCATAGATATGCATACATGGGAATGCACAGACCCATGCAGAAAGGGATGCAGTCACGTGTGGAAAAGACACACTTTGCTCCCTCACGTATTCTCACACAAACACTCTCTGCATGGGCTGCCAAACCAGCTCCAACATACACAAGAACCATATCACAACATACGTCTTAGCTTCAGCAAGCCAAGGCAGCACCAGCCATCAATCATCACACTGTACTGTTATCATCAAATTACTAGCCCCCAAAGTCATGAATCAACCAATCGGCAGAGGCCGGGGGCTGTCCAAATATTGCTTGGGTCTTGCTGATCGAAAATAAGCTGTAAAAAAAAAAAAAAAAAATGCTCAAAGACGGGCCAGTGTACTTTTTGCAAATCTCTCTGTCGGCAGAAGAGCTAAACAGAAAGAGGAGCCGTCCAGCAGAAGAATAGACAGTACATTCGATTTTTAAAAAAAAAACTATTCCCCACTGATGATTGTGTCTGCCAATGCCAAACAGCATGTAATGCACTTATACACATTACACGTATTCCACATAAATTACAATTAAAAGTACTGTCTGATGGTGAGAGCTGTTACCCAGAGTTGAGGGTTCTGGGTAGGGATGGGTACCATTCACATTTGAACCAATACAATACCGATGGGCATCGGTACCGCTACTCAACGGTACCAATTTTCGGTACTTTTGTGTGTGTTTATGTGGTAATAAATGTTAATTTGTTTAATAATAAGATCTCAAAAATTTTCAATTTAACATTTATTTCTAAAGAGAACTTAAACAGATATATCAGAACAACCATTAACTACAGCTGACTGTTTCCCCGCCTTTCCAAATATAAAACCAGCACGTGCTGTTTCGAGCATGTGCTAGAAGGTTGGTGTGACAGAAACTCTTAGTACTCCTGTTATTTCTCATATATGTGTTTAGGTACCAAAACGTGGTACCATTTGATTTTGTGTGAATCGGTACTCGGTAGTACCGACGGAACATGGTCGTTACCTCTAAAAGTACCAGATTTGGTACCCATCCCTAGGTATGGGATAGGGCTGCAACTAACAATTAATTTCAGTTTCAATTAATCTATTGTAGGGCTGCCAAGATTAGTCGACTAGTCACGATAACATTGACGATCAAATTCGTCTGCGACTTATTTAATAATCGACGTTGTTTTAATATGTTTTTAAACTTTATTTTTCCCTCAAAACTGCCGCTGTACTTTCATCTGTCTCGTCTGCCGTTCTGTCCTTGACGCATAAGCGCAGAAGTGGTAACCGGGGTAACCCGTGATGTCACCGTAAAAGTTATGCCCAACAGTATCATGGCTAGCCGGCAACAGAGCTCGAAAGTTTGGGAGCATTTTCCAAGATAAAGGAGAAAAGTGTGCAATGCAAAATCTGCAAAGCAGAAATGGCCTTCCATGGCAGTACGACGGCGATGCACGAGCATCTGAAAAGAAAGCACGCTGTGGCTGATTTATTTTCTGACAAAGAATGACAATGTCGCTAAGCTAATTGGCTAGTTGGCTGCTAACATTAATGTCAACAGGGAGCTACCTACTTAATAGCGATGTCATGTTTGAATAGAAAATTGGTACATTAAAAAAATGTCAGAAATGCTGCTACAAGCTGCAAAGTTCATTAAAAGTTGAATGAACTATGATATTAACTGTCTTCATTTTTAGTTAGTACATACCTGAAACACTTGAAGCTGGAAACTTATATTAGCTGTATGCTGGTGCAATAAGATGCAATTTATGTATGATCCGAATAGTCGACTAATCACAAAAAATAATCGGTGACTAGTCGATTATCAAAATTATCATATGTGGCAGCCCTAATCTATTGATTATTCTCTTGATCAACTGAGTAGTTGTTTGGTCCATAAAATTTCAAAAAAAATGTGAAAAATGTCAATGTTTCTCTGAGTCCAAGGTGACATCATCAAATGTCTTGTTTTATCCACAAACCAAAGATATTCAGGAGCAAAGAAAGCAGAAAATATACACATCAATGAAAGCTGAAATCAGAAAATTTGGACATCTTTCTCTTAAATAACTACTTAAACTGATTAATCAATTATTAAAATAGTTGGCGATTAATTCAGTAATTGATTAACAACTGATAATTTGATTAACTGTTGCAGCTCTAGTATGGAATATGTTCAACTATACTCTGAGCTTGCTAGTATCGGGACTGAAGTCAAAGGTTTTCATTCCTCCCTGTATGCTTGACCGCAGTCCATACAGGTCAAGGAAGCTTAGATTTTAGCTGTGCAGAGAGGTTGATGGAACAAACCAACATACCATACCTGAAGATGCTCTTAAATGCAATCAAATCAAATTAAAACCTGATCTTCTGTGACACACCCTGACTGCATGGCGAAAGGACACTCATATCTATGTTTCACTCCATCACAGGTTTTACTTCTTACAAAAACAAATAGTAAAAATTCCTCATCTATCCATATGAGCATTCTTTTGTCTATTTATGCAGGCTATTTAAAGTTGGATACCTCCTCAGTCTTCATTGCAGTGAAGTGTTTTATCTGCTTTTATAGTTGCTGTGCCATCAAGTGCTCTTAGAGCCCATGAAAGCTGATGTGGTGTTGTAGCACAGGAATCCACTTTTGTGGCCTTCAGAGATTCTGCAGAAAGTCAAGACTCTCACACACACTCCTAACCTGGCATTGAATGACACTAAGCTGCTGCAGTCTGCGCTGAAGCTTTCTTTATTTAACATGAAGCTGTGTCCCTGCTGAGGGCCTCCCTGTCCTGCACTCAATCACACACTGGGTATTGATATGCATTCAACATCCACCGCCGGGTGAGTGCCTCCACACATTTAAAGTGCCAGACAGTTGACGTCTAATGGCTCGCCACACGCTCTGACCTTGTGTGTGTCACAGTGAGTGAGAGTGTGTGTCAGAGTCGATGCATGTGTGTGTAAGAGGGATATGGAAATAGACGGGTAAGAGGAAGAAGTGGGAAGTAATTAAATCCTTAATTATATGTCTTTATGCTGGCAGAGAATTATGGTAATATATTTCTCTCTGTTATTACATATGACATTCATTTCTGTCATGTGATTGGCAGCAAAATTAAGTCTAAAGATTTTGTCCCACACACTCACACACACAATGTTCAATTCAAATCGCTCTTTTGTCTCTGACTGACTACTGACATATTTGAATTTAAAAACCACTTTCATTTCAGAACCTGACAGACCAAAAACCATTTCACTCAAAAGCAACCTAATGATGTTAATGAAAATGTCAGTAACACGTGTGACCACATGTGTCTCCTCATAATAATGTTTCATAAAATCAAACCCATGAACTTGTTTGTGGGTTTTCCCAAAAATTGCCAACAAAGTTCCAGCAAGGCTTTTGTCAAGGCCTCTCTTTTGTGTCTTATAAACACACAAATAAGATCTTTGTTGTTTTTGTCCTGAATGTCTGATTTCTCCCTTTTTTAAAAAAAAAAAAACATGGTTAATGTGAAAAAGTTTTAAAAGAGGTTTTAATTAGTTTCTATTTGATGTAAATGTTCATGGTCAACAAGGTTGCATGGTACAAGCACCTTTGCTGTTTATCTGGCTTGGTGTAGCAGAGATGCTGGAGCTTATAATAACTCAAGGTCACTTTACAGAGTGGTTAAAAAAACATAATAAATAAAATAAATAGAACAACAAGTAAAAGAAGGCTAAAATTAAACAGAGAAAGCAGTTTGAAACAGGTGGGTTTTGAGTTTGGATTTAAAAAGGGAGAGTAAATCGATATTTCTGATGTCAGGTGGGAGTGAATTCCAGAGTTGAGGAGCAGAGCGGCTGAAAGCTCTGCTCCCCATTATCTTATCTGTCCTCCATTACAGAGCTAACAGAGACAAACAACCATTCACGCACAAGCCCACACCTACAGGCAATTAAGAGTCACCGCTAACCTGATGCGCATGTCTCAGGAGAGAAGTCACACTTGCACAGGGAGAAAGTGTAAAGAGGGATTTGAACCAGTTCATAAACCTTCTTTCTGTGAGGCAGGGCTGACCACAAATTGGCCAAAGTGGTCAATACAGCCAGTGAAATCACTCAGACGCCACTTGTTGTCAGGCATGCGCTAAACACTTAAAAGAAAGCCCTTGGCATTACCAAGAATGTGTACCATTGATCAGGTTCCCAGATTTTCTGTTTGAAATTTCAGACAGCTGAAAGCCACCAAAAATATCAAAAAACATTCATCCCAAAAACAATTAAATTATGGAAATCATAAACTAATTGACCTCTATTAAAAAATTGCTCGAAGATCCCCCCCACACACACATATACACCACCACCACCTTTTGCTGCCACCCCCCCACCCACATACACTAACTGCCAACATTAGACTTTGACAAAGAAGGAGAGGGCCATTCTTTGCTCTGTACGGCAATCATCAAACTTACTTCTTCAGGTGCTGAAGCTTGCCATTTACTGTTGAACTGTGGACAGTGCCCCACTTTCTGCTACATGCCTCACTTTCATGTCAGTGCATAGTTGTTGCCCATTTGTAATATGTGAGCCGAACCTTGCAGTGTTTGCTGCATCTCATTTTCGTTTATTTTCTCAAATGAGCTCCCACACTGCCCAATCCCCTCCCCAATGAGCCTCCCTTCATTCTTGTTTGGGCTTTAAAACTTCCAACCTGCTGACTCCTCTCACCTAGCTCCACTCATTATGTTGGTGTTATTATAGTCAAGCTAAATACAATCTGGATTGGACATGGTTTGTTTTATTTTGATAGTCACTGAGCATTTTTAGGTGGTTTCTACTCATAACTTCCTGCCCCGCTCGATCTGCATTTCTGCATAAAATTACATGAACTATTCGATTTATTAAACGTTAATGACTATTTGAATATTCAAAATCGTTGCCAATCTCTACTGACCACCATCTTTTGGTAAAACAACAACAACATTCAAGGTCACTGGAACTCTTCACTGACTTCTGACAGGATGAGAATCAAAGGCCAATTCTACAACCTGTCCTGAAAAATATTGTCGATTTATGCATTTTTCTGTAACAGCTGTTACACTATATTTTACTCTCCAGCTTCCCCTGCAACTACGGACACACACTAGCACCAAAGGGGTTAACCAGAAAAACTAAGGAAAATATTTTGTTTGATTCATACTGTGTGTACAATGGATACTGTTGTTTCCCTGATAAGGACTTTTCCTTTAGTCACCTCTGAAATATTTACCCAAATCAGGTCCCTGAATAAAAGCCAACTACCAACTGAAATTGTACTTAAAGAAAAATATCATGCCTCTGCAATTTAAAGGGGTCGGTATTTAAGTGAAAAAAGAAGCTGCAAAAAATGTAGCCTTCATTCAAACCCCTCATCTAATACAATCCTTCAGATGATCTTCTTTAAAGCCAGGAGGTGTAGTGCACTGCCAAAAGCTGCTATCTGATTGTTGCGTTGTGGTAATTTTACTCCAACTCTAGTGTAAAACACTGATCCCTTCATATTGTTTTGATCTGTTGGCAGCAAACTGAGCAAACCAATAGCAAACCATGTAGCTCATCCAAGTTTTGGTGAGTGTCAGCAAAAGTAATTGAAAGTTTTTAAAGAAGATGTCCAACTTGAATCACACCACTTTATCTGTCCAGAACTGGTAAAGCTTGCCCAGATTGTATGTCTCTCAGAAAGATGTAAGATCCTTTGTGTTGGCATTCAGTCAGCAGGAGTCTTGATGCACTGACCACTGTCAAAGTGAGGGATGTGTGGTCCACTCAGTGTCAAAAACTTGATCAAGTCTTTTCGATAATGTGAAAGAAGTGTAAGTGCTTGACTGATGAGTTGGACTGGAAAAGGTTGACTGTGTAATTCCACCCATTTCTTTCTTCTCTTCACCTTTACTTACATCAAACACCGCTGCAATGGCATTAGCAGTCAGTGCTGGATGCCAGAACAAAAGACAGGCCACTTTTGTGAAGACAGAGAAAGAATATGGAGCCAGAGGCCAAGACTTCTGAGAAAGGACTTTGAGAGAATTAGAGCTCTAACCGTTCACTAAAAATGGCAGCTTGGAAACACAAAGAGCGCTCCGATTGCAACAGAAAGTTGCGATGTTTTAAGCACATAATTCAAAAGCTATTTCAGTGGGGATGACCTCAAGACCAGACTTAAAGATCCAGGTATGACTTACTTCTTGGCTTCAGGTCACACATTTTTGACAAGCTTTCCCAATTGCAGCACCTGAGCATGTTTTATTATACATTTTGTTGATGTCCTCCAATGGCTGTAGTTATTACCGTTATTACTTGTAACAGGCAGAAAACTCTGGAAGAACCAGACTCCTGTTAGATATCTGTTGAGACTGTGATAAGGTTGGAGAGGCGGATAAAGGGAGAGAAATGATAATAACTACATGATTACAATACAGACAAAATATTTGAAGTCAGGGTACTATTTGCAGGAACTTCCGATTAATGCAGACTTAAGTCTTAAACTAGCACCAATAATCATACAATGTTGATAATAGGGGTAGGAATAAAAGTTTCAGTCATTGTAGTCAGACTGTTTGGCTGTGACCTGTCAAACGCAGGCCACGCAGCTAGACACACAACAGAACGGAACCATTCTAAGTTGACACATTGACTTGAATGGAAACCTATCAGATCCAGTGCCGTGACGGAGGGGAGACGCACTGGAGATGCATCTGGTGTATTTCAGCCGTTAGACGGACAGAGGAGACAGTGAAAGTGTCAGTTCCCCCCAGCAGTCTAAGCAGTCACACTGGCCAACCGTACTGTGCTCAAGCATGCTTCAACCCTTATGTCCAGTTTGTTTGGCCTGTTTGACCGCAAGTATAGTGTGCTGAGACACAGTTCACTTCACCTTTGGCACACTTTGGTGAGATGTGCTTCAGCATAGTACACTTTATGCACAAGCACAAGGACATAATCTCCATGACCGCTCCTCTCGACAGTCATTTTAAACAATGGTGGGGGTGTCAAAGGACTGTATTGAACCAAAATGACTTACCATTGGCCAAAACTAAACTGAAGTCGTAGACAAGTTCTCTGTGTTTCATTGTGCTGACTCTAATGAGGCCGCACTTCTTGTAAACAGACCCTCCATGGTGACATAGGCGAGCCATGCATTGCCTAAAGTCTGGTTCACATTGGAGTAGTGTGACCGCAGGCCCTACTGGTCAGCAGGGAAATGGCGCTGTGTGTGGGGGAGGCAATCATGCTGGAGTGCAGCACGGTTTGGATGGCCAGTGTGACCATACCCTTAGCCTATTGCAGCATCACTGAGAGCTGTTCCAGGCCTGAGCCAGATTAAACCATAAGCTTTACCAAAAAAAAGAAAATTTGAAGTCCTTGACTAAATACCAATTGGAGATGTGTAATTAATTTTTCTAATCCAAATACAGAACTATCCTTTTTAAAAGACTGAGTTTCTTATAATGACAGAGACGTGACAGCAGTTTCTGAAGATGTTCTTTACAGAGACAATAGTATTTGTGAGTAACAAAAATCTTGTGAAAATATAAAAAGCAACCAATTCAAGTATAACCAAGATTATTTTGTAGACAGACACATCTTATTAACTCAAGATTAAATAAGGACATATGAGGGGTTGAACAGATAGATCTGTGAGAAACTTACTGTGTGAATCAGGAAGATCAAAAGAAGTGCAGACACATAATCTTCAAGCACTAAAACAAACACAATATAATGATATCAAGGAGAGGATAACCCTCTGAGGTTTAACACTATGAAATTTCACAGCTTCCAGCAGAAAAATCAAACCCTGATTAGAGTGATGAAACATTTCAAAACCATACAGCAACTCGAGGTTTCTTTAGACCCACAACTGCTAGAAATTCTACTTGAGCAGAGAGAGAAAGAGAGAGAGAGAGAGAGAGAGAGAGAGAGAGAGAGAGAGAAGGAAAGTAAGATCTAACTGAGCTGAAATATGGCTCCAAAGGAAGGGAAGGAGAGAGCACAATGAGACAAGAATTAAAGTGTCGGTGGAGCAGGAAAGGGTAACCCATTGCCTTGGGCAAAATTAAGAGAGGATGGATAAAGTGGGATAAAAGAGCAGAAGAGAGAAAATGAGAGACATTGGGAAGGAAAGACAGGGATGCTCAGTTGGAAGAAAAAAGTTGCAAGTTTTTAAATTGCCTTATTTTGTGTCAAATGAGAACTTGTATGACCTACAGGCTTTCAGTTTTAATATAACCTAGCACTCAGCCACACACAAACTTTATCTGTGTAAGAAGAATCAGGGAAGCCCTGCAGATTATTGGGTCATTGTAGATTCCTCTGTGGATGAAATATCCTTTAATTTGTGGAGTGCTAGAGGGGAAAAAATTCTGTATGTTTGTGAGAGAGAGAAGTGAAGGAGAAGAGAAGAGGCTCAGGAGGAGTAAGGAGAGAGAGAGTGAGGGCAGATTTGTGTTAGGGATGGAAAGATTAAAGGTGGAATGTTGGGCTGTAAGAGGAGGGTGAAGGGCAGAAGAAGTGAGGAAAGGAGAGAAGGCTGTGTGCCTATACAATGAGGCAAAGTTAGTGGGGGCAAAATGTCAGGACATTCTATGGTTGTAGAAGGCATGTAAACTAAAACAACGAGGGGACCTGCACATTGTGGTACATACAGTTGCACACGACACTGAACAGTTGAAACATGGAAACTGGGAATGACTTTTCATCTGTAATATTGTGATTATTATTTTAAATCAAGTGTTCTGTATTAATAGCGCATGTTTTGATGTTGACAAAGATAACCGCATGAAAATCATTCAAGAAATGAGCGAGTTATAATTTGATTTCTATGTACATGCATTGCCTTTAATTGGGAATGTTGCCACCACCAAGATGGCTGCGATGTAGGCATGCTGCGGACTGCTATAGCAAGAAAATTACATTACACATTAAGCTAGAATTCTTGAGTTTAACTTTCAGCTTTAGTATTTTCTATTCACCTAAATTTATGACTTTATTCTCATTAATCTATGACTTTTTTTCGTAAATCTATGACTTTAGTCTTGTAGATTTCCTTTTTTCCAACTTGGCCCTAACCCTCCATTGTAACTCCGAGCAGTATTCTCACATAAAAAATAAATAAATAATTTCCAGTGCAAAAGAAACTGTCAATATCTACAGAGTACACTGTAAATGTGTTTATAACTATACATGACCTTTCTTCTGTCGATTTTTGTTTTTTTAACATCAAAATTTCAATCCTCCTCCTTTATCCAGGCTTTTGACCAGCAAAGTGACCCAAAAGAGACAAACATTAGTGCAATTTATTTGCGTGCAGTCTCCTGCTCTGGCTGCAGCTTGAAGGGACTGCTGTGAGCGAGGAGTCTGCCTGTGAGTGTTTGAATAAGGATGGGCTGAACCTGGAGATCAATACATTCTTTCATGTCAGTCTCCCAACTCCAGAAAAGTCGTTAGATTTGTCGCTAGTCACTTTTTTTGGGGAAAAAAAAAAAGTCATTAGAGGAACCTGAAAAGTCACTTAATATAGCAACAGAGTCACCAAGTTGGCAACACTGTTCTGCATGCTACAACCACGTGTAAGGTTACAGCCAATCACTCGTGGCATTATCAGAGCTTAATCACGTGATTAACCCTTTGAGTACCGACACTTGGCACAGAAAGACAAGGCATATTTTGATACTCAGTACTACCAAAGCATTTACCCAGCCCTAATAATATATATCTATGGGAAGTCAAATGGGAATCAGAGTGAGGTGGAGAGGAGGACAGCAGTTTTCCTTTAATATAAATTTATCTCTAAGTTAGAATAACATCTGTGCCACCCTTACAAGAAACAACAAATCCTTTCGAAGACATGAAGGTCACCCAGGGAACTACTGTTAGCGTCCAATTTCTGCTAGCATAATGTTGTTTAAGTACGACTACAATCTCATCTAAGACTTATCTTAGCCTCTTTTTATATGCTTAAGTGGTGTCTTGGGCCCTGACGATGTCACCCTGCAAAAGGACTGTCAGATTCCATAAAGTTCATATGATTCATTGTGAGAGGCAATCAAATGGGATCAGTTTTGTGCTTAAGTTTGAGGATGTGGTATAAGGTACAATATGCAAAGAAAAAGTACCTCAAATAATACTCGTACTTTCAAATGTTAAACTGTACTTCACCATAAAGCATCGCACTTGCGATTCCCATGTGGATTGCACTCAAACCTCTCAGCATTATCAAGCAAGGTAGACTGAAATGCCTCTGGGATTCACAAACCATAAGAGCAACAAATCATAGCAAAGGGCTGATCAAACCTCACAGACTGCTTTTAATCTGCGCCCAGAAGACATGATTAGGATTAGAATAATAATCCATTTTACTCAAATCATCTGTCAAGACACCTAACTTTCCCAACTCACCTGTTTTAACTTTGTCTCACCATCTTAGTTCAGTGCTTTAAGTGGGCTTGTACGCTCCGGTTCACAGTACCACTACTTCTAAATTCAACCCCTTTGCTGGTTGAACTTTCTTAGCCTGCTGGAACTTCTTACTAACTGCCAATAAACTTTTCTGTCCTGGACTTATTACAGCGTCTCTTGGTGTTTCATAATAGCACCTAAAATATATCTGTTATGGTGCCTAAAGGATGCTCGCATCATTTTGAGGTTGTTACATGACGCCCACTTGTCTGTTTTGCCGGAGCTACTGTACCCTTCTACTAATACAACCTAATGTAAAGTTGTATAGTTATATGATGATGCAAAAATGCTTAGCAGAAGGTAAGACTTGGGGGGGAGTTGAGAGAGTGCGAGAGGGTCAAGGGGAGAGACTCATTGAAGAAGGTTGATGTAAGGCAGTGAGAGAAAGGAGGAATATGAGGAGAATCTCAAGCGCTCCACTCCTGGGTTCGGCCTGTCGTCATGGTAACAGCAGTGAGGCGAGACGAGCAGCAGACAGTCCGACTCCCTCTCTCTTGCTCTCAGTCTCTCTGTATGTTGCTCACCCAGAGATTAGTGGACAGCTGATCTCAGTTTCTGGCTGCAGCTGTGTGTTCTTCCTCTTTCTGTTTCTTGTTTGCGTGTGTGTGCTCTCATCATTATATTTAGAAATTCAGCCCTAAATTTCAGGCCCTGTTTACACAAAAACTGTTTTAGGATGAAACGCAAAAGTATTGTTGGGTTTCGGCCTCTCGTCTTCACAGAAACGCCTAAAACAGAAAGTTTTGGAAATGGCCTCTAGAGTGGAATTTTTCTGAAACTTCGAGGTAGGGCTGGGCAATAAACCGAAAATTTACCAATACCGAAATTTATAAGAATAACCGACTTCATTTTGCCCGTGTCGGTATATTCGGTATTGAAAAAAAAAAGTTGGTTTTAGTTGTGTGTAGGTCGGCTATGTGTTCGTGTGCCTTTAAGGGAGCTACGTAAGAGACGCGATTCCACCCCATCCAGTCTGTAACAAAAAAGGAAAGAGAGGTGGGGAGATGGAGGACCGTTCAAAAGTTGTAGCGGCTGCTGCGGCGGCTGAAGTTGACAAGTTGGTGCGGTCGAAGGAGAGAGTGAACAGCTTGTAAACTGTGCCAAAAGACAGCTGCGACGTGTCAAGGTAACACAACCTCTACCACCACCCGCAGTACAACCATGTGATTCAATTCGAAGAAATTAAGAAAGCGAGAAGAGACGAGCGACAAGTGCTTCCATCACCAGGCAGCCGTCAATAACCAAACATCAAAAAGATGGATCGAAATCACCAATGCGATAGGCTACCATATAGCAAAAGACATGGCTCCTATTACTACAGTGGAGCGCAAGGGGTTCATACACCTCATGAAAACCCTCGACAAGAGATACAGCCTGCCACCGCGAAAAATCTTTTCGAAAACGGTGATTCCCAGCATGTACAGAACAGAGACAGAAAAGGTTGCTGCTGAGTTGAGACATGTTAAGCACTTTGCAGTCACAACCGATCTCTGGTCCAGTCGCACCATGGACCCTTATATCAGTCTGACAGTACACAGTAAACACAAGGGATGCAACTTGTTTCTCTCGTTATAACCTGATTACTTGACAACTTAAATGTGGCCGTTTTTGAGTAAGCTCTTTGTAATATCCATATTAAGAATTTGTTTATAAGAGATTGCATTTTTAATACTTTGTTTTCAGGAAATTTAAGTTATCGTTCTTATTTCAAATCTGTTTATCAGCTGTTTAATAAATATCTTAACTAAAAGTACTTTATTTGTGTTTCCTTACTTATTTTCAGACAGTGTAGTTTTATAGTCCTTTAAAGTGGCCAAATAATTGCAATAAATAAGTCACAGCCCCATCTAATGGCCAAATATTAATCATTAATATTATTATTATTATAATATTAATAATTAATATTAAATATTTTTTTTGCTTAGGGGCAGTGGAGTAGTTATCGTCCATTTATCGTTATCGAGGTGAACTGCTCAATATATTGTGATATTTATTTTAGGCCATATCGCCCAGCCCTACTTCGAGGCCATCGTTGGCATGTAAAAAGCAAGCCAGAGTTTTCAGTGGAACTGCGGACATCATTCTCTGCTTTGCACATGCGCATTCTGCTTTCATTGTCGGACCTTTTCATTGCCATGCACGAACCGGACAACAACAGCAACAACAGCTCAAAGGTGGGCTACTGTGTTGTGATTGTGCTACTTAATCTGCTGACTGCATTTCAAAAAAATGTGCATCTGTTCCATCACTTCTGCAATCAGCAATGACACATTCAATATATAAAGCGGATGATCAACCCACCTCTACATCAGCAGAGGGCTACCAAAATACTTTACAGTTATATCACCAACTGCAGGCCTGGTATGCATACTACAGCGTTTTCAGTCCATCAGAGTAACTGTGTTAAAGTAGATTTTCTTTTTCTCTGCATTTTTTTGTTTTCAGTTAAAACATTGGGAAATGTGTAAACGGGGCCTCAGCCTTAAACTAAGTCTTCACTAAGTCTTTGGGTCCAGTCATTTTTACAGCCTCACGATATGAAAGTCCAGTTTTTGATTGTGACTTCTGGCTCATGCTCCCCAGTTTTTTGTCATGTAAACAAACTCTTTCAGTTTCTAACTTTCAGTTTTATTTAATGGTTTATGGACTTGCTCTCATAAAGCACTTTTGACATTTACGTGTCAGTTTTTTGATTTTCTTTTTTTTTTAACTACACTTTTACACCACTTGTCCAATTCACCACATTCAAACAAATGGCAGAGGATGCTATTGTAGGGGATCATCAGTATTAACTCATTCCAGTCATTTGCATTTACACATAATTAATTTTCATCAAGAGAGAGGTTCAATGTCTTGCATTTGAGTGCTGGAGCCGTGATCAATCTGCAACCTTCCATTTGGGAGCCAACTAACTCCTTCACTGAGCCTCTGCCACACCTCAGTTCATGTAAATGGGCGATTGTGGCTCAGTGGTAGAGTGTGTACTTTCTCAATTGGAAGATTGGCAGTTTGATCCCAGCTTCCACGGTCCACATGTTAAAGTGCCCAGAAACAAGACACCGAACCCTAAATTGCCCATGGTGCAAGCACAGCCAGCAGCTTGTAAATGTGAGGAATGGATTTGGTTTGTACTGCAGGGCACTTCACATAGCAACCTCTGCCATCAGTGTAAGAATACGATGGAAGAGGGGCCAGAAAGTTTTGAAAGAGTCACATAATTACAAAGAATTTACAAAACATAATCTTAATAAATGCAAAAATTGAAAAAAGACACAAAAATAATTGGTTAAATATTAACTCTACCTACTATAGATGTGAATAAATGCTGGATAACAAAAACGATTGAACAAATGCAGATTTTAAAGCAAAGTGGCTTTGACGTTAGCTGACATTGCTAGCCTTTTGTTTTTTCTCCAGCCACACCCTCTCAGAGTGATTAAATATGGATGCTCCTGCTCCAAGAGGAAGAAGGCAATAGTCTGAATTTAAATTCATGACATTAAGAACATTTTTTTTCCACAATGTGTTTTTTTCCCTTGCTTCCTGCACCTGTTCCTTGTCCAAATGTTATTTAGTAAAACCAAAAATACCAAGGCCAGGCATGGATTGGGTTTTATTCTTCTTATTTTTGATTCTTGTAAGATGTACAGTGGTAACTACATATGTCTCTTTGACATAGTCATTTCTCTGGCTTTAATTTAATGTCTGCTTTCATTTGCTCATAATACACAAATTTTATTCATTCTTACTAGCTTGGTCTGGACCTGAACCCTGCTCCAGTCTCCCAGTTCAAAATCTGCAAAAAGCAGAGCCCAGTGCATTATGACCCATGAATCAGAATGGCTGAGTGGCTTATAAAATGAAAAGAAAAAAGGCTTTTAACATACTGGTGCCAACAGAAATGCATCACATGCTGCCTCAGATGCACTTCAGCAGGAACCGAGCGGAAAGCGTTTCTGCTGAAATGAATGTGAGCATCATAAAAACGTCTCCCTACACGGAAACAAATTACACTGCGAACTTAAAATCTGCTACAGCAGCAGAGCTCTGTGGGAAGAGTCTTAGTGTGATGATTAGCGGTCAGAGCTTTATCTAAGGGACACAACTTGATTTGATGAAGAAAACATTCACTGCACTAACTGCAACCTCAGACGCGGTTTCTTTAATGCATCCTGCTCTTTGATGTCATCAAAATATCAGTAAAACCATCCCGAACCTTAGTTTGTTTTGCTGATGCTGTTGCTGATTTTGATGAATGCCTGCAGTTATTTTTTCATTTTTGAGTACATTCAGTTTGTGTTGAGGAAATTAACCTTAAGACAGAAACCAACTTGATAAAAGTTGAAGGAAGTCCTCAAATCAAAAACCTGCCTCCGCAGCTGCTCCCCATTAAATCACTGCACATTCAGGCCTTTATGAGAGCACTTCCCTTGTGTTTTTTGTTTCACATTGTGAAGGCTGCCTGCATTGCTGTTACTCATATTTTGCCTCTGGCTGTTGTAAACTGATCTCCTTTTGCTGATTTTTCCTGTTCCCTGTTGTTTCCTTAGGATTCTTTTGCCATTGTCTGTAAACCTGCCAAAACAACAGTTGGCTATCTCAATGCTTATATGTCTCGGTTTGCCTGACATTGTGACATGTTTAAAATATACTTTCTTATATTCAATCACTAGTACTGACCAACAAAATGCAATAGCTTACAGCAGGGGTTCCCAAACTTTACCATCCCAAGACCCCCCAAATAGCATTAGCTTTTGGCTGGGGACCCCTTTTGCAGATGTTTTTGACTTTTCGGTGCATGGTATGAGGCTTTTAATGATGCTTTCAGGGCCCACTTGAGCAAGGTAGCTTGCTGTTTGAAAGCAGCAAATTGCCTGACCAAAAGCTCTTCTGTATGTCTAAAAAAGTCTATTGTTTTTCAGCCTCTGCCGGGTGTTTTTGTATCAAGTGACGGTGAAGTTTCAAAGGCCTTAAACACTTGTTTGAGAGGGTCTCCAGACACTGGACGCATTTCAGGCAATCATGGCCATTGTTCTGTATGGCTTTGAAGCCATTCTTAATGTATGCTGCATCATACTTCCAAATTTCAGTTGGCCTTGAGTTCTTAGGTTTTTTTTAAAGCAGAATCCTCCACGGCAGGGCTGTTGGACTGCTCCTTCAGTCTTTTTCCTGTCAAAAACCTTAATTGTTTTGCTAGCTAGCAGTTTGATAACAGGTGTAAACCACCAGTCGACACAGATGATGACATCATTATGCCCCAGTTGGAACTGTCACACAGGGTGTGGTTAGTACAGTCAGAAACTTGAGAATCTGACGATTACGGCAGTTTACGTGTTGTACATTCAGGACAAATGGTTATATAAAAAGACTAATAAAATAGAAAAATAAAAATAATTTGATTCTATTTTTTCCCCCTTTACTCCAATTGTCTGTGGCCCCCACTTTGAAAACCACTGGCTTACAGTTTCACACCTGCCAATGTGTGTATAATGCTACTTTTTGCACATACATGTAGAGACACATACTACAGCTTTTGTTTTTTCTTGTGGGAACAGAGCATTCTTTTTTTCCCATAAAGCTCGGCTCATGTACCATTAAAGCCTAGTTTTAATTTTATATAAGTCTAAATGGTTAGGGTGGCTGATGACTGCCTGAGTGTGCAAGATCTCACGTAGCTTGGAGGCAGAGCAGAGCGGAGGTGGATAGAACCTGAGGCAAAAAACCCCTCTGTAGATAGGTGCAAGGAAGACCAGGCAGGGGAGCTTGAGACTTGAAGTGAAGGGCAAGAGGGCAAACAGAGCTCTGGAAAAGATGGTTGGACCCCTCCTGTGGCCAGTCTAATCAGGTCACACAGACAAATGGACGCACTCTAGACACCTGAGAACAAGGGGTTAGGGATTGTTTGAAATGGCTAGATGAGCATCCACCAACTGAAGCACTGGACTTCAGGCTTGTACCGTGATGATTAAAGTTGAGGCTAGATAAAGTTTTGGGACTTCGTTCTGTATTAGATTTGAACTATTACAACAACACTAACAGGAGTTGAAAACTACAAGTCAGCCATAACAGCACCAGACCAGAGGCTGGATTCAACCTTGCAGTGGGTGCAGGACAGGTAGACCACTTCGGGACTGAGCAGGAAACAGGTGACTCCATCTAACTGTGTTGGTAAACTTGAATGTCAGGAGGTCACAGAGGGTGATTCTATGATTGGAAAGGAAAATGAGAAAGGTTGAGCAGGTGAATCAGGAAGCCTAGAGGATGGCTCAGAGGGCACGTCTGACGGGCCTGAAGCAACGTGTATGGCCTGGAAGAAGAAGCTGACTCTGACCCTTTAACTAAAAATTTATAAATATATTTACTTGTCAGTTGACAATTTTATATTTAAACCATAAAAACTAGAATTCATTCTGTTAGCGCTGCATACTTTTAAATTAGTGTGTCCATTGACCCAAGAAGCTTAAAGAGAGGTACTGTGCTTTTTTTTTTTTTTTAAAGCTTTACATTGTTCCCCTGGTATCCCATAGCTGTACATGATTTTTTTAGTGAAAGTATAATATATTTCTCACACTAGTGTTTTAGAAATCCCGTAATAGCTAGTGTCTCTTTAAGACTCCCTGCTCCACAAACCCCTGTCCCTCTGATTGGCCAGCCCTCTGGAGGATTGACAGGGGCAGTGATACGAGCAGTCCCTATTGTTTGACACCCTCAAAGGTGTTATGAACCAGTAAGGAGATCCACATGCAATTACCTCATCATTACAGCAAGTCTCCTGAAGATCTTGTGCTATTAAGAGAACAGACTGTTTTGAGCAGTTTACCAAGAGATTCAGGGATTTCTACAACATACTGTATCAGGCATGCGGGCCGTAGTTTGGGGACCACTGCTTTACGTCCATGTTTAAAATATTGAAAAAGTCTGACCTTTAGCTTGCATTATAGACCAAACATAAAATAACTTTTTAGTGTTTACAATAATCATGGAGGACACTTAAAAGCCAAATTATTCCAAGCAGACAGATAAAACACTGAACTATGTGAGAAACAGTGTGTCGAAGCCGTAGAATAACATGTCTATAATGGGCCGCAATCCAAATCCAAACATTATTTTCCCTTTTGGGGCAAAAACAGCCAATGCTCAGAAGCATTGCAAGCAGCCTCCCTCAAACCACCTCAGCCTGATTTAAAAGAGCTACAAACAAAAGTTAGCTTTCACTGCATGTTGATGAGCCTAAAACAGCCAACAAAATGCACAGATGCCTACACTTTCTTATATAGTGACTTGTGGCTGTAACTTCTACCATTAACAGCAGCCAAATGTTATTTCAGACACACAGTAGCTGCACATTTTCCAATATATGGGATTCAGCAATTATATTGCATTAAATTTGAACTCCACCCTACGTTGTAATAAAAGACAAACCTGTCCTCACTGATCTAAAGTTCATCCTGCTGACCCAAGACTCAAGAGAGGCTGTAAGTCCAAATTTCTGGCTGTTTTTCTCTCCTGACAGTGTTGCTGAAAAATGGAGTCTATCCTGCCCCTTGCAGCTTCTGAAATATGGTTTTATCAGCAGAGCTTCACTCATCCTGTTGTCTCTTCTCTCTTTTTTATCTTTTGGAGCTGATCATACAATATATTCAATACAAAAAAAAAAAAGTTATTTCCCAGCAAGCCTTTCCTGCTTGATTTTTGAGAAGAACAAAACCAGATTAACTCAGTGGTTGGTAAATAAAACTTATTGACAACCATAAATACAAATCAAAGGACTTCAAAACCCCCAGTTTACCATACTAGTAAGAAGAGAGACGACTCTTATAAACATTAATACTACACCATTCAGTACTCTGTCCACAAACATCACCCCTCTTTCTGCATCTAAATAGTCCCATGGTGCACACTCTGACACAGCATTCAATCACTGCTTGGTATGCCTGTGGCTGAATGATGCAGAGAGAAGATCATCCCTTTATTCTGTTATGCATTTAATACAAAAAAGGGCAAAACAGCTTTCATAGGAGAATCAGCTCTGAGAGGCAAGTCATTTGCAGACGACCCATCACGCATGTGTGGAAGTGTTTAGGTAAGTTAACACCTAAATTGTGCAAACCAGCTATTTGGCTCAACTTTGGACAACAGAACTGCAGATTTTTCCTATACGCACAGACTTTTATGTCCTTTTAAATGTTTGGCAAATATTTTCACTATTGTTTGGAGCTGGATTTTTGTACAAACTGACAACAATCAATGTGCGTAAAGAAAGCTGGAGACGCAAAAAAAAAGATCACTTTGTCAAGTACTTAAGCACTTGCACATCTGGTACCTTATCTGTAAGCTAATCGCCTCTCTGTCAGTCAAGAGCATATTGTTCTTTTACCATATCTGTGGCACATGAACCCTGAAGTAAGATTTCTCCTTCTGTGGAAACAGATCAGATCACTTAATGGAGTGTCTCCTAGCAGGGTGGACAGCAGGCAGGGAGTCTGCAGACCCGCTTGACCCTCAACTCCATTAGTCATACTGTGAGTTCTTTAAACCTTTTATTTCCCTTCTCATAAGTGCAAAACCAGCTGAACCTCATGCATTGGTTCATGAATGCAAAGAAAAAAAAAAGAAAAAAGAGAGAGAGAGAAAGAGATTGTGGCGTTCAGGATGACGTTGGCATCTGTGCTGAAAGGGAGCGTGTGCCTGCAGGAAAATGAAAAAATGTCAGGAGCGATTAGAGTGGAGGTGGAGTTGGAGGTGGTGGTGGTTATAAAACAGGGTGTTTCTGTGTGACTTCTCACACTTCACTGGTTCACTGCTCGGTCACCTGCCATATTGTTTGCAAGCATGTGTGTGTTCATGCATGTTCCCATCACTGCCGGTCATACCGTATTAAGTATTCTCCATGGTGAATTCCTTATATGATCAGCCTCTCCGTGAATCAACTTACACACAGCTTTTATCCAGGAAAAGGCACATTAACCGTTTTTATCTCCTTATTTCAGTTTTTAAATATTTCAATTTTGGAAATTGAGATTGAGTATGGGGGAAAAGTTTTAGGTACGCTGTTTCTGCAGGCTGGAATTTGCTGCAAGAGGATTTGGGTCTGAGTGAGCTGGTCTCTCTATGTGCTTTTAAAGCAGACTGAAAGCACTGGAGGAAGATGTGTCATCTTGTGGATGCTTTGATGCCTTTCTGTTATGTGATCAAGGATATGTTAACAATTTTTTTTTTTATAATTGTATTGGTGTAATTATGTGTTGTTTATCTAATTGTATTGTCAGAAAGTGCTGCTGGTCTTAGCACAGAGACTCTTGTGAAAAAAATTTGGATATCAACAAGATTTTCCGGGTCCTTTCTTTAAAATGAAATAAAAGAAATGGTGCTTTCAGTTGTCAGCCTGCCTGTAATGTTTGGAGATTTAGGCTCCCAAAAATTATCTGTCAACTGTGAGGTTGAATTATGTTTTATCCCCCCGAAAAACATCACTCTTTCTTATAAGGTTATGTTACTAAAATTATCTAATTAAATAAACTGATAAAAAAATCATAAATTCGCATCTAGCAACATTTCCTTTGAAGTATTTCTGGGCATGATTTGTTTACCTTTATATAAATGTTTTATAGTTGCTCTGTTTTATATCCAAGTGTGACTAGATGTTCGTCATCTGTGGTGGAAGGTTTTTTTTTGTTTGTTTGTTTTGTTTTGTTTTGTGGTTGTTTAACAGGAGACCTCAGCACATCGAAGAAAGAAATTTCTTCAATATAAAGGTTATTAAAGACGTCAGTATCTGTTGTGATAATATCACGCTGCTGATCCTGATGGTTTGGGAAAGCTATACCTGAGGTGCAAAGCTCTCACTAAAGTATAATGCTGAAAGATTTTTGACATTGTTAGGAACTGATAAGTGGAACTATAATCTATAAAATCCACAAATCTCTGAAATTTGAAACCATTTCCATTTGGATGTGAATTGAACTCCTCTTCTGCAAAATGTTATGTAATTTATACTTTGGGTATTTCATTTTCTTCTCACTCAGCTACTTTAGACACTAAAGTTAGCACTAATGTTAGCCCAATTGTAGAGATGGCATTTGTCACCTTGCTATTTTAAGTCAGTCGTTAAGTAGTCATGCTTTAAATGTGTTTTTATGTTTGGATAAAAATGGGAAAACCAATGAAGTCTTCTTCTAAAAGAGCTGTTATCCTCAGTGCATTGTGGGATCACTCTTCTTCTGTGATACAAATTTGTAATTTTCCCCCTTACCTACAATTGGTAAACATTACATCAAGTGTTTTCTGAGGCCCAAATAAGTTGCCATAAAGAGTAGTGTGAAACGAAACGCACTTCATCAGATTCTGTGCTTCAGCTGTAAGATAACCAGAGCTCTTCTGGCTCCCAGCGCCCTGAAGTGTCCTTTATAATTGGAGCGGCCTCAGATCAGATCTCAGAGTCTGTGATGAGAAGCCTCGCTGGCTATCTGACTCAGTGTTGGAGTAACTTGCATCAGAAACAAGAAACAAGCTGCTCTGAGTTTGGAAACAACTTAATTTACTTTCTTGTAATGAAGCAAATTCACCATTTTAACTTGATGGTTCCAGTTATGTTTTCCAAACATTGAGGTAGCACCAAGGATGAAAACCCCTTCACAAAGCACAAATACACTGGCTGTTCAGCCTCTGTTTGATCAATACATTTTCAAAAATATAATTATACAACCTGAATTGTATAGGACCTTCAGTGTCTAGAGAAACATTCAAACAGAGCTTTAAGAGGTCCATTCACCACAAACCTCCATCTGCTCATTGCCGACTCCTTTGTGATGTTGTTTACCAAATTCCCTGAGCACTGTGTGTACTTTTCTGCCAAGTGGGGGAATGAAAACAAAAGGTAAAGAGGTTTTTATAATGGATACCCACAAGGACAAATGTGCCAGAAGAGCATGAAGTGATCCATAAAAGAAACGTGATAAAACTTCCAAAAGTAAACATATTAAAACAGAAGACCAAAAAACACATGAGAGAACAAAACAAGTGAAAAAGATGATGGGAAAAAAAGTAAAATAGAACTACACAAGCAACTATAACAAAACTATATCAAATGCAGCAGAAGAAATGTTCCAACCTGACTGAACTCCCACACAGAAGCTGAACAGAATTTAGACATGTGGTTATGTCTTAACTCACTTTGAACCACTGCTGTTTTAGCGCTGAAAAGTGAAAGCAGGATGTCTCAATTTGGTACAAATTGTTCCTGTTGACAGGTGGCTTCATTGAGCAAATCAAATGAGTGACATGCCGAGTCATTTGCCCTGATGGCCACAGCCTGTGACATGCTTTAAATGTATTATATCTTTTTTTGTTTGCTCGTTTGTTTTTGCTTTTATCTCATAATAATGTAATAGTCAGGGCACTTTTTAGCGCAGTGGGTTTGGCATGCTCTTATCTGTGATTTGTGCCATGTTGCCGAGTTTATGAAAATACAGCCACTTAAACCTAAACTTTAACACATTGCAACATGTTAGATTCCACTTATTTGGATTTTCACACTAAATGCTGATTTGGACTTGAAATACCTGTCACAGATGTGCAGATGTAGCCAACACAGTCACAAATGATCTTCAACAAGCACAGCGCACACTCACACACACCACTGTGCATTACTGCAGCAACTCCATCAGGTCTTCTATTAGGTCACTCAAAAACCAGATTGCACACTGAGACCATATGACACAAAACAAGCTTCCTAAATTTATATATACCAAGATTCACCTGATGCTCGCGCAACTTCAGCGGATTAAAGCGAGAAATTACCAGCACAACTCAGTTCATTGACAAAACGTAGCATGCAAATTAGATCTTGTAACAACAAGTCAGATTATTAAACTGAGGTGTAGTTAATAGTGAGTTCCCTCAAACGCTTACCAAGCACCATCGGTCTGCCAACGTGCAGTATTACACAGGGAAACAGCACCTCCCGCCCAAACTCCAGCAAAACCTGCCAGGCGCGACCACAACAATCAACTGAAACTATCTCCACAAAAAAATAAATAAATAAATATAAAAGTAACACTCACCCATCACTTGTAAATAAAATCCATCCCCTGATCCTTCAGGATCGGTGGCCATAGCGGTTAGCATCGGCTAATAGCTAAACTTGTGAATCACGACAACCGCCGAGTGAACGCCGACTCGTTGTAGGGGGCGGTCTGTCACTACACATCCAAAATCTGATTGGCTCATTACATGGTCAGTCAAAGTTATGATCAGATGGTACATTCAAGCTAAGAGGAAAGGCTAGCAACAACTGCTTGAGCTGGCACACGGGAACTGTGATGCGTTTAACGACTTTCACATATAACGGAAATCCCAGCTCGACCACACACAAAACAACCTGGAGAGATTATTTTAATTTACTGGAAATATAAGTGAATTCAGACACACATTGAGATGATTATGAAAAAATAAAGTCAGCCAGCAGA
Source organism: Labroides dimidiatus (assembly GCA_030710495.1). Classification (NCBI taxonomy): domain Eukaryota; kingdom Metazoa; phylum Chordata; class Actinopteri; order Labriformes; family Labridae; genus Labroides; species Labroides dimidiatus. Next base: position 28,735,291 of record CM061145.1, read on the forward strand.
GAAGGCCCTGATGGCCCTGACAGCCCCACCATTGGTCATATTACATATTATATTTAAGAGCAGTAGGCTCCAAAATGTACTTTTTGGTTTTGTAAACCTCAGTTGAAAAAGTTTTTAACTTATCTCATTATCTGTATCATTATCTGTAAGTTTTATTTTCACAAATGTACATTTGCTAAAGTAAAACCTCTTTTTTGTCTTTACAAAAGAAATGGAACTATATTTTAAGTCAATATCTGCTGCTAAAACAAGAAATCTATCAAAAACATGAGATTGTTTTCCCACTTCAGTGTCTGTAATTGAATCTAATTTTGTATTTTTTGCTTTTTTCTTTGTGACCCCCGGCATGTTCTTATTCTGTTTCTGTTTAGTTGTCCTTTGTTTGATTTAGTGTTTATCCCTTTGTTGCATGTTTAGTGTACTATTGTTATGTTTGCCATTTATTGTTTGAAGTGAAAAAAACAGTTGGCAGTAAACGGTGCCTCTACCAGTGTTGTACCCGAACGCGTTCAATCAACGTTCGTTCATGAACTAACTCATATTTTGGGTGAACGGGACGTTCATTTTTGCTTAATGAACGTTGAATTGTGAACACACTCATTTTGTTGTTTCTTGAACGGCGCTCGGATTTCGTTCAGATTACGTTCGTGCCAGATTTCAAGAGCCTTCCAGGCGAAAACCACAGCTAAAACAGTAATAACAAATGGTAAACGACCATTAAATGTCGCGGATAACCACCTTATCTGGCAACCGCAAGTCCTGCCTGTCGCTCTGCCGATTCGTCATCAGCGACCGTCAGTCTTGTCACAATTCACATGTGTGCAAGGAAGGAGGATGCAATCAAAACAAACAGACAGCATGGACGGGGACGCCAGCACGAGCAATTCAGACCATTTGCGCTCAGACCCATTTGGCCACTTGCGGGATTTCTACTTAAAAGTCAGAACTGACGCTGATGGTAAAAATCTTACATACCATTGCAAACTCTGTCCACCGGGATTAAAAAAACAAGTCCGTACATCAGCAACGTCGGCAAACAATCTTAAACGGCACATAGCAAAAAAGCATGCGACTAGCCTTGGACGGTATGAGCGACTGGTTGCATCTAAAAAGGACACATCGTCAACAACAGTGAGCGAAACAAACAGCTCCTCTATTCAAGTAACATCCTCCCGGAGTGCCCTCGGTTTCTCAATCTCCCAATCACAGGTAGAAAACCTGGTTTTGAATTACATCATTGCAGACCTGCAGCCTTTAAGTAAAGTCGAAAGGCCAGCTTTTATAAACCTAATTAAGGGGTTGCAGCCGTCCAAAAAGGTGCCATCCAGAAAAAAAGTACAGTCACTGCTAAACAAGAAGTTTAAGGAAAACACATGTGAAGATGAATATAGTTTCAGTGTTAACACAGTTTGGTTCTACACAGGCTCTGTCAATAATGTTGACAAATTGGCTCATAGCTCGTAGCAACGTAAAAAAAAAAAAGAACTAAAAAAGAACTAAACAGTTCATTTTGGGGAAGCATGAACTTTAGTTCAAAATGTTGAATTATGAACGATGAACTGAACTAGTTCATTTTAAAAGGTTTGAACTGAACTTTGAACTAGTTCACATTGAAAGTGAACTTTCCCAACACTGGCCTCTACATACTAAATTCACATGTAGTATGAAGTAGGTAGTAGGCTGCTTGTAAAATAGCTGTCGTTTTGTGTCCTGTGTCTGTTCGTCCCATCAAGAGTGTTTTCTGAGGCTTTACTTTGAACTTCAGGTAGTTATCAAGACATTTTTTGTCCAAGTTAGGTTTAAGCCGGGTTCTCCTGTGATTTTTGTTACCTTTAGACACAATTTTTCCAACATTTGCTGGGGTTTTGTTTGTTACATTTTGGATAGAGTTTCTGTGATTTTTGGTTCTTACTTTTATTCCAATCCAAAAATTTATTGCTACAACGAGGTGTGTGCTTGGGCCCTTTGTGGAGGTTCTTGTCACTAGATGTGAATCTCCATGTATTGGAAAGAAAACAAACAAAAAAAAAAACGTAATGATGTAAATCTGTGCTTGGAGCATAATTTTAAAGAAAAGAGGAGGAGGTAATATCTATGATCATTCTTTTATTTACAAGTAGTGACTGTGACTAACTCACGTAAGGATTATGTGCACAAAGGTTTACTGTTCAGTAATGATTATAGATGTGACCCAAATTATAGAGCAACTTAAATTTCAACCTAAAGGGGAAGCAAAGTATTTTATTCTAAGACTTGTCTCCCATTTGATCTTTACTGAGAGCAGTGGCCAATATTTAAGAGTATCTTTAGCTCTCCTGGTCGAGCAGCACTCAGGTGTAAGCTGTTGGAGAAAATCATGAGCAGAGAGGCTAATCCTCCAAAATCCAGCACAATCTGAGTATTCAGTTTAGATTAGTGATTTAGTACTCTCCTGCTCCTGGATTAATTTTAGCCGAAATGGAATATGAAATTGGCTCCGGCATTGAATACCCGTCTGCCTCTCAATGCCAAATGGGGTATGGGAAGGACACACACATGCTTTACAGTACGAACACACACCCACTCAAAAGCACAGCTTGATCTGCCTGCTCCAGCTGGAAAAAGAGGCCATGTTGATATTAGAAGTGAACAGTAATTGTAAAAAGAAATAGGAACGTGGTGTGAACTGGAGACAGAACAAAATGGTACAGATAATAGTGGATAAAAGTCTCAGTTATAAAGAGAGCATGAAAAAATATGAAAATACTTGAATAAAAATAAATGACTCTGAGCAAGAGAACTATAAGAAAATGATCTCAGTGAAGAAACTTTGTTGAAACTTAAAAAAAAACATTAGATTATAAGTGAGAGGGGACACTAGCTGAGCTCCCTCACATTCTAGATATTCAACAATAGCAACTTAATGGGAAACTGTAAACTTAGAAATAAAGGTCTTGGAAAAGGCTCGCAGAATTGCTCTGAAAGAAGTCTCAGCGCAACAATCGATAAGACAGACAAAGCTGTTTCACCAGCCTCGAGCAACTCTCATTATGCCGACCAGGTTAAAAACAGTGAATAAAGCTGTTTGTTGTTCAGAGTAAGCCTTTCTTCATCTGGCTGTCTGTTTAGGAAAAGGTCATTTTCTGGATGATTAATCTTTTTGATAAAACCTCGTGAGAGAAAAATACAGAAGAGTCATTTTTATTCTTGTTTTGTGGAGTTTCCCTCCCGCCTTGCTTATTGCTCCTGAATTACTTTGGGTTCAGTAACGAAACCAGATTGCAGAAATTCAACAGACCATGTATTTAACTCGCTGTCTTCTTGAACTGTTGACATTTCAGGGGCGAATCTTTGGTGTCATCTGTATCTCTGTCCATTCTTTTTATTCACATCTTCTTTTCAATTTTTAAACCATTTCTCCTTTTCGTTCTCCCTGTGCGTCTCTTTCCTCTCCCATTTACAGCCTTATGATTTCATCCCTTGTGTTATTTTTCCATTTTTCTGCATGACTCTGTCTCTGTCACTCTCCCCTCCTTCATTTCCAGCACAGCCTCCAGAGAAATCTGCAGAAATCCACTCTCTCCATTTCCCTCACGTCACTGGTGATCAACCTCTGGATCTATCTTATCTGCGGATCACACAGAAACTCGCTGTGACCGTTTGGTAATGCAGAGGAGCCTCTTTGATGCTCCTGAGTAAGGCCATGCTGCTCCCATCCACAGTCCCTGCGCCTCTGATGCAAGCTTTTCTATTCATTAGTGGCTGTTTGTTGGCAGGCTGCTGCCTCTTGGTGGTTGCCGGTGGTACGCTTGGTGCTGTTAGCAGCTGGAGCTTCAAGCTCTGTGGTGTTTTCAGAACGGTGAAAAAATCCTCCAAGCGCCTCTCGCCATCTGTCTCAGGGACTTAGCTGCGTTTCCCTGCTTCTTCCTTCACTCCAAGTCTTTTCAGCGTCTTCACAGGTGCTGCTTTGCTTCTTATCAATAATCGCTGAGCTGTGAAAGGCCTCAAACTGCTCACCTGTCTTCTAATTAGCGATCCAAGGCAAAGCACAGAGGTTAAGAACGTTTATTTCAAATCTTTGTTAACTAAATGAGCAGTAATTTTAGGTTGACGCAAAGAGAGAGCGAGAGATGTGAGCGGTACGCCTTTTTGGAAGCTGTGCCCCAGTTCTTAGTCGGATCAACCTGATTCCAATACCAAATGAATCAGAGTCATCTTTGAGAAACCAAAGCCAGAGAAATCAGTACTTTTCAAAAGGAGCTCATGAAGGATGCTGAAGCAATGTGTAGCCACGAAACTGGGCTGCTGTGTGGAAAAAATCTGGAACATTCATAGGATAATTCGGAGGTAAAAAAATAGTCAGGGTGTGGTCTGCTGTTTCAGTCTTCTCTAATCTGATTGTGTTACTTTTCTCAAACCTTCAACCTGGACCAAGGACCACTGCATTACACCATACTCACTGTGACTTATAATAATGCAATCATGTTTGCATGCTGGCATTCTGTTATATGCTGCTAAGTATTTAGTATGGGGTTGGGCATGAACTGAAGAAATGGATAACATTTCAACCTTCTGTTGGGATATAAAAGTGATTGCATCACCAAAGTTACCGAGTTTGATTTCTGTATGTGAGTATAAGATCTAAATTTAGCTCAAATCAATGCAGCAGATTTCTTTCAAAATTCAACTGTTTGATGTCCAATCCAAAGGACAGGAGATTTTTAAAGAGATAACAGCACATTTTAATGGACCAGCAGACCATTATTGTCACATCTTTTGAATCATACCATCTGTGAACATCATAATCATATATTTTCAAATGTCCGAACAAGACACAGTGGCTTTATCGGAATTCAGGAAGAGCAGGGCTTTATTTCCTCACATTTCTTGCATCTTGACAAACAAAACAGGCTTTCTTGACCCATAATGACTTATTTATTCTAGAAACTCAACTTCAAAAGGACCAAGATCCTGAATTGGAGCACAGTAAATGCACAGAAATCTCTTTTGATCTGCCTTTGCTTTCCAAACTCTGTCTGTTCTCTGTATTCTCTTTTTTCTTTCTGTCAAAGGAACATCTTGATGGCATGGATCAGGTTAGGAAAACTGTGGATTTCCATTTGGCCCTTGTTGCATTATGCGTACTGAAAAGATTTTATTCTGAGTGGTGAAGTGTGTGTTTCTGCCTCCTGCTGTGGCTATTTTTCATACAGTTACACTAGGGGATTGCATTTTTCCATTTCACACTCATCTATAATTCAAAATGTTTGTGAGAGTACTCTGATAGTTAGCAGAGGCCTGGTTCACTGATATGGTCAATTATATGGTTTTACAACCTCTAATGTGCTGATGTGGGCAGATTTTTTAAAAACTTTAAATAAATGCCCAAGAGATGACCTGTTGGAGAAGCAAACAAGGCAACTTGAAGTTTGTAAATACTTTCACATCCTATAAGTTTGTGTGTTTTGAGGAGCTGATACCAGAATATTAGAAGTTTCGCAGCTGCTGGTAAAGCTGCATTCTTAGTTTGGCCCCATTATGATATTGTTAATACTGTATATTAATAGGAACGTATTAACCCTTTAAACCCCAAGGTATCCCAGTTGGGGGACTTTTAGGTCGCTCCACAACAAAAGGCATAAAACAAAGTACTAATCATTGATAATTAAAGTCATATTGCAGATCAGATGAAACAGGAGAAACTCAGCTACAAATGCCATCAAGTCATACTTCAACAAAACTTTGTTAGTTTGAGTAATGAGTGGGTTTCTTTTATCGAAATAAGTCCTGCTTTTCACTCACGGCTCGTAAAATGCTTGTATCCGCAACATTTTTACCATTACTGGATTATGGGGATGTTCTTTACATGTCTGCTTCAGGTAAATGCTTACAGTCTTTGAATGTTGTCTATCATTGTGCTTTGAGGTTCATTACCGGTTGTAGTCGTCTTACCCATCATTGTGAACTCCACGCTTTGTCTGGTTGGCCTTCCTTGAGTGCTCACAGGTATATGTACTGGATGATTCTCATCTACAAGGCTCTTCTTGGACTAGTTCCTTCTTATCTTTGCTCTCTTCTTCAAAGAACTGGAAGCCTTTATGCCTTGCGCTCTCAAGGCATCATTCATCTGTTTGTTCCTTGTGTCAGGACTGAATAGGGTAAAAAAGCGTTTAGCTTTGCTGCTCCCTCTGCATGGAATGCTCTACAGACAGACTTTAACCTGTCCGAACTTATTTCTCTTGGAGCCTTTCATTCCATGCTAAATGACAGACAAGATGGACCAGTGCCTGTGTTTATGAACCTGTTTTGTGAGTCACCTTTAGCACTTTTAGCACTTTTCCCCCATAGCACTTCGTTTTTAATATTCTGTAATATATTCTTGTTTTGTTTGTTTTTGCGAGTCACTTTAGCATTTTACCTTTTTATCTCCAAGTATTGTCTGTTTAAAATTATTCCATTATTGTAATGTATTTATGTATTGACGTGTGCTGCTGACCTCTTGGCCAGGTCACCCTTGCAAAAGAGATCTCGCTCTCAATGGGCTTTCTACCTGGTTAAATAAAGGTTAAATAAATAAATAAATAATACTTGAGTTTTTACTCTGAGCCAGTGACATAAATACCAATACTGACACCTCTGAACAAATTCCTCAAGTGTTCTCTTTATTATGACACCAGAATGATTCAAACAGACCTTATAGATGCAAAGATATACTCTTTTCAGTTTGGGTTTATCATTTTTTTTAGCAGAGACCATAAAAGAGGCCAGGGATTAAAGGGTTAAGATGGCGTAATGGTCTTTGTGTCTGAATTTGTTTTTTGTGAAAGCTGGTGGATGTCTTTTCCCTGTGCTTGCTGCAAACACACACGACAATAAAGACCACTGAACCTTGATGCCCTTTGGCCAGCCCCACTGCTGAAGAACCCACTTATTCACTTAACTTTAAAACAATTGTTTTCTTTGAGCCTGATAGTGTGAATGTGTTTCTGTCAGCTCCAGATATTAGTTTGAAGAGTTTGGGAATTTAATTTTAAATGTGAATAATGTGTCAAATTACTTTAATTAGGAAAATCATTGGTGATAATCTAAAGACAATAAATAGGGATGAATCCTGCTGCTGAAAGTCAATAGGCTAAATTTTTAAGTCGTGTAACCAGTTGATCCCTGCTGTTTTCATGTTTTTTTAAGATAGAGAAGATCCACTTATTAGCCTCGAAGGAAACTGCGTGATTTGTGAATTTTAATTGTGAATTTCAATTGTGAATTTTAGACCGCAGATTGGTCCAGTGTCTCACCATTTGAAGCGGTTTCTGACTTTTTGAATTGGCTTCGACTGGTGACACTTCTGCCACTTTCACTTGTCTTTTTCAGTTGTCATCAAATCCATCTGCAGCAGGGACGGAGCCAGGATTTCAGTTGTGGGTGGACCAAACATACTCTGGGTGGGCCTTAAATTCTAAAAGTTTGTAGATGAATAGATTAGATAGACTAGTAGATAGAATAGTAGCTCAGAAGATTTAAATGACAGAAAACGACTGGCTGATGTGTGGTTTTAAGGTGGATTTGTTTGCTTTTTGCTCCTTTAATATATCATTGTATTTTTTTTTAAACTTTTTTTGTATATTTGGTATTTACCTGTTGTCACTCTTCATGGTACTGACCAAAGAGTATTGCTCTAATGCACCTGCAGGCTGCACAACTATGGCTTTCTATTTCTCATAGGCTGTAAGAGCAGCGACCTTAACCACAGTTAGATGAAGACAAAAAAAATAAGCTGAATGTTTCATAATTCTAATTGTTTTGGGGGGGGGGGGGGGGTCGTTGTTGTTTTCCAGTTGTGATCAAATCCAGCACAGGTTGAATCTCAAACATGCTGACAGGCTAACTGTAGTGCTGCACATAATGATGTCGGTCTGCCCGATGTCTTTTACGGTGTCATTTTTGCCTGAATGGCCTTCGTCAGTGTCTAAATGATGTTCCTGCACCTTTTGGTCAAAAAGCACCTTAAATTAGTCAGTTAACATTTATGCCCAAATAGTAGCGCTGTATCTTCTACCAGAAAGAAGTAATGAAACAAACACTGACAAACATGTCTAAATGATGATTTTCCTTCCAGCTAAGCCCCATTCACCCCCCAAAAAATTGTATTTTATATGAACGACAAAAGGGTTAATACCCAGAGAAGTAGTGAGTGACAGATGCCGATAAAGGTTGTAGTTGAGGAGGCAGAACGACTGCAGAGCAGATGTGGGAGGCAGGAGCAGGTGTGAAGTTGAGTGGGGTTGAAGGGCAACAGAAGGAAAGGGCAAAGACATCTGCAGGTTAGAGGGAAAATGGCAGAGAAGAAGCATGGGGAGTGAGAGAGACAAACTATGACAGACGCTATAACAGCCTTCACTCTTCTGGGAGGGCTTTCCACCAGATTTTACAAGCTGGCTGCAGAGATTTGTCCTCACTCAGGCACAAGAGCAAGACTGCAGTCCAACACTGCTGATCAGGGGCCAGGGTTTGGCTTGCAGTGTTCGCTCCAGTTCATCTAAAGATGTTGGACAGGTTTGAGGCCATGGCTCTGTGCAGGCCAGATAAATTCCTCCGAACAAAACTGGAAAACGTTCATAGAGTTGGTCTTTGGGTACAGGAGCCTTTTTACTGAAAACATGAATTTTTGCTTTAAATTTTGGAGAATCCTTTAAAAAAATCTGTAGTCTGGGACACTAAGGTTTCATTCTATGCATGGACTGTATTTTTTCTCTTGGATCTCCTGATAAGCCAATAAAACATTGAGTAACAGAAACTGAAGCAGCAAACAAATTAAGAGCATTTCACATAGCCTGGCTAGGAATGCTACTTTTCACAGGAGATGTATGTAGTGCTCACCAGCTTTTGTGCAGGAAATGCTCTAGTGAAATACAAGGATGCTTATCAACAATGGAGCAGTTACATAAAGCGCAGTTAAGTGTGTCATTTTGCCTTTTTTTCAGCATGTACTATTTGAGTTTTTAACATTTCTCTCTTAATTCTAAGATGAAACCTACCTGTCTCTGCCTTTTCTCTCCCCTCTGTCGTTTTATTCTCAGCAGGCGCGCTCTTCACCTTGCTGTCCTTAACAAAGCTCGGTCCACTTAATGTGATGGACAGGGGAGATGAGAGAGCACTCCTCTGACAGCTGTTACACTCTGCCTCACATTGACCTGGTCCTCTGCTAGCACAGTTAGTCCAGTTTATGGACAGCAGAGGTCATAAATCCAGTCTACAAGGGACAGGGATAAACAAAGGGGAGGGAGGTACAGGCGCATCGTCAAGCATTTGAACAAGTAAACAACTGTCTGTAAAAATGCAAATGCAGGATGTTAATATGTGGTGCAAATGAAAAATTCTTTAGGTGCTAAATGAAAGTTTGCACCTTTTGCTTGATGAATATCCATATGCTATGTGACTCACTGTGAACAGATGAGAAGATAGCTGGAAAAAAAAAAACTAAGCTTCTGTCACATGTTTTCAGCCACCACATTATTGTTTTCAGAGAACCTGCTGCTTAAAAGTTTTGCCTTTAAAGAAGCGTCCATCACTCCTATCCTGCCTTCGAAAAGATGAGCAGCTAAAGAAAAACAGGACAGATGGTTCTCTGTTGGTGCAGAGATGATTACAGGAAATATGCTCCTTTCAAGAAATCTGACTTCAGCATTTTTCACTCCACTGCGAATATAAACAGCACATAAAAACTACTGGTTTATCAAACTACAAATAAAAAAGAACAGAAGATGATCAAGTCAAAAAAGACAAATGGCAGCATAAGAAATAATGTTCTGTCATCCCAAGAGATTTATTTGTTGTCTCAATAAAATGATGCGGATTAATCTGCGTCAGGAAGTAAGGTAGTCATGAAGTTCAAACCACAGTGCATGGCACTCACTTTTTTCTTAGATTATTAGACCATCAGACCACACATTAAGTTTGTGGTGACGATATTACAGTGGCAATTCCACGGACACAAGATCTCACATACACTATGTGGACTCACGTAACTTGAGCAGACAAACATGAAGGATGATTTAACACTGTCTGTGAAATTACGCAACATCCAATTGATGATGCTTCCCTGTCTGCTTCTTTTATTGCTTACTCCTGTGGAAGCAATCTGACCAGGAATTGTAAATATCTCACGTTTGATATGTTATGATTCCAGGTTAAGGAGGCTCTGGCTCAGTCGTGAGCTGTAAAGTAGTCAACACCATGCACTTGAGGATTATCCAGACAAATAACCAGTTCCAAAAACCCACAATCAGGTCTCATCCCCCTTGGGCTGGCAAATCAGCGCCCTAATGAGGCCCAAATTTGTTTAGTGTGCGGCCAGCCTCAGCCAGGTTTCCAATACTGCAACTACTGATTGCAGTTTTTCACATTTAAGCCACAGCTATAGTTAACAGTTTATCAGCTGTTTGGCCTGGGGCCCCCAGCATCTGCATGCCTTGCCTGTTGACAGCAAAGAATCATTACAAAACACTCACATGAACCGCAACATTCCCTGATGTTTATGAGGCCTCAAGATGAAAGGCTACTGTGCTAACTCTTGGTTTTTAGAGCCTACATACTTGTGTCAACCCTGATACATCTCAAAGATGACTCTTTCCTGGATTAGTGGCTATGCAGATTGGGTAATTGATGTCTCTGGTTTAAAATGGAAACTAAGTTGTGTGTGTGTGTGTATATAAAGTGTCAAAGTGAAAGTAAAAGCTGGGAACACCTGTTCTGTATAAATGTATTAAAGGTGGGGAGCTTGAAAACACAGGTGAACATATGGGCTCCCCACTTATTAACAGCCGGTTTGATCCCATTACACCTGGACTAATCACTTTCCAAAGCGTACACAAATTTAATAACCATTCAAGTATATCAGCTTGAGTGACTGTAATCAGATCAGTTAGAAAAAGGACCAAGCTTTAAGTAGCAGTTTGCCAAGAAACTAAAAGGGGGCTAGAACAACAACATGTATCTCAAAATAACACTGAACGGCCACTTTACAAGGCACACCTTGCTAGCACCTTTGCACTGCCATAACTCTTTGTGGCACAGATTAAACAAACTGTTTAAAACTTCCTCAGGGACTCATCAGACCTGTAAACCCTGTGTGAATTGCAGCCTCAGTTTCCTGACGAAAGTGTCACCCAGTGTGGTCTTCTGCTGCTGTAGCTCATCTGCTTCAAGAGTTACTGTTGTCTTTCTACAATCTCCATCCAGTCTGGCTATTCTACTCTGACCTCTGGCATCAACAAGGCATTTTGGGCCATAGAACTGCCACTCACTGGATATTTTCTATTTTTGAGACCATTCTCTGTAAACCCTAGAGATTGTTGTGCCTTAAAAAGATCAGCAGTTTCTGAAACACTCAGACCAGGCCGTTTAGCACCAACAACCAAACCACGTTCAAAAACCCTCAGATCACCTTTTTACCCAATTCTGATGTTCAGTTTGAACTTCATCAGGTCATCTTCACCATGTCTACTGGTCTGGTAAGTAAAATGATTTGTGTGTGCAAGCCATCTTACAAGGTATTTTGGTCAAAAGATGGAGGAGATCAAAACAAAGCGAGAAGGGAACAGAACATTGTAATGACATTTACCTGGTTACTTCAAATGTCAGTAAAGTTACTGAGCACCTGCCTGATGTATCAACGCATCATACGGCACCACGTTACCAACAGGTTGATCATTTCACTTTCTTACTCTCACTTTAAAGAGCTTCAGAACGAGCACTCTTGAAGCCTCCCTCACTGTTGCTATGTTAAAAGTTGTCATCATTACGTTAAATGGCGTTTCCCTATTCAAAATGACATATTACAAATTGTGGCCACATGTTTTTTTACAGGTGAGTTTAGAAAAGGAAATGTACAAAAAAGAAGAAAAAGAAGAAGAAGAAGAAGAAGAAGAAGAAGAAGAAGAAGAAGAAGAAGACAAAGGAAGAAGACGAAGATGAAGAAGAAGACAAAGGAAGAAGAAGACGAAGATGAGAACAAAGAAGAAGACAAAGAAGAAGACATGGAAGAAGACGAAGAAGAAGAAGAAGAAGAAGAAGAAGACGAAGAAGAAGACAAAGGAAGAAGACGAAGATGAAGAAGAAGACAAAGGAAGAAGAAGATGAAGATGAAGACAAAGAAGAAGACAAAGAAGAAGACATGGAAGAAGACGAAGAAGAAGAAGAAGAAATAGAAGATGAAGATGAAGAAGACGCAGATGAAGATGTAGAAGACGAGAAAGACGAAGAAGAAGAAGAAGAAGAAGAAGAAGAAGAAGAAGAAGAAGAAGAAGAAGAAGAAGAAGAAGAAGAAGAAGCAGGGTACCAAAGAACAGAGCAGCAGGACCTTTCTGTTTGGTAGAATCTATCCCAGCTGTCAATTGGGGAAAGGCAATCTAAACCCAATTGGCCGGTTGCCAGCCAATCACAGGATTTAAAGATAGAGAGAAAGACCCAATCAGACACATCCAGGGGCTCACTAAAATGGCCAGTCAACCTGATGAACATGTTTTTGGACTGTAGGAGGAAGCCAGTACACCCGTGCACAAATTCACGATAGCGCCTCTTTAAGGTTTTATTAGCAAACATATAAGATCAAATAAGAGCCAGAATATACTGAACAAATTAAGGTAACATTTAAGAAAACTTCTAAAGTCTTACAAATGAAAATAGTATCCTTCTCCTCTGATTTAATTTCCTTTAAACTGAAAATCAAAGTGCGGCTCATGCATTATCAAAAATGAAAAGATTTCTCTCACCGAGGCACCCAATTGATTTTCATTTACAGTTTACTTCCAGCCTGACATCATACACTCATGTTTTTCTTTACATGAGATCCCAATATCTTTGTAGAGACATATCAGAGGCACACAGAGTCCTCCCTGCACATTTTCAATCTTTTTATCCACTCCACACGAGGTCAGCCCCACATGCATTCTGCAGTGAATCTGTATTCATCACATCTCTATTCGGCAAACAAGCTACCTGTGCGCCGCCAGCAGCGCACCGTCATCTCTCCTACCCAGCCTCTGCCTCCTGCTCCACCACAAATAGTAAAGAGCGCACATGTCGTTTTGAGATTTGTATTGTGCTTTTGAGTCTGATCTTGCCAGCTGGATATGATTGTGATGCAGGTGAGTGTGTGTTTTTCAGGCCATGGTGGAGGCTAAGTGTCAGGTGTTCAGATCTTGTTTATGCCACAGCTAAAACTCTAGGTTTAGAAATTGAAATTTAAATGCAGCTGAGGCGAGCAGAAGATATAAGTGTTTGATTTGCTTTCAGCCATGGTCTTGGTGGAGCCAGCAAAACAGCAAAATGACTGTGGACATAACAGAGTAAACTGAAACAGATGGAGGGGTGGAGGAAAGAGCTGAGCAAGTGAGGTAAGGAGAGGAAGAATGTTTGGATAAGGAGGATATGACCTTCGTAGCACACGCATGCACACACACACACACACACACATACACACACACACACACACACACACACAAAAAAACTGAACAAAAACTCATTTAAATCAGAAACTTTAACCCCGGATGCTGTTTCATCTAATTCGTGCAAAACATTCATCTAAATCTAAGAAAACAAATTCACCAAAACCTTTCAAGATGAAAAGAAAGTCATATTTATTTCAGTCAAGCAAACAACTCAATAAAATTTCAGGACATGATAAGTGCTGCTGTTTTATTTTTTAAATTGCTCCTCTATCTCCCATAGACATAAACATCAAAATAGAGTAAACATCAAGCAGTAAAGCTGTAACAATCTGTTTGCAACAAGTAGTCAAAGAAGAAGAGGTTACTGTTGTGTTTGAGATGAGATCAAAGCTGGAAGAAGAGACAGCAGAGGCATCATCATGCTTTCTGCCATTTGAAACATCTGCTGCTGTTGAAGCTGTCACATCCACTCTGCCTCTACACTGCCTCTACTGTCTATACATACTGCAGCTCATGTCTGTGTAATTAATTCATCGAGGACATGCACAGCTGGTAGTTTGGTGCAAACCAAATCCACATGGGGACGTGTAGCAGCCATCATCATGTATGTGCACATTAACAGCAAGTATATTTATGGGCTCACCCACCCACCCATTCTCATGCCTCAAATACACCAGCTTTGTTGCAGCTCCGCTCTGCTGCGTTTTGACTTTGTTTGTCAACTCACACTGGCTGCGTGTTTAGTCCGAAAAGCTGCAGGACTGACAGACAGCTGGAGTCAGACTGAGAAATTCCCTCTCCATTAATAAACCTCTCTTCATTCATGTTCTGTTGTTAAACCTCAAACCTGTTGATTCCTGGCGTATCTTCACTCATTGTGATACTTTCGTGCATTGGTAAAGCCAAATACGATCTGGTTTTGAGACGGTTTGTTTTATTTTGAAAGTCTCAGGCTCTTTTAAGGTAGTTTCCGTGCACTACTTCCTGTCCCGCTTGTTGACGCATCACAGCTCTGGCATCCAGCAAAAACAGAAGGGCTGCGTATTAGCTGTGACCTGTCAGACCGGCCACGCAGCTGAACCACATCGGAACAGATCCAGTGTGATTTAACACATTGAATTGCCAGGAATTAGGGCCCCCATTGCTTCATGTATTTGCCTGTTTCTTGACTGAAAGGAGTGGAAAAACCACTATCTTTGGGAGGTCGACCCCCTGGACGCTCATTTCATCTGTTGAGGATTCTTGAAACTCCTTTGGATATTCAGCATCTGTCACTTCAAGCACATAACATCACTTTCTCCAGACGAACCAGTGTTTACTTCTCCAAATGCCACAAGTTATAAGAAGTGCTGCTGTTGCTTTCTCATGGTACCTCCTCAGGAACCAATGGGCGGTGTCACTGAGACCATGTGCATGCTTTATGCAGTCAGTGGAGGAAAAAAATAAGAGTTAATAACATTGAGTCGGTCCTCTATTCGTCAACCCTTCACTTTAATTTCTGATTCTCCAAGTTCTGGTTTCGGCTTCTGAAAATAATCCATCTTCATTTGGATTCAGTTTATCTTCACGTTAAACTCCACCTCCATCAGGCTTTCTGGTCCATTTACATGTGGTGCTGTTTAGAAGCTGCAGTCGCTGTATGAAGAGTTCAAGGACACCAGCTGGTGAAAGGATACAGCATGCAGTGTACAGTTTTGAACCTGTGGACAGGAGAAGAGATGATTAATAATTCAGAGACATGTTTTCTCTTGAAAACTTCATTTTTTGTCTTTTATGTGAAGCGACAGAGAAGAGACGGCAAGATGTGAGAGGAAAGAAAGAGATCCCAGGGTGTAGATGCTGAAGCTAATAAGGAAGTGTGTCAGCACTTTAAGTGTGACATAAAGGCTAATTCTACTTAAACAGTTTAAGTATCTAAATAAAGTGTATAAACTAGACTTTTAATTAGGTACTTCAGTTAAAAATCTTTACAGTAAATGGACACTGCTTATTTAATCCACTCAGAGTAGCCTCATCTTTCCTAACAGATAAAGATAAAGGCTTAAAAGTCTGGGTTAAATTACACTGAACTCAACAAGACGGCACAACGCTGCCATATTTCAGTCCATATAAAAACTGGATGGTGGACCAGAAAGTTTGCAGGTAGTCTCAGAGGAGACGTGAAGTTATCTGTGACTTTGTATTGTCCTCTACCAGCAGCCTGTGGAGACTGCGACAGCGCTGATACCGACGATCTGCTGCTGCTAAAAAAAGAAAGCTTAAGCAGCTAAAAATAGTTCAGCCTGAGCATCTAATGAAGATGTCACATATTAAAATAATCCTACATAATTTATGCGTCTTCATGATTTTTCAACTTGCTGCAAGGAGAGAATGTTTTTCCTGTCTTTTCTGTCTAGACGTTTAAAACTTTTCAGAAGTTCTGGATTAAAAAGACGAATAAAGAATGCACGCATTAAAGAAAAAAATATTAGTTATTTCTTCGGGTCCATAAATTTGAGTTCATTCTTCTCATCATTAGATGAGAGGTTTAAGATCCTGGTTCCTGCAGTATACATACTCATGAACTGCCCATGTAAGAGCAGCCACAGGTTTGTGAGGTTGTGTATATGAACAGTTGAGTTCCTGAGGTGCAGGCTTCACTGCAAAAATTGAAATGTAATCAAGTGTTTATGTTGTATTTTTAGTCAAATTGTTGTATTATATTCAATATGAATGTCTTATTTAAAGATATTTAAAGTCAAAAGTAATGCATGAATTGCTTGTAAAGAGTAAGAAATCTGCCAATGGGTAAAAAAAATTCTCTTTAACCTCTTGTATTAAGACATAATCCTTTTTTGTTAGCTCAGGCACATTGTGGCTCACTTCAATCTGCCCTGCCACACTAGTAAATTTTGGAAAATAATTCACTTGCAATTTTTTTGGACCAATATTGCAATTGCAATTTAGCAAGGGGGATGTTTATCCTCTGCGTTATTCACAAAACACAAGCAATAAATCATTTTATTGTATGACCAACACGACAAAGGATGCTGTCAACATATAAACAGTTCTTTCCTTGGTGGTCGCGGTTTTAGCCATGCAGTTGTCATACATGGCCTTGTGGTGCTTTCTTGAATGCTGGAACAGGTTTGTAGTGTTGCCCCTTGTTGTAGCTACGGTAGCCAGGCATGTTTTGCACAATACCTTATGCTTTCTTTCTTATCTTCTTTCCTAAATCCAGATTAGGTCCAGATAAATGATGTGCTATTCCTCTTTGACATCAAAGTCGCCTCTTCTATGTCATCTATCGGTTTTTCTTCTGGGCCCATTTTTAAAGATGCCACATAGTGTGGCTGAAGTTGTTTTCTTCATCCCCCGCTCTCATGCGTCTCCTTCTTTGGAGATTTTTGGCCCTTGGCAAACCAGCTGAAAGATGCATTACCACCACCTATTGCATGTACGTCATGTAAGGTTTGCATCTGTGTATATGATTTTTTTTATTATTATTATTTACAGCCTTTGCAATTTGAAAATTGCATTCTACTGCACTGCGATGTCGGTTTTCTGTAAATACATGAAATGGAAGAAGGAAATGACTCAAAAAGTGCCGCTAATGGTCTTTGCTGTATTAATTATGCTGTGATTTCCTGAGACGCTATGTTTGCACTTTTGTGGATTTATTTGTTTGCAAATGATTTTGCAACAATAGTAGCCTTATATTAAAGAGCATTGACTGTTTTTGTGCAATACTGAGCAGTTGTATACAGTAACTGTATGAAGCAAACTGGGTAGGAAACCATTAGTGTTGGTTTTTTGCTATATGAAAGCATGACGGCCCTCAGGAACTGTCTTAATGTGAAGTCAACGCACCAGAGAAAAGACAAACTTGCGACACGCTGTGATCAAAGATACCTTGTTTGTTCATTTCTTTATCCCTCACTAAGTACCAGACTCAGCTTTTATCTTTTCTTGTCATTTATTATTGATTCCATTTACATTACAGCAAATGACTTCTATCTCTGACATCCTTCAGTGATGCTGTTTACAATTCTTATGCTTTGGCCAAATAAATCACATTTTCCCCAGTAAACCTGGACAAGCAAAGAAAAACAAGATTTAAAAAAAGAACTTTTGGTGAGAAAACAGTTTTCTCAGTGATGAACATTTTGGCTGCACCTTTAAGGCTGCAGTGATGTTGAACGTAACTCTCTGAGACACCAGCGGATGGAAACAAATGGGAAAAGTTCACCATTGAGCACTCACTGTGATACGTTCTTTCAGCTGTTGAAGGAGAGGACTGGGAAAGACAAACACATCTGTTGTTCTGTGGTGTTACATCAAATTGCTTTTATCTCTGACTGAACAGAGAACAAGATGAACCAGAGCTGCAGAGGTGTCACGTCTTCAGTTCAGATCAGCTGAGGAGTAAAACTGAGAGCTGAGGAAGTTCTGCCGCTGAAATATTAATAGGATGCACTTTGGCTAAATATTTGATTTCTTGATTACAGGTTTTGAGTGTTTATTTTTCACATTTAGACATTAAAGTGCAATCTTATTTTAAAGCACAAGAAAGGCTTTTCCTGTCCTCTCCAACCTCTACTCTATTTTGGTCAACTCCAACCCTTTTTTTAAAATATATAAAACAAAAAACAAGTCGGGGCGATTTATTTTGCTGAACCCTGAGGGTTTCTCTGCCACTCTTAATATTTAAAAATCTTTTCACCTACACTTTGATTTATAAAATAATGTAAATCCTGTGCACTCTTGTACAGAACTACTGGGTAGTGATAATCTGCATCTGTGAGCAAAAAAAAAATGGAAACAAAAGAATCAGGATGATAAGAATGAAGTATAATAACAAAAAAACATGTCTGAGAGAAATTTATTTAGTGTGTTTTTAATTCTTAAAGTTTGGCCCACGTCTCATCTGTTCACATATCTCTTATATAGTCTATGGAGCTGGTTAGCGTAAAAAAAAAAGAAAAAGTGACATGGCCACCACAACAACACCGTTTAGATTGTTAACCCTCACTGTGAAGCCTAAGTTTGGCTTTTTGGCAGCAAGATGCGTCGCAATTGCAATTTCATTTAGCATGCTAATTTTGCGTAGCAAGTGACCAGCTAAATGCATTCTCAATTTACTGCAGTGCAAAAAGCCAAGGAGTGTGTTTTTTTTAGCTATATGATGAAATATTGATGTGATGGCAACATGTCAATGAAAGGTAGTTTAAAGCATACCCTAATGTTTGACCCATTTTACTGAAACTCATGATGACGGCAATGAATACAAACAATGTTAAGTGCATTAAACACTCAGATGAGAGGAGGCTGTTTTTCTTCATTAACATCGATCAAATTTAACATGCTTTTAAAATCTATTAAAGGGGCTGCGAAGACTATCTGTTTGAATCGGATAACAGCGACACCTGTTGGCGTGCACACGGTCACGATGACATGACTCTTGACAAGGCGTGTGTTTGTTCTGGAAATAAATGGAGATTGGATCATCTTCTTAACACTACTTTTCTTTGTTCAAGACAACTTTTTACTGGATTCAATGAGACAAGATAAGGTATTTATCAACAGTTACACAGTGCTGTTGTTTGAAATGTGACAACAAGCAAACTTTGTCAGTTTGTACCGTAGTTTAGTAGCCGGCTATTTAAGAGCCACTCCCAGCCCGGTGGTCTGAGACGTATCCATAGGCTAACATGTAAATTAGTGAATCCTTACGTCCTGTTCATCTGCCAAGCAGAGCTAACATAACCGCACTCTTTATTTTATTGATAGACTCTCAAGTTTGATCAGATCACTGCAGTAAAACTGCTGCATATGGGTTGGAATATACATTTTAAACATTAAACCTGTGTTTAGCCTTTAGCCCGTGCTATCGCTCTCTTGTTTAGCTTTCTTCTGCTCTGACATCTTTTTTTCTGTCTGGCAGTTCAGCTCCAGTTTCCACCAACACTACTAAATAAATCACAGAAATAGTTTTCAGCAGAGAAAAACACAGATCTCTCTTCCCACTACTAAACTTTGTCAGCCGGTGTGGTGTTGTTATAGAGACTTCGGCGTGTCGTAAATCAATCCAGTCCTGCCTGACGTGATCGGCAAGCTAAAAAAATAGCATTTGGAAAAAAACTGTATTGGCACATATAATCTCATTTTAAACTGTAGATTATGATCAGGCATATATCTAGAAGTGAGACTTTTTCAAGATCACGGAGAAAGTCCTCACAAGCTCTTTAGGCTGCCCTCTGCTGGCCAGTTGAAAAGAGGTTTCAGGCGATTCTGTGCTAGCATTTCTTTTTCGGGCTGTTTCTGCTCATTATATGTAGTCTATGGTTTTAGTGCTTCTGTGTTACATGTTATATGTGTGCTATTTTTCCAAAGTTACTCAGTAAAACTGTGGCCAAGCTCTGAGCTTGCTGATTTTTGTTGCTCTGTCACTGACCATTCAAAATCATAAGTAGGCGGGACTTAACAGCAATGCCAGAAATCCATACAGAGAAGAAAGTCACATTCATTTTCTGGTTGTACAATTTCTAAGTCTTTGAGCTGCCAGAAATACTAAGACTTCATTTATATCCACTGATTTTACAGTGTAGATAGATTTTTTTTCCTGAAATTTTTTATTGCATAGTTTTCTTTGCAGCTGCAAAGGGGTTTAAGCTCTGTCAACAACAAATACATTTATTCCACATCAGAGGTCAGAGCTCATTTAAAAACTCAGAGTTGTCTGTTTGTCTCACAAAAGAGAAGGCAATCTAAAACACAATCATAACCTTGTAATGATAGAAACACCCTACAAGATGTGTTGTTAGAATCCTCTGATTCATGGATTAAATATGTAAGGAACAAACCTTGAGGGGTCTTCTTCTTTAGAGAACCGTCCTTTGACCTCGATGCTGTTCATCTTGTTCTCAAACATGCCATAGCTCAGGGTCACCTTCACCAGAGATAACACACATAAAATCACATCAGAGTTACATGTACAAAGAATACTTCCTGTGTGTGTGTGTTTCAGGTGCCTCTCTACCTGCTGTGGTATACTTCTGTGGCTGATGAGCAGCAGGTTTTCCAGGTGGGAGTGGAATAAAGGACAGTGGACCATCGAGATGCCCAACCTCTTCTCCACAATGAAGCCCACTGTACAGTCATCGGGGAGGCGG
Organism: Labroides dimidiatus; assembly: GCA_030710495.1. Taxonomy (NCBI): domain Eukaryota; kingdom Metazoa; phylum Chordata; class Actinopteri; order Labriformes; family Labridae; genus Labroides; species Labroides dimidiatus. The sequence goes on from CM061145.1 coordinate 28,755,869, forward strand.
ATCTTTGCCGACGTCTGCTCGAATCGTGAGCCACTGAAACCACAACACACACATAATACACATGCGCAGTGAGATTTTTGCATGTTTTGGCCCATTAACTACTTACAGCCTGGATTTTACTGCTGACCTTCTCCAAAGAACACCATAAATTTTACAGATTGATTCTCTACCTTCTGGCCCAGGGCGACCATTAGTTTCGATTGTTTGATAGCGGTATAAATACAAACTTGCAGCGGCTCTAAACTTACTTTAGACCGGTGATTCATCACTCAGAAGATTTAGTCAGCCTTAATTTTCTTTTGGTCAAAGTTATACTGCAGTTAAAGTGAAAGGAAGGGGGACTGTGGTGGATGTGTTGGTGCATTCAAGTGCTTGGAGAAGTAAGAGATGAGATTTTTTTAAGGCTCCTGAAGATGAAATGGAGGTTTTAAGAAGGAAGTTAATGTTCCAAGATTTTTCTTTTTACATTTTTAATCTCAGCTTCATTGTTTGGGAAACTTTTCTCAACTTTTAACCCGCCAAGATAAAGAGTAAAAAGACTAAATTACAAACCTCTCGAGGTCAAACAAGGTACGTGAAGGTAAGAAATCAGCTGTGGGTATTTATGAAGATATGTATGAACAGAAGTACCTGCAGAGAGAATCAGCTCATACATACCTGGCCCACTGAGACATTTTCTCTGCCAGCCGTCGACTCAGACAGAATCCTGCTCCTCCTGTGGCGAACCAGAACTGCACCTCTCTCTGAGACACATAACACATACACACAGTTTCCAGTCTGGGTAGAAATAACACACAGAAAAATGTTCTAGCTCACAATATACCCATTCGTGTTTCATAGATGTGCTTGAAATCCTCTGGTCAAAAACTGAACTGTACAAAAAAAAAATAAAAAAATCAGTAGCAGCACTGCAGCTGCTTAAAGCATTGTCAAGCTTGTTAGCCTAGTTTGTTTGCTCTTAATTTCTAAAGAGGACACAAACGCAAACTAACAGTGTAATCTCTCTCAAAAACTAAATTCAATCAATTATTTTGTGGTTATTTGTTATCAAGTGCACAGAACTTACTGGCACAATCTAAGATGGCTATGATTTTAAGATCATACCCCTTTTCAGGACAGATCACTGATGGTTGTTTTTAAAGCCTTTTAAAGCTGCTGTAAGGAGTTTTTTAAACTGGTTGTCAGATAGGTTGAAATCAAAACTATTGACTCTTTATTAGCTACAAAACCCTGAAAAGAACCACCAACAGCAAGATAGATCTAAAATTTCTGCAAGTGGGAAGATCAGGCCAGATGACTGACAACATGAAAAAAGAAACAGCCTTCTCTTCACACTTTAGTGACAATAAGTCACATATTCAACTGAACTTGTCAAGAAATACACCATAACTATGCACGGCACCAGACTGACAAAGTTTTACCATGTTTGTCTTTTCCCATAGGGGGCACCAAAATCAACATTAACCAAAAGTTGTCTTCAGTTGGCGCCTTGCTGTTCATTTAACTTTTGTGCTACTTTTCTCTCATTATTGTGTGACCACAGTCATGAAGGATTCACATCCTTTATAGACACTGTAAGAAACACTGGCATTTCATTGCTAAACCCCAACTTAAAGACGATCCCATCAGTCTAGATATGCTCTTAATAAAAAAAAAAGATAAAAAAACAGCAGTCTCCTTGGATTTGAACAATTGTTCTGTCAGACAAAAATGCATCTCTCACTGAGCTAAATATCATTGTTTGTTTCATATGGCTATGTTGGCTGAAATGGAGCTTTTACAGATATACTGGTATTGAAATGTATGTATTCCTGTGTGGTAATAATAATAATAATAATAATAATAATAATAATAAAAATTGTTCTTATTTTAAAGGACTTTTCAAAAACCAAATTACAAAGTGCTTTACATGGGCAGCAAAATAAAACAGGCAGATCATAAAAACACACGAGGAATAGAAAAATATAACATATTTTAAAAGACATCAAATTCCCCCAGAAGAACTAAAGGAATAAAAAAGTCTTCGAAAATGTATTTCTTGAGACGGTTAAAACAAGATAAAGTTAAACAAAATTCAGATAAAATCTGGGAAGGCTCTATGTTTGTTTGAAGAAGAGATTTAAAAGAGCTCACTGACTCTGCAGACCTGATCTCCTCGGGCAGACTGTTCCAGAGTGTCGGAGCCCTTACTGCAAACGCCCTGTCCCCTTTCGTTTTTATTTTTGTAGTCGGAATGCAGAATAAACCTCTGCTCGAGGATCTCAATACACGGGACAGCTTGTAAGGGATTAAAAGGTCTGCTATAGCTTGGAGTAAGCCCATATGGTGCTTAAGAAGTGATCAGTAAGATCTCGAAATCATTTCTAAAACATACAGGGAGCCAATGCAAGGAAGCTAAAACTGAAGGGATGTGGTTGATTTTTTTTTTTGGTTCTGGTTAAAACCCTGGCAGCTGAGTTCTGTGCAGTTTGGGGACAATCAAGGGATATTTTGTGCAGGCAGCTAAAAAGACTGTTACAATAGTCCAGGCATTATGAGATAAAAGCATGAAAAATCGTCTCCGTGTCTTTAACAGCTAAAACAGACTAAATTTTAGATATGTTTCTGAGGTGGTAAAAACACGACTGTAATATAAAATCTTTTTTCACAGAAAATACAATCTTACAATCCAAGAGGTGTCATCAGTTAATTAAATGAACAGTTCATGCTTTGACTCAAGCTTTGATAATCTTCATTGCACTGTCTGCAGCTTTCTTGTACCTTTTACCACATATATTGACACAAATTTTAACCACAATCTGTATAAAGAAGATCTAGTCTTATTCCACATTAAAATGTCTCAAAAAAAAATAATAATAAAAATAATCCTACTGTAGAAAAAGTGTCAATTTTAACATCCTAAACCAGTGAGGCTTTGCCATAATTATGAGCTCCTCCTCCTCTGTCTCTGGTTTCTCTCAGACTTGTATTGATTGTTTGGTCTTTTTCAAACCAGTCTGCAATGAATAGCTCATTATTATCCGCAAAATCTTTATTGCTTCTCAAGCAGATTTTGTGCTGGGTAGGTTTTTTATTACCTGCAGTGTTATCTGATACTTGATGTTTTAATCGGGAATATTTCTTTTTGTAGTGATTACAGAACAAATGACTGTTCGACTGAACGTACCTTTAATTCTGTTTGAGTGTTCACTTCAGCTTTGAAGTCTAGAGTTATTTGTCTCTTAGTATGCTCCTTTAGAATATTTTTTCTTTCTTGCTCACCTCTTTCCCTCCTTCTTCCTTGATTTACATCATTTCCTTTATTTTATGTTTTCCCATTTTCTCCTCCATTGTTCATACCCCCCCTTTTCTTTCTTTTCATGTATCCATTTCTTTCCTTTCATTTCATTTCCTCTTCATTATTCCTCACCATTTATTTCCTCTTGCTCTTTGTCTGTCACTCCCCAGTTTTTTTTTCTTTTATTTAATTGTAAAGCCTTTTCCTTCCTATCTATCCATCCTGTTCTCTCCACCACTCTCCTTTCTCTCCCTCCTTCCTTCTCTCCCCCTTTTGGCAGCCTCGCAACAGTGACAGGAAATCGAAAAAGATAGGCAGCGAGATGTAAGAAAATGAGACTCGGAGACGGAGAGCAGCTTGACATTCGTTTGTGTTTTCTTCACTGCCAGCCAGGATGGAGAGAAGGGAAAATAGGAAAGCAAAGTGAGACAGAGTAACACAAATATGAGAATGAAAAGAGAGGGAAGAAGAAGGAGGAGGAGGAGGAGGAGGAAGCAGGGGAAACTCAAGATTTTTTTTAAAGGGTAAATAGCAGCACTGAGAGAGGAGTCTGAAACATGAGGGAGTCATTTGAAGAAATGAACGAGAGAGGTTGAAAAAAGGTGCAGATGAGAGAGAGAGCGAGAGAGAAAAGGAGTGTTTTACCACAAGCCAATATCCTAATGAAGCATAATCACTCATTGATCCACACGTCTGATATTCTCACCCTTATGAACAAAAGATGCACTAAACAAGTTTAATGTCTCTTCAATCCATTCATACATCTCTCTCCGACTGCATCCTCTCTTCATGCTCTGTTAGCTTCATGACAGCAGAGATGATTTGAGGATGGATGGGAGAAATATGGACCATAAAGGACAAATTGACGTGAATCCATTTGCGGGAGACTTTGGCCTAGTTGTATATTACATAAGAGAGCGGTGCATTTAAGCAAAGCATGATGAGCAGGGGCGTGAAAAAGTCAGTGAAAGGAGCAGACTTTTTTGTGAAATGAGTCATATAGTTGCAGATTTCATTATCATTCCTCGGACTAAAAACATTTTAAAGGTAGACTGATTGGTAGCACATGGCAGAAGTTTGAAAAAAATATCTGATTCAAGCAGATATGCAAAATGTTAAACAGACAAGTTTTGACAAGTTTTTGACAAGTTTTTCTCTGTTATAACTGTAGTCTTCCTGGGGGATGCAGTAACTTGTTGCTACAATCTGTTGATTTATTGCACATCACTACCCAGCAGGATATAAAAAAAATTGATTCTGGTTAGCCAAAACAAAACCACGACTGTGTTTACTGCAAAATCCAGAATATAAGTTGCGCTGGTATGTATGATTCAGGCTGTTTTTGTGGGGGTCTCATAAGGAAAGGAAAGTCTCAAATCTTGTGTGAAGAGTTCTTTTGCTTTCAGAATGTGTAGTTTCTATGTAGATGTGTGGCATCTGTTACCACCCTGCCAGCTATGCTAGCTGAGCTTAACTTATAGTAGTGTTGATAGGTCCAAACAACTCGCCCCACTCCCCTCTGCTGGTCACTTGTTGTCCTAAGACTGGATTATGCTTGATGTGTCTCAAACTTTTCAAGCAGAAAATTTCCAAATCCTGGAGTGCAGATGGCCTAGTGGTTAAGGTCGCACTCCATATGGGCAAAAATCCCTTGAGCGGGCAGCCTGGGTTTGAGTCTGGCTATAGCGAATTTCCCGCATGTTACTCCCCACTTATCCTGTTTCCTCCTCTAGCAACTGTCCTGTCCTCTCAAAAACAAAGGTATAAAAAGCCCAAAAAATAACTTTAAAGAAAAGAAAATTTCCATATCATCCAAAAGTTTGTAACTGTGCAGACGAAATGGTGAACAAACAGGAGCTCCTGGTGGCCGAAGAACAAAAAAGTGGCATTTATATGATTCATCATACAGAGATCACCGTAATGACTGTGTGATGAGCAATTCCTGGCATGAAATTGCAGTCACAATCGGCAGAGAAGAGGAATTGGCGGAAAAATGTTTTGTTAACAAATGCAAACTTCTTCTACTCGAGTTTAGGGCTGTGGTAGACTGGCAATTGCAATACATTGACCCCTGCAGTTTGGGGATGGACACCAATGGACGCCGCACAAAGTGTTCAAAAGTATAAGAGCCACATGCCTTCTCCTGTGCTGGTTCTGCATGTAACATTTGTGCTGAAACCATAACACAGATTTAACTTGGTGCAGTGGGTGTCTGGCCCCACACATGATCATGGACACACATTAGACCTTGTCCTCTCCTATGGTTTACCTGTGTCTAACTTGGAAATCTGTGAGGATGTTATTTCCGATCATAAGCCTGTGTTATTTGAAGTTGATTTTTCATGTACTGTTGTTAAATCTGGTGCCCCTGTTCAGAGACGCAGGATTTTAAACTCTTTTACTGCTGGTCGTTTTTCTGAGGCTTTTGGTCAGCTCTGTGTCTGCCCTGCTTCTTTTAACACGGAGGAGCTCAGTTCCTGGTTCCACTCCTCCTGTCAAACTGTATTGGACTCTGTGGCTCCGATAAAAACTGTGCAGCCCAAGGCTAAATCTGAGCCTTGGTTTACGGAGGAAACCCGCTCAGTGAGAAGGGAGTGCCGGAAAGCTGAGCGAAGGTGGAAGAAGGACAAGCTACAAGTTTCTTTTCAAATCCTGAAGGACTGCTGGCGCTGCTACCAGAACACGGTTAAAGAGACCAAAAGAGCTTATCTGGCAAACCTTATTGAGAGCAATCGCCATAACCCACGCCTGCTATTTAAAACCATTGACAGTGTTCTTAATGCCCCTAAGCCTGTCAGCTTGGAGGCATCTCCTGAAACTTGTAATAGCTTCCTGCACTTTTTTATTAATAAGGTTGCTACTGCCAGGACCCTCATCTCAGCTCCTGCAGTTGACCCTTCTGATCCTGTTCCTTGTTCTGCAGCTCTTGATGTGTTTGAGCCTGTGTCCCTATCGTTTTTAGAGGATCTGGTTAGCCATCTTAAGCCATCAGGCTCTCCTTCTGATGCCATCCCTCCAAGACTTTTTAAAGAGGTCTTTCCTTGTATAGGGCAGTCAGTTCTGGCCATCATAAACAGCAGCCTGTCTTCTGGTGTGGTTCCCCTGAGCTTTAAACATGCAGTAGTACAGCCTCTTCTTAAGAAATCTGGACTTGATTGCAGTGTGCTCGCCAATTTTAGGCCCATCTCCAAGCTCCCTTTCACTTCAAAAATCTTGGAGAAAGTTGTTCACCTTCAGCTTAAGGCCTTTCTGGATGAGCATGAGGTCCTGGAGGTTTTTCAGTCTGGTTTTAAAACTCAACATAGCACTGAGTCAGCTTTATTAAGAGTTTTTAACGACATCCTCCTGGCAACTGACTCTGGTGATCATGTCATTCTTCTTCTTTTAGACTTAACTGCAGCCTTTGATACAGTCGACCACAGTACCCTAGTGGCTCGGCTACACCACCTTGTGGGTATCCGTGGTACTGCATTAAAATGGTTTAGATCTTATCTAGCTTACAGAACCATGTGTGTAAGTCTTGGTAATTCAGAGTCCAGCTCTGCCCCTCTGCCGTATGGTGTTCCACAGGGGTCGGTTTTAGGGCCCCTGCTGTTCTCTTTGTATTTACTGCCCCTGGGCTCCATCCTGAGAAAGCACGGCATTTCTTTTCACTGTTACGCTGACGACAGTCAGATATATGTGCCACTTAAAAAGAAAAACGCTTTCTCCCTCGCACCACTTCTGGCCTGTCTTGAGGACATTAAAGCCTGGATGGCTTTAAACTTTTTAAATTTTAATGAACAAAAGACAGAAGTGATGGTGTTTGGTCCTAGTGGCCCTTGTGAACCCCCTCCTTTCAACTTGGTTCCTTTGGCAGTCTTTCTAAAGCCAACTGTTTTAAACCTGGGTTTTAAGATAGACAGTGATTTTAAATTGGACCGGCAAATTAGCTTGGTGGTCAAGTCCAGCTTTTTTCAACTCAGGCAGCTGGCAAAAGTGAAGCCTTTCCTTGCACGTCGGCACTTTGAAACAGTAATCCATGCTTTTATTACATCTCGGCTGGATTACTGTAATGCACTTTATTTTGGAGTCAGTCAGTCCTCCCTCGCACGTCTCCAGTTGGTGCAAAATGCAGCCGCTCGCCTACTAACTGGAGTACGTAAGAGGGAGCACATCACTCCCATCCTGGCCTCCCTCCACTGGCTGCCTGTGTATTTTAGAGTCCATTTTAAAGTTCTTTTATTTGTTTTTAAATCCTTGAATGGTCTGGCCCCATCCTACCTCTCTGAGCTCCTTCACCCCCACACTCCTGCTCGGTGCCTCAGGTCAGCTGATCAGCTGCTCCTGGAGGTACCGAGGTCTAAACGGAAGCTCAGAGGGGACAGGGCCTTTTCTGTTGCCGGTCCAAAACTGTGGAACGATCTTCCGTTCCACATAAGACAAGCCCCATCACTGTCTGTTTTTAAAACTCGTCTTAAAACCCATTTTTATTCCCTGGCTTTTAACACAGTTTGAGACTCAGGTCCTGTTTTAGTGTTTATATGGCTTGTTTTTAGTTTTTAAGTACTGTTTTATTGTTTTTAATTGTTTTAGGAACAATGAAACAGTTACTTAAATCCTATTTTTATTTTCATTGTATTTTATTTATTTATTTTAATGCCTTTGTGTACAGCACTTTGTCTCAGCTGTGGTTGTTTTTAAAGTGCTCTATAAATAAAGTTGAGTTGAGTTGAGTTGAGATTTTATATGGAGGCATTTTTTTTTTCAATTAAACTGACACTTTACTGGCACTTTAATTAATCGTAAAATTTTCTGTAAAAACATGATTAAAGAACACTGAGGGAGAAAAAGGTTAAAGAGTGATGGTGCTTCATAAAATATCCAGCACGTTTTGAGTGGCAGCTGACAAGTAACGATTAAAATGAAGAAAGTAGGCAGTAAGAAATATTTCAACAGAAGAATAAAAGCAAGTGGACAGAGAACACTGGTTTCATGTGAACCAAAGCTGGACAAAAGAAGTGAGTAGATAAAATGAAAAAACACTCAGAGGAGGTAAAGACTCTCTGGAGGAGAGACAACAAAAACAAAAAACTCTGTGGTGTTAAGACATCACAAAGGGGTCGCCCTACCTTCAGAAGTTATCGGTGCAGATAAATTAAATTCTGTCGAGGGGAGTTTCAGTGCGCTGTGGTGTAAATGCTGTTTGAGAGGCTTTTCTAATCCTGCCAAAAGAAAATCCTCAGGGAGGACTTCGTTCTTTGGAAAGCACAAAATGAATATTCTCAAACTGTTGGATATTAAACTAAAACATTTTTGTAATAGAGACTAAACAAACTGAGCTTAAAAGGGAGAAATTTTGAAATGAACTAATGTGTCATCAAAACCTTAGCTACCATTAGCATCTTAAAATGCTCAGCTACGTGACCTGTAAGTTAATTTGATATTGATTCCTGTCCTGGGAGATGATCACTAAAAAATAACTTGAAGCATTGAAGCTAGTAACACGAACAATAAGGTTAAATATGGAAGACTTTGCAGTTAAAACGGTCTCAGATTTGAAGTCCAAAACAAACTGATGGAGCTTTAAAAGTTAAAGTTTACCATTTTGCTGACACACTTTAAAAAAACAAAACAAAACATTTTTTGGGGGGAAAAAAGGCTCAGGTGTAAAAATTCTCTGCTGTTGTACCGTTGCATTGCCCTCCAACAGTTCATGAGCAGTGATGGGCTTGTCCAGGCTTGGTTTGCCCACATAGATGTCACCATCCTTGGGAAAAGTGGAGAGCAGGGAGAGAAGGGCCTCTGGGTTCACGTAGTTATCATCGTCAACATGACAAAACCACCTGAGGAGGCAAGAGGGGAGGGACAAAAACATCTTAAATATAATCAAATAATTTCTGATGTGATTTATCGGTCTGGATTCTCAACTATTCTTTATTCCCCGTTTCTGCAGACTTGGAAACTAATTTTATACTTCCTAGTTTGTGTCTTCAATCGAGCTATAACTCACAAAGACTTGGAAATTGCTTGAATGGGAGCAGATGGTGCAATAAATTACCATTACTAAGTTTTTTGGTTTATCACTTTGCTGAAGTTGGGTGAGTTTATATCAGTGCGTTCATGAATTTTTCCTTTTCAGAATAATAACGTCATGCTCACAGACAGAAGTGAAGATCCCCAACTTTAAATAATTCCTCAGACGAATATGAAACTGGCCAACGTGATCAAAGCCCTAAAATCAGGATTTTCTGACTTAATATGAATAAAAAAAAAAAGATTTTTCCATCACTTGGGACAGATTTATGATTCCGATCAATGTCATCTTCTTCAAACACATAATTAATCTATTATCACAATTACTTCCAGTTCTAAAAGTTGAATAATCTCTATGTTTTCTTCTGTATGTTTTCTGTCTTATTCCTCCTCCTTTATAATAAAACGGTGGAGCGCACAGCCTAACTCAGCAGTGTAGGCTCCAGCCAAACAAGCCTCTCACCTTGTCTCTTCCTTCTCTGGCTTCTTTCTAACATCTATCTCTCGCTCTCTCTTTGCTGTGTTTGGGGTTGCAGGGGTCATAAGGGGCTACGGGCAGTGGGAGTTTGTATGGTAGCTCTGGGGATGCAAACACAAACAGCAGGTGTCATGGACCTAGCTGAACTAAACACCAAGGATGCCAGTCATGCACTGGCTCTCACTGCCAGTTCTGCACGCTGAGCTTAAAATTTGTCAATGAAGATATTTGTTGTTTCATTTCTGACTTTTAAAAATCTGGTCTCCCAAATAAAAAAAAGGAAAATTACAAGAAAAAACATCTTCACATCTTTTTCTGGCAGGATTTCCCATCCTTCTTCTACCAAGAATTTCACAGTTTTCCTCTGTGAGCAATCATGCTTATTGATTTCACTCTTGCCATCCTCATAGCTGGACATGATGTTAAATCTTCTTCCAAACCCAACAGACTCTTCCAGCAACATCAGAATCCAAATGACAAGGCTGCTGGTACAAAGTGCTGTCATGCTCCCTCTGCCATACTAATAGCTGCCCAATGAGTCTAACGCGTCATCCAAACCAAAACAGCCTCACACCTCTCTGCCATCCAAATAATAAAGTGAGCTCCAGAGCCAAGCTGAAACTCTCCTTCATTTTCTCTGCCATCTTCTCAACGTAACAGCAGTCAAAGACTTAGTCATACACCAAACACAAGCTGTTTGGTCTTATTGTGTTTTTCCACCAATCAGATATATGACAGAATAGGAGAAACACATCATCCAGTGCTTTCTACGGCTGCCTCAAGCTGGGAGGAAATATTTTTAGCTCCCTCTACGATACACCATACTACGGAAGAGGATTAGGGCCACTGGGAAAAAAAAGAAGAAGAAAGAAAAAAGTCAGAACTCAGAGTTCTGACTTTTTTCTCAGAGTAACAAAAATAATAAAAAAATAGTTATAATATTTTTTTTTTCAGTGGCCCTAATCCTCTCCTGGACCATACACATCCACACATAAACATAAATTAATGTTAAAGTCAATGTAAGTTGAATTGTAGCACTGGACGTGCTTTGCTAAAAAGTTTCAATACATTTGGATTTAATGCCATTGCATTGAGTCAATAAGTAGGGCAAATAAAGTTGTCAACAACAGTAATTTGAGGGTTGCAATGTCATTTAGGTTGGTTTCACCAATGGCTCTTTTGATGCACCTGGATGAGGGTATGACTGAGGAGAGGGGGTCCTCTGAAAGTGTATAGGGTTTGTTTAAGTACTATGGGGTTGATTTTATGTCCAAAACTTATCAAAATAAAATATTTTTCCAGTGTACAATGTTTATCCCTGTTTTTCCCATTTTTTTCACTCTTTTAATGCATAACACTCCAGTTTATTAACATGCAGGGTGCAAACTTTGCCTGATATACGTTTCATTTGGAAATATACTGACTCTGGCCCCTTAAAGCAATGCCCTCGTTACTTCCTTTGGGTTTCCCTTTGGTTCAGAATAACCCTCCATATAACGTGACACTGAAATAACCCTCCAGTTTAGAATGAGACATCAAGTGGGACCAGGACATGATTAAAGGCCGAAAGTGAAACAGAGACCCCCAAGCCCCAAACTAATGGTGCCTTTGGGTGCTCCTCATCAAAGCCGAGAGTTTCAAAGTTCATCACCAGAGGAAATTAAAACTGAGTGGTGAACAAAACTTGAGCAGGTCTTCTGATAAAAAAAAGTTTAAGATATTACTCTCGACATTTAACTTCAACACATCACAGGGAAAAGAAAAAAATGATCAACCTGTTGAGGTTTTTTTTTTTTTTCACTGGTCCACTTCATAAATGTAACTTGTAAGTAATGACCAGGGTAAGCTATTCATTTTTTTGAGCCAATGTTCGCCGATGCAGCAAATGGGATTCTCAGCAACACAATTCAAATAATTTATATTCTTTTTCAGTGCCTAAAACTTGGTGGAGGTGGAAGTCAGATCAACTGATTGACAGCATACGGAAGAAACAGCCTTTATTTATATTTTTAACAGCAAATATACACGATGAGTTAGCTTCATATTTAACTGCTAAAAGAAAGCAGGAAGAGATTTTGCCTTAAAAATACAGTTCAGGACATAATCAGAAGGAGACAGGATGTACACCTATGTCAACAGGGGGCGCTAATCTGTTAACATGGAGGAGGCAGGCTTGTGACCATAGACTGTATACAATATAGACGTAGTCTCTGCAGTGTCACCCGTCTGTTCCTAATACAGGGAAATGAAGCCAACCCTTGGATAGGGCCACCTTAGAAATGATGTGGACTTTGAGCTTCCTTTCAAACAGCTATAGGGTGCCTGTCAGTCACGTGAATTGAGCCGTGCCTCTGATTGGACAAACTCGTAATCCTAATATCTTCTAAACCGTTGAGTTAGAAAAAAAAAAACCTTGTACGGTGTGTGCCGATAGCAAAATTAGCATTTCAGACACAATACGTTTTTTGAACCAGGCTGTAAATATGTCTTAATTGCCCCTCGCTTGTGACCTGTACTACAGCCACAGTAGGGGAGCTCAGAGTGACTTCTTGGCTTTACTTTTAGAGAGCTTTCATGCTGTCCATCATAATAATCCGTTACTCTGTGGGCTTTGCCTGCTTCAGGGATCTTATTTCACCTTTTTTGTCTTCATAGAGAGAACACATTGTTCATCTCACAGGGTTAATTGATAGTAAAATCTATTTGCTGCACACTTATTTACCCTGTTCAGACAACACATTAATAAAGCATCCACACAGAAACAAATGCACTGTAGTGTTTCAATCGAAGCTAAATCTGCTCACTCTGAATAAACTGAAGGAAAAAATGTTCAATAAGGAGTCAGAAATATTGATTTTTGAACATGCACAGATTTGATTGACAGCTGACCTCTGGGCAGTCCTGAGCAAGCAGTCAAAGCTATAACTCGAACCTGTGTTTATGCTCATGTAACCTCTAGAAGACTGCTCACATCTGTGGTTCCTTCTTTCTCTATCAGCAGTTTGGTATCTCAATTTGCTCTTTAAGCTCAGTGTAGACACATTGATAATCTCTTTACCTCTTGTCAGAGGCCATAAAGCCATCATACTCTGCAGACATCTTGCAGGACAGAGCCTGCTGGCTGTGGTCTGACTGGCAGCCTGTCACCACCATGTTATAGCCTGAAAAACAGACAGCGAAAAAAGATCATTTCTCAGTTTTCAAAAGATGATCCATGTTGTCATTTTGTAGGCATTACATTACTTTGCATTGCTTGTTTTCCAACCAAGAAAACATGTGATGATGGCAGCATGGTGGGGGGAGTCAACAGAGACACAAAGAGGGAGAAGGAGAAAATAAAGCAAATTTATAAATTAGAGCAAGGAAAAGGAAGCACATGTGCAGGACAGGACAAAAGATAAAGTCTGTGAGAGAGAAAAACAGAAAGACAGGATGAAATGGAAGAAAAGAAAAAAAGCAATGTGAGCAGTCTTGAAAATCCACCAAAGTATTGTTTTTAGCCTTTCCAATCCCAAACAAGCAAGAGAAAAAGTGTAAAGAATGGATTAAACTGTTTGTTTATCTTCACACTGCAACAGGATTAGCTTCAGTTGCTCTAAACTACAGCACAACAACAGCACCCTTTGTTTGGTATGTATTGTATATTCTACAGTGATCATCAGATGGTGGGGATGCAAACATTCTGCCACAACACTTTAGACATGAAGCTTTTGCCTCAGTCTGATCTCTTTTTACTGGTTGTACATAAACTGTAACAGACATGTAGTCCAACAGGAAGAGTTCTGGCTTCCTTTGGTTGTCCAAGCACATATGACTGCACATGCATCAGCAGGCTTTAGTGTATGCAGGAAAATCAGTCAGTATGGAGAGTAAAAGCAGGCAGATTAAACACCCGGCAACATCAGCTGTAGTCTGATGACAATTGAGTTATCTCTGTGAACAGATATCTGCATACAAACATAGCTCACAACTGTCAATAAATAGTGATGTGTGGGTGGGGGGCTGAGGGCTGAGGGCTGAGGGCTGAGGGTACAGCATGCAGCAGGAGAAAGAGTAATCATTCATAGTATGTGTTACTGGGTTCATACCACTACAACATGTTTAACACAACAACACATGCACAACAGTGCAAAATATTTCCAAGCGCGGCGAGCAGCAAAGAGTATAAAGCAGAAAAACTCTGCTCAGTGTGAACAACATCATCAGCCTGCTCCCTCACTGTCTCAATCTATGACCCTACTCTGACCTGCTGCTGTCACTCATCAACATACGCTGAGATCTTGCACATATTTTGCTCAAGGGCTGGAAGGAGAAAAGTCTGGATTGAGTTGTGAGTAATTTTTATGAGCATTGCGAATATATGAAAAGGGCTCAAGATTGAACTCTTTTACTGACCTTCTGAGTGCAGGTCCTCATCCTCTGTGTCTGTGAAAATGAAGGTCTAGACAAAGAGCAAAAAGAAAGACAGGGATTTAAATTCATGACCCTTAATAATATCTTTATTGTGTGGGCAGAGTATCAGGAAAACATCCCCATCACTGAGTAAATACACACAACCACACACACACCCATTGTTACGACAGGGGATCAATATCATTTTGAATATCGTAAATTCAATGGCACAAAAACAAGGATCCCCTCTGGGAAATAAGGTAAACGGTAGATACACACACATATAGAAAGAAAGAAAGAAAGAAAGAAAGAAAGAAAGAAAGAAAGAAAGAAAGAAAGAAAGAAATTTGTTGTACAATACCGACCTCTGGTGGTGCTAAATTGTAATAAATAAAAATTAGAGTCCCTGCTTTCTGCCCTATCCACTGTCCTGTCCTCTCTCATTAAAGGCATAAAAATCTTAAAAAAAAAAAAAATTAACAAAAAAATTAATATTTGATTTAACAACCCTCTCGTCCAGTTCAGTCTTTACAGCCCCTCGGGCTGAGCTCAGCAGTGTTTTCATTTTTCTCATGGGAGCAGGCGCTCAACTTCCCCCAGACAGAGACAAATCACCTGTTACATGAGATAAACACAAACCTTGACTTATGTTTTATTCAACACATGGAAACGTATTATAGTGTCCTGGGTTGAGAAGGTAAGAATAACGAAATGTTTAAAGCATATATTTATTCTATAGTTTATCTGTCTCAGTGACTGTAACATACAGGCTTTTTTTCTATCTGATAGTACTCACAGTACACTGAGATTTAACTTTAAGGGGTAAAAAGACACAAAAGAGCAAAAAAGTGATATGAAATATGTCTCATATATGACCTCTGCTTCCTTGGGGTTGTGGATAACGTTTTAAATTCAGATAACTTTATTCTTTTGCTGCGTTTGTCCTTAAGTTTCACACAACTATCGAGCAGTTTTCTCAACATCAGATTTCACACAGAGATGCTGCACACTTTGAATAAGAATCAATACTTTTAAGACCAAAACAAAGAAGCAAGCTACAATAGACACAGTTGTGGCATTTTGATAAATTAACATCTATCTCAGTTTTTTCACCTATTTCTCTAATCTTGCAAGTTGCCTAATAGTATGTCATCTCACCAACTACTTGTCCTTGCCTTTTTTATCATTAAGCTAAAATTCCTTGATACCATATGTTCTCATCTTCTTCTTCTTCTCTCCTTTTTGTGTTCTGATGACCAAGGGGCAACATCTGGCTTTAAGAAATTAAGCCTATAAGGAAGTATTAAAAAACACAGTTCATTTAGTGTCTGGCAGCAGAAAGACCAGAAACCGCACACCCAGCCAAAAAGGAAAAAAAAATAGACTTTTACGGCATTAAAAGCTGATACAGAAACCCGCCTCCTGAGTCAGCAATTTCAGCATGGCCCCAGCCAACAATCGGCTTCATTACTCTGTATCAGGAACAGACGGGTGACGTAGCGTAGACTAGGTCCATGTATTATACAGTCTTTCACTTCGACAGTGAACTCTTCTGAAGATTTCCACCAGAGGGAGGCAGAGTTGATGTTTCGCCTGTTTGAGTGTGACCGCTTTTGTTTTCCTGCCTTTCTGAGGCCTGGTGTGTGGATAATTTTTGGAAAGTGAGGACATCTTAACCCTTTTGGTGTTTCGAAGGTTTCCTTGACCTGGTTTTAGGACCAAGAGTGGCTCTTCCTGGTGCCTTGTTTTAAGGTCTACTGACCAATCAGAGGCTGTGTTTAGAACTCATCATCAAAAGGCTCTGTTACAGGTGTGTGAAACGGTACAGCTGAACAGAAATCCTCTTGTCAATGGTTTTACAACTCAACATAGAAACCATTTCTATATGGATAGCATTGGCACTGGCATTAACACTGAGAAATTAGTTTTCAATGAGAACTTACTCTAGAAACCCTCAGTTTTTACACACGTTATTTGGCATCTTAACATGGAGGCTGAGCAGAAATTATGTCAGAAGAAAACATTTATAAGCTCAGTGAGCTCAAAAATGGCTTTATTGAAACATTTCACTGGGGGTGTCCTGCTCTACTGTTTTACAAAGCTCACATCAGAAGAGAAGGTACTCTCCCATCTTGGATGTCTAAGTGCACAACTGATAGTGATTGGGTTTGTTTACATGTTGTATGGGTAATGTATATTTGACAGACGAATTCTGAACAGGGATGAAAAAACGTATCTGACACTAGCATGCCATGAGTTTCAACTGTAACATTTTTTTTAATCACCATACTTGAAATTTCCTTCACCCACGTAAGTTTTGAGATGATTTCTAAACTTGTATGACCTTATGATCATAATAAATGATTCAGAGGTCACAGAGTGGAATGTTTTGTGGAGCAGGTTTTTTTTTTTTTTTCTAGATATATGAACTGTTCCTGGACCCCAAAGTAATATCTGATGGGAGACGTATCCGCTGTAACACTTCTGTTTCCGGTGCTAAGCTGATATGCTGCTGAGCGACAGCAGCTGGCTTGTTGGCAGAAGTGACTTGTCAGTCAGTATGATGGACAAAGTCTGACTCTGTGTGTGTGTATGTGTGTGTGTGTGTGTGTGTGTGTGTGTGTGTGTGTGTGTGTGTGTGTGTGTGTGTGTGTGTGTGTTCAGTTCTCAATCTGCCTCTGCACTTCCTGTTCTCTGACCAGCTTCCGGTTCGGTATTGTTAACAGAGTCTCTACACAGCGGCTGCTTCCCCTCGGCCCAGACAGCATGCCTGCACAACTTCCTTTGTGAGTGTGTGTGTGTGTGCGTGACTTATCTTGTATCTATGTGTGTTCATGAGCCTAAATATATATGAGCAAGTAAAAACTATGAGAATTCATACCAAGAAAAACCACTTGAAGTTTCCCTGCCATTGTAACTTGCTAAATGCTGCAAAGTGCTGTACTCATGAGATAAGACTTCTTATCTTGTCTTGATGTTGGGTCTCTGTAAATAAAATGAAAATTTATTAATGTTAACAGGTCTAGACCTGTTAATGTTTTTGGAAAAGGTCATGAGAGTCATGTTTATTATGATTTGGTGCTGCATAGATAAAGACTGATTGATTGTGGGCCCCGCCTTGACAACATTTCTTCCTCTTTAAAATCTAAAACAAGGTTCATGATGATGCTTAATGATCAAAACTATTTCTTTTTTAAAAGCAGTTCAAGTGGTCCTTGCATTCTTTTCTTCTATCATCCTTGTTTTCTGACACGTGTCTGTAAATCCAGACACACGCCGCAAGATCATGGTGCTGGTTTGTGGCCTGATTCCTCCTTTCTGACAAAAAGTCTAAAAATTCATACTAAACTTTTGATGGTACTAAAAAATTATTGTATCATATTTTATACCCCTGATCCGCTTTATGAAATATCTGAACTGCAATAAATTGAAATTGTAAATAATAAACATGTTCAGTATTAATGATATCAGATATCCTGTTGTGTGGGGAATCAGCTGAGGAGAGCCGGGCATGCACTCATGTAGAGTGAAACAATAGCCAATCAGGAAGCAAGCTGCTGGAGAGTAAAGGCACAACAAACACAGCCATAGTAAACAATGTGCCAGCCTTTAGGTTCTCTGGTCAGATCCATACACAGGATAAAACATGGATGTCATCTTGAAGGCATCTGCTTTCAGTTTTCGCATAGGCCCAAAATGATGTTAAGTTCAAAGATGGCAAACACCAGATTGAAAAAATGCTGATCAAAATTAACTCAAATCAGGCTTAAGTTGAGGTCATCACCTCTTCACCAGACAAACAGCTCTCACGGTGCTCTCACCTGTCATTAAATCAGCCACACCCTTCTTATGCATGATTGTAATGTTGACAAAAACAGACGATACATGAAAGAAAATCTGCATTACTTTTTTTCAGAAAATGAAGAAATGAACTGTGGAGACCAAAATCCTTTTAAACCTGTTATTCTGCTTTGAAAATGGACACTTTAAAGGGGCTGTGAGGACTATCCATTTAAATTGGACTGCAGAGACACCTTTTGGCTGGAATTGTGCGCACAATGTTGTGATGACATGACTCTTAACAAGGCGTGTGATTGTTTTGGAAATAAATGAAGATGGGATCTTCTTTTTTCTTTTGTTCAAGACAACTTTTCAATGAATACAACGCAACAAGGTATGGTATTTATCAACAGTTACATCGAGCTATTGTTTGAAACTTGACAACAAGAAAACTTTATCAGTTCCTGATTGGGAAGCTAAGAAATAGCATTTAGAAATAACCTATATTGGTGCTGATAAACTCATTTTAAATTGTGTGTTACGATCAGGACTGTAATGGGGAGTCCTTGGCGTTTGGAGGTAACCTCAAGTGAACACTGGAGGAACTGCAATATTTTGCAATCCTTTTGCTTATTTTTTCTTAACAGGAAGTTGCCACTTGGTCCGACTATGTTTGCATCTTTATGTGTTTATGCCAACATGCACGTATTAGCCATTTAATATACTCTGCAAGGAGAGCAGGGTTTTTTTTCGTGTTCACTGGTGGTTTTATTTTGACCTTTCACAGCATAATATTTTCCATGTGTTGACGGTGTTTTCTGTTGTCCCAGTCTGAAAAGAACTTAGATAACAGAAAAACACTAGAGTTGTTTTGAGTGTGCCAAAATATGAAACTTGACTAGACCTGTCCAAAATGAACCAGCCCTTTTTGACTTGTATTTTCGCTGCACTGTGAGACTGAAAAAGAGAAGCTACATGAAGCAAGACAAACACTTCTGCTAAAGATCAATTCTCATGTGTTTCACTCACTTAAAAAGAGGAAATGAGCCGTTCTGTAAACCATGACTTGGATATAAAGTGTGCCCATACAGACATTATGTTAGAAAACACCTTTAACAATAATCTGTTTACATTAAACCAAAGCATACTCAAAAAACAAATCATTACTTAATTTTTAATGACTCTTTCCCTCTCATTTCTTGCTCAGTCATTCCTGTCCTGTCAGTACTTGGCCAACTCAAAATCCTTTACATGTCTGGTGACTTAAGATGAGCTTGATTCTGATGCAGCACTCCTCTCCTGTTAGAGATACTGGACTCTTAGATCTTAAAACAAGGCCTTTGATGAACGTTGTGCTGTTTTGACAAGCCACTTGTCACCTTAGATACAGCATGAGTTGGCAAAGCTTCACAAAGAAGACAAGTGAAATGCCAGCCCGGCCTGAGTGTGTGTGTGAGTGTGTGTATGTGTGTGTGTGTTGAAGAGATGATTAGAGAGCAGGCAGACAGTGTCTGATCAGACTGTTTCTTGTTGAGTTTTCTTACATTTCTTCCAACAGTAACGGAAATTGTCTCTCATGTCAAGAAAGCAACTTCAACAACAAAATGATCAAGAAGAAAACAGAGGCAAATGATGCCTTAAATTCAGCTCTCGGTGCCAAAACTCATATTATCAGAAAAATAGAAGATTTGTAATACAAGCTAATAAGATTGGTGATCATTTGAGGAACATTACCAAGGTTTCTACTGTCACACAACAAATGAACTCATTTTGAATGCTGCTGCTGTTGCTCCCCAGGGTAATGTTGAACCATTTAAGTCCCTTTCGTCTACTAAATTATTATTTTTTTCCTCTAACGACTTTCCTACCGTGTTCGTTTTATGGTAACAAGGCGGCCCACAAATGCACGGAAACATCAGACACTCACATGCGCCTTGGTCCTGGAGATCCACGTCTCGAAAAGCAGCGCGAGACGCGTCCTGTGAAACCTCCCTGTAGTCTTGACAGCGATAAAGATATCCTCTACTTTTAGTTGTTGCTGGGTGGCATTTGTACCATTAGAGGCAGGGTTTTCTCTCCTTACACTGCTGCTGTTTCTAGCCG
Source organism: Labroides dimidiatus (assembly GCA_030710495.1). Classification (NCBI taxonomy): domain Eukaryota; kingdom Metazoa; phylum Chordata; class Actinopteri; order Labriformes; family Labridae; genus Labroides; species Labroides dimidiatus. The sequence continues at coordinate 28,775,914 of CM061145.1, forward strand.
GATTCGGTGCGTCTTTGGCCGGAGACAGGGGCAGCGGGAAGCAGCGTTGAAGCGCACCAGGTGACACGGGGTGAGCCACGCTAAGTTTAGGGAGGCTGCTGGTGCGTAATTGGAAATCCACGTAAAGAATAATGAAGAAGGTGATAATTAAAACAGGCAACCTCCGACGTATCCATCTCTTATGCATGGTAGAAAAAACGGTTACTAAATTCTTAAATGAAAGTCCTTAAGTTGGCTCGTTTTGGTCTCTTCATACTCGCATCAGGTTTTCTTCCTAAACAAACATACAATATAATATCACATAGTTAAATTTCCCGTGAAAAAATTAAACCTCATGTATGTTGTTCGACGTAAACTAAGGCTCCACGACATGACTCTTTTCCTCTTATTTTCTGTGAAAACCCGCTGACACTGATGTATTTCACTTTGACAGTTTCAGCTCTGCCCACCTTCTCTCACCAGCGTCAAGTTTGCATGGCCCCACGACATGCTTCCTGGATTTGATTTCAAAATAAACCACAAATAGGGAGAGAAATTGTTTACTTCCTGTCGCAAACTTGCTTTTCTTTTAGTATATTAGGTCAAACATGGAACACTTGACATGTTACATGTGATACATGATACTCAAGGGCATACACCTTCTAATTATAGCACCCAAATCTAAATATACTGAGCACACACACTGAGTGTGTTTGGAGCTCATGAGTTCACCACTGCAGACTACTGAGGCAAAAAGCACAGGGTCATTAGAGCTCACAAATATGATAGATATAGGAAAAAAAGGATGGATTATAGGCACGAAAATCCATAGAGACAACCGATAGCGACCTTTTGGCCATAGATCTTTATCTCGACAGGTTTTGACCTAGTTGAACTATTTTTTTTTTTAATTAGATACTTAGAAAAAAGGGAAATAAACATTATCCAATGGATTAACTCCACCAATGAACTTGAGTAAAACTTAGAGCAAAATGCTGAACCCTACAACTTTGATACACTTCAAATGTAAGCTCACCAACAAAAAGTTGAGAGTCAATTAACAAGAGTAGTTTTCCACCACAAGGAGCTGGTACAGAAAAATCCCTGCACACACCGGCACACCTTGGTGTTTGAGGCCTGTCCCTTCAATATGTCATAAACCAGGAAGAAGATGCTCATGTGATGACCTCATCATTTCAGCATGTCTCACAATCACACGAGGATCTTGTGCTTAAAAAAAAAAAAATACATTGAACAGCTTTCAGACAGATTCATTGATTTTTACAACACATGTATACACAGCGGTTTTAAAATCTATCTCTTTCTGTTGCTGTCAAAGTCAGCTGGCAGCGGCATACACTGAGACACAGCTGCAGTAATAGATGTTATGCAAGAAAAGCACATGAAATTCTCTTTGGATTTGTCTATACTATGAATGTAACCTCAACTATATTTAAGTACAATTATAGAAAACCATAACAATGCATTATATAAGACAACAAGTCTAAACATTGTGTGAAGAAAACTAGTCAAACATGGGAATTTATGTCAGATTTGAGATGAAATATCTTAGTGAGGACGCTGTGTACTTGGACACATGATTATAGGTACCTTTGCATGTATTGTTGGTAAATATATAGCCATAAAAAACATTATTGTTTGGGTATCATTCTATTTTCCTTTTTTCATTTGAACAGATTGAAAACCTTGTTTGTATCATTTGCATTTTTGTTTGTAGTTATCGTAAATATTGAAACGTTAAATTAACAAAAAGAAAAGTAATTTGTACATAAGCTGAGTAGAACCTTGTAAATACACTTGTTGTCCAGCCTGACTCTTAAGCCGGTCTTTAGTAGCCTCATACTGTATCCACTGTCTGCTGTACCAGTGCCTCTGTCTCTGGAGACTGTCACCAAAGAAAGACAGAGCTTGATACAATTAATTCAGCTCAGACCCTCATCACCACCTTTGTTTATTTTTCCTTTCTCAGAGTTCTCCCCTTACATCCATCCCTTCATCCCTCCCCTCCTCTCTCTCTCTCTCTCTCTCTCTCTCTCTCTCTCTCTCTCTCTCTCTCTCTCTCTCTCTCTCTCCCTCTACTGACCAGCTGCTTTCCTCCTCTTCACTTCACCTACCTGGCTCAGGAAGAACCAGCCCACCCCAACTCCACCCCTCCAGGTCCCGCAGGTAAACCAGAGACGCTCGGGGCACACCCTGGCTAGGAAAGGCCCAGGATCGCCTTACGGCCTAGCTGAAAAGGACCCTTTCTGAAACAGCAAGTACATCGCAGTCCCACTTTGAACAAAGGACCTGAAGAGTCAAGGGACCAGACCCCTTTTGAGGGCTTTGTCTGTCCCCCGGCTCCAACCTCAGAGTCAGACAGAGACTTGGACCGCAATCAAGAACTGGGATTGGAGAACAGGACAGGAACAGGGGTAAAGGGGTGATTGGACTAAAAACTTTGAGCTGTAGGATTTTTCTCTATTTTAACCATGCAAGTGAACAGTATGTAACCTGAAAAGAGATTGGATTGTCCCTTTTGTTGATAATTTTCATTTTTCATTGTGTTGAATTGTCTTTTTGGCTGTTTTTTAAAAAGGCATTTTATACATGTCACAAGGAAATTTAATTTTGGGATGACTGTAGCGTCTCCTGTGAACAAATTTTGTCTTGTACTTTTGTTCAAATTTTGCTGTGAGAAAAAAAAGGTAGTTTCTGCAGCATATACACAGTTACGTCAAATTAGGCAATCCCAGAGCCACACATTCAGGCGGTGACTTGACCGACAGACATGACAGACTTCATTATGACCTGATCAATTATCACCAAAGACGTGAGGACACTGAGAGGAAGTGGGGCTATTACAGTACAGGATGTGTTAGCATTAGAGTGTCTGCTGTGTGATGCATCTAATGGACAAACTTTTCCTGTCTTATTTTGATCCTGAAGCAACAAATTCATCATTCTTCTTTCATGCCGCTGTTTTGTATGTTTACTCTCATCAATTTATAACACATCGTAGAAGGCAGAAAGAAAAATCATGGAAGACTTTCTGCCAGGAGGTTGTGAGGAGTCATATATGTGGCCTTGATTGACACTACGTGGGAAAAACAGTCCATTTTCAAGAGCAACATGCCCTAAAACCCTACAGCTTTCACATCTTTGAACGTGCAGTTTAAACTTGGGCAATAGTTTGACTAGCACCTATCTCTGTGATAGTTTCAGACATTGATAATAGCTTTACAGAAATGTTCAAAAAATCTTGGGAACCACAACATAATTGAACTAATTCTCTTGGCATACTGGTGTAAGGACAAAGCTTTGTTATTCTACAAAACTTGAAACCTTTTTTTGAACCACTTTGGAGTGGAGAGAGCTCAGATTTTGCATGAAGGCCTCTATGGTCATAGTTGGTCTGACGTATCCAGAAGAAACATCACTTGAGCTCTGATATCAACCTAACACCATAATGTAACACCTTACTGCCTGTGTATCTGCCTATGTACCTCATGTACTGTCATTCTGAGTTACATGTGTATGTATAAAAGTATGTATGCATGTAAATGTATATATGTATGTGTGTGTATGTTGTATTTCTTTCTATCTTTCCTGTGTTGTTTTGTTTCATAATTTTCTCTTGTTTCTCTTATTTATTTATTTATTTATTTATTTATTTATTTATTTATTTATTTATTTATTTATTTATTCATTCATTTTTTTCACTGTGTGGGAGTTCACTGTGTTCTGTGTAGAATGAGGTATTTTTATGGCGTTGTACAATTTGTTTTGTTCAAACTTAAAAAGTAATAAGTATATGTTTTTAAAAAAAACTCTTCAGAACAACTTTAGACACATGACTGTTAGTGCTTTTAAGGAGGCATGGGGCTTAAATCCTTGGTTCCTCTGACATCCTAAACCTCACAGAGGGGACCATTTAACTTTGCAGGCAGGTACAGTGACCTGTGTGTGTGTGTCAGAGAGAGAGAGAGAGAGAGAGGGGGGGGGGGGTGGTATGTGGTATGGCTCAGAGCTGAAGCAAAGCTTAAGTACCTTAAAATCCTCCTCTTAATCTTGATCTCTTGCTGAAACTGAATTCAAAGAGCGGAGCTTGATGAAAAGGAGTGAATCTAAAACAACACTGGATGACTTATGACTTGTGAAATATTATCATTATCTTATAACAGATAAGTTTACTCTGTAAAACGTAAATTTTCATCTTTGTCAGAAAACACAATTCAAAGGATGTCACTTCACAGGTATGCTAGGAACAAAACCTAAAGCTTCTGTGAGGGATTAAATGTTTGTGGTGAATATGGCACCCCCATGTGGACAGAGCTGTACACAACTGATTTGCTCATTTCGTCCTGTACCTGTGTAAGTCATGTTTTCTCTCTAAAAAATCCACCCTGATATCTTGTAACGGATAAATGCATCCCATGTTGAGAACCTTTCCCACAGAACAAAAATATAAAATGGGTGTTTTTGTGGGTCAGTCTTGTCACATTTCATCTTGTTTGCTTTTGCAGTTAATAAACAGTATCTATATGAATGAATTTTTACCTGGTTCTAAACCAGATAAAAACTCCTCATGGAACCTTTAAGAGGCTCATTCAACAAAAACAAAAGAAAAATCATTTAAAAAATTAAAAAAAAAAAAAAATTGGAGGGACAGATTTGGAAGAATAAATCTAAGAAGAAGAGGAAAGTGTCCCGATGGTTGAGTTAAACTGACTTTTACACCATGCTTTGGTGAAAAACTCCAAAGTCCCAGATCCAGTGGCTACCCAAAATGCAACTTGTCCTTCACTAGACCCTTTATGTGTTCATATCTCATAATTTCTCCAGATTAATGCTGTCATAAATTGGATGTAAGACAATTTGATCAGGAGTCACCATCCCTAAGATAAATACACATGTAAATGCCTCATTTAACTTGAAAATCATATATACAGTCATCCACTCTGTTATAGGTTAATAAATCTCATTACCTATGGACAACAAAGCTAGTTTATTGGTGATATCTGGAAAAATTTCTGGTGATCCAGAATTTGGCCAGACCATAAAATACCTGCTGCAAGTCACACACGAGGAAAGTTAAGCAAACTTCTATGCTAATTGTGTTCTTTAGTAGCTCTGGATGACCAATTTTGATCATCTGACAATAAGTCAAGTACTTTAGAAACAGCAGAAATTTCCGTGTTGAGCTGAGAGTGAATAAAATTTAAAAAGGCATATTTGCTCAGGTCTTCCATGACGTGTATTACTAGTCTGCTGGTGCTTTTGACATGAACAATATTTCTACTTTTTTATAACTGCAACCCTAAAATTGAGACGAATCCAAAAGAATGCTTTGTGTTGCGAAGGTGAATGCAGAGATTAGAGTTGTAATACAATAAATGTTCACCGGGGGGCGCAGATGCTCTATTACTTTTCATACTGACGGCAGAAAGAAAATCAAACATTCTGCCTTCAGATATTTTGGAAACTTTTGTTGAATGCAAATCTTGCTGAGACATTCTGTGAAAAAGTCAGGGGGTGAACCAGACTCCATGCATAAATGCTTAAATTAGGTCCCACCACTTCACTACAATTAATATAATCCTACATTTCAGGGTCTCTTAGTTGTGGGCCCTTTGAATCATCCTAATTTCTCTTCCTTAAAGTGGGAAGAGTACAAGTTTAGGTATGTGTTCCTCATGAATAGTAGTAAAAATGACTTGGAGCATAAAAAACACGCAGAAAATGCTGGTAAATACCAAAGACAGATATTTTAACAATGCCCATTCAAGTATAAACTTACATACTTCCATCTTGCTCTTTTTACTTTAGTAGGTACAATGCATGAAAATAGTTTTAACTACCATATTTTGACTTTTTTTTATTTTTATACGTAAATATTATTCACAGCACATTTTCGCAACAAGACAATTCGAATTTATTCGAAGACCTCTAGATAAGCAAAAACAAGCACATGGAAAATATTAAAAGATGGCATTTTAAAATCATTAAAAAGTCCAAAGGTAGGCTTATATGATAAAGCCTAACTCTGTTTATGATGACACCACAACATCGGGCACTTAGCCTTTTACTGCTCTCGCTGGTTGCCTGTGAGTCAGTCTTGAGGGCACACAGCACAGTTCAGCCCTGATGTGTATGACATTGCGGAAGAGCTATTACTGTATCCTGACCCCTCCCCTTCACAACAACACACCGGGGAGTCAAAGACAGAGAGCTCCAGCATCAACAAGCAGGGAGTCAACAGGCGGATACGAAGTCATCCGAGGTCACCGGAGAACCACTGCGGAGATGGCTCAGGCCAACATCTCGGTGACAGAGAGCCAGTTCAGATGTCCCATCTGCCTGGACATCCTGAAAGACCCGGTTTCCACCCCCTGTGGACACACCTACTGCATCTCCTGCATCAACAACTACTGGGACCAGACGGAATCAGGCCAGTTCAGCTGCCCACAATGCCGGGAGACGTTCAGCCCTCGGCCGGTACTCCGGAGGAACACGGTTCTCTCAGAGGTCGTCGACAAACTCAAGCTGAGCGAGATGGTCACGGCCCCGGAGCTCTACTTGGGGGGAGTTGGGGATGTACCGTGCGACTTCTGTCCGGCGGAGAGCAAACTGAAGGCGGTTAAGTCCTGCCTGGTTTGCTTGGCAAGCTTCTGCGAGCTCCACGTCCTTCCGCACCGGGAGGTCGGCACTCTACGGCGGCACAAGATGGTGGCCGCAGTGGAGTGTTTGGCAGAACGGCTGTGTGCCCAGCACCGTCTCGGTCTGGAGCCCGAGGGGGGAGGCTCCGAGGCGGAGGCCGCGGTGGAGTGGAGCGGGGACTGTCTTCTGTGCGAGGCGGACCAGGAGGAGGTGCACAGTGTTGACGCCCAGAGAGCGAGGAGACAGGTGCGAACACACTCTATTGACATCTGAAAACAATTCAATAGAAAGGTCCTCTTAAGTGGAGAAAACCCCACATTTTGCGCGGATAGTCTCCTCAATAACAGGTACAGCGATTTCTTTTTAAGGAGGTAACTTTTATCCCGCTACCCAAGAGCCAAAATCCTCAAATTCTGAAACATCTGGAAAGCACTGCAGGATTTTTATGCTACTAATATTTTTATTTCACATTCTGTAGTGTATTTGTGTTGATCAGTACATTCAGATCATTCAGAGGTAAACACAATCAATGCAGCAATTTAGTGTAGACAAGTCTAAATTAAATTTAGTTTCTACTTTCGACCACCTGCTATTAAATCACATTTCTGCTATGAACTGACATCCAAGGATTGACAGGTTCATAAAGTGAATGATCTACTATGAGATAAAAAGATTATGATTTTTTATTGGTGTAAAATCAATACACATTTATCAGAATGAGCAGTGCTGTCTGGACTGGTTCAACACATAGACTGTACATAGAATGGAGTGGCTCTGCCTTTTACCATTGTACGGTTTTGAAGCCAAAAACTCCGTCATGGGAGCCGCCATTGACTGCCATTGTGCAGCCAGAGTCTGCGCAGTAGAGACGTATGGGAAAATCACTGGAAACGTAATTTATTTATTTTTATTAAGACCATCTAATCTCTTCTTAACTGTCCATCCAGAGTTTTTGACTTGTACTGCAGCCAGCCAGCAGAGGGGGCAGTTTTTGTGGTGACCTCAGTTTGCGCGAGATGACGTCCTTTTTTTTTTTTTTTTTTTTTTTTTTTTTTTTACAGTCAATGGTTCAACATAGTCTAAGCTTACTGTGAAAATTATTCACATCAACATGTGTAATGCATCTTTTTTTAAAAAACAATAGAATCTGATCATATCTATATTAACTATATTAATGGTTTTTGACAGTAAGACCACTTTTGAACTCACAAAACAGCCAATAAAACCACAGCAGCTTTAAACCTACTGTACAAAGGTAAATGAAAGGGCATGTAATAGAAAATGCTTGTAATAACTGTCTGTGTGTCCCCCAGCTGCAGCTCCAGGAGACTCAACGGATAGTTCAGGGGAGGACCAGGGCCGGAGAGAGAGAGCTGGAGGAGTTTCAGCAAAGCTTGGAGTCCCTCAAGGTGAGACAGACACAAACAGTATCTCATCATAGGTTTAAAGCTCTCGGGAACAAGTTTTTGCATAAAGTTGTGCCCTACATTGTAGAAGCACCTGGAACGTACGCTTTCACTCCTTAAACATTACAACAAAGATACAGAATTTGACAGGGTACTGTTTCATGCTTTAGGGAGTTAAAAAAGTAACCTGTTGGATGTTTAAGGGCAAGAGTTTAGTCAAGAGTTTTGGTTTATAAGAGGAGCTGATCTCTGTGTGTATTTGTCTTGTCTGTTGGTTCACTGAGGCTTAATGTTGGATGACTGGAGGCAGCAGCCATGATTGTGAGGGAGTCTAAACAATCAGATCCATATCCATAAAAAGCTTCATTTGATTTTGTATGAGCCTTCTGTTTTCTCTTTACCTTCAGTATAAATAGTCTGCTTCCAGGGATGAGTTCATAATTCAAGATTTGAAACTAATTACTTTTGCCACTCAAATATGATTGTGTGCTCTATACTGTTGTCTAGTGCAGCATGATTGACGTAAAGCCTGTGAGATAAAGTCTGACATAAATAGACTCAGCTTGACATTTACGCAACTGTCCAGCCAGCACACACACATCCTCCCCTTTAACATCAAGCTGGCAAACTGGCCTCTCTCTATCTCACTCACGCACAAAAAGCTTGACACACAAGCTCAAAGAAGCTGCTGTATCAGTTTCCACTGCATAGCTAAATTAAGTTTCAGTTTCTCTGACGCTCCCTCAGTCTTCCCGGAAAGCTTTTTCCTCCTTTCTCGCTCCCCCAAGCATCATCTCCATTAAGCCGAAATGAAGCTGCAAGAGCTTTGGAGAATCAGCTGTTATAACTTGATAAAAGACCAGACTGAAAATGGGCTTCTATCAGATTATTTTAGGCATATGGCTTTCACATAGAGGGTGTCTTCTTGTGCTTTGTTTGGGATATTTCTCCTGCTAGGGATACAGTTTGGCGGCATGTTTAAGTCCTTATTTCTTCAGAAATATTTTTAGCGCCATTAACTGTATATCACGATGGGTGACAGCCAAACAAAAGTAATGTCAAATGTATTGATGCCCTGTCTCTTTCTCTTAAGAAGCGGTGAACTACCAACGAAACAACAAAATTCCTACTGGTCAGTACGGTCCACAGCAAAGCAGGTTCTTGTGTCAGTCTGAAGTGGATGCTCACAGTTTATGAGAAGTTCAAAGACTCTTGTGTCAATGTTTGTCATACATTCTCTGATCCTCCTCTGTTCTACGAATCCAGCGCAAACAGAGCAGCCGGAGCTACATGTGTCAGCAGAGGACCCCTTTAAAGCGCGACATGACTAATAAGAAATAGATTTATTTGCGAAAAATAAACATGCAGAGATGAATCTATATGGTAGGAATGGAAAAAAGATGTTACTGATTTTAGAAAAATCTCAGTGTAACATAATGAAATGCTGATGTGATGAGGTGTACTTGTTGATTTTAGCGCCGGAAACACCACAGATGGCGAAGCGTTACTGATTATTATAGTTTGTGTGTGCTCCATCTGATGTCTTTAAGAATTTAACTGCTCTTTTATTCTTCTGTGTGTGTGTGTGTATGTGTGTGTTTCAGGTGTCAGCGTCAGCTGTGTTGGAGGACAGTGAAGCTCTGTTTGCAGACATGGCTCTTCGCCTGGAGAAAACCAAGGCAGAGGTGAAGTCTGTGTAAAGTAAAATCAGCCGTTTTCTTCTAAACACATGAAATAAGTCACAAATGTGTTTCCTTAAAACATGTAAAAAACGTTCAACCATTTAGGAATTAATTGTGTAGCTAGGCTTCACAATCTGTGTTTCAAATTTCTGTGTTCAGGATTTAATGGGCGGTTCCAAAATCATGGCAACATTACATCATGGAGCCGTCTTTAGCATAATCCCGCCCCTACAGCAGCCACCGCCGGTCAGCCAAATAGTTACAAGGCAACAGGAAAACGATAACCATAACAATAACGATAAGCATTCTGATGGAGACTGTGAGGAACGAGGCTGAGCACTATCAGTGTCAGACTCAGAGTCAATTTCTGGCTCTGATGGCTCAAACAGGTAGAGCTGGCTCCGTCCAGTGATGCTGCTAGCACTAGCCTCCATTGTTACTGTAGGTAACGTCCTTGTACAGTACACGGAGGCGGCTCCCCTTCCGCATGTGGGCGTGGCTAAGCTCCTCTACTTGACACGCCCCCAGCGTTCCACAGCAGAGAGTGGAGCTTATTTTTCCATGATTTTGAGACCTGATTTTGTACACTTAATTCTAAGTTATGTTTAAGGTATAAGTGGTAGCAGTTGTTTTAAAAATACAACCCCAGTTTCATAAAAGATGGGATGGTGTGTAAAAATGTGCATTAAAAAGATAACCTGATGGTTTGAAAGTGGTATACGTGGTATTTTCTTGACTTTTGAATGAGAGTATCTTTCTGTATGATGTAGGTTCGAGCACGGCTAGAAGCGAAGGAGCGAGCAGTGGTTGGAAGGGCTGAGCGAGACATTGAGATGCTGGAGAAAGACCTGGAGGAGCTGAGGAAAAGAGACGAGGAGATCAGTCAGCTCCTGCAAACAGAGGACAACGCACACTTCTTACAGGTGAGAGAGTAAAAGTTCACAGGAAGAAAAGGTAGCTTTGAAGTACGTTAGTTGGGTTGAAATGCAAGACTTTTATTTGTAGTGAAGTATTCCTTCATTATGGGATTTTTTTTTATTTATGTAATGGATCTTAGTATATCTTCCATCACTTCCCAATAAGCAATTTTTGACCCATTAAGTCTAATGCATCTTGAAGACTATTAAATCTTAGCAGAGTGCACACTAGAAAATCCCAGTAGAGATTAGCATGTAGATGAATGAAGGAGCAGGAAGAGAGGATGAGAGGAAAGAATGAGTCAGCAGTGGCTAGCGGAAAAAGAGAGTACGTCTAAGTGCCGTTTTTAAATTGTACAAGGAATTAGCAGAGTGAGGGATGCTGAGCTGTTTTTTCCACTCCATGTCTCTCCTTTTCTCTCCCTTTCTCTCTATCGACCCAGGCAGCTCCACTGCTTTGTGTTCCTTTAGCCACCGGTCGGCACTCGAGGGCCCTCAGCCTGCCCAACGAGGCTTTCAGCAGCACCAGACGAGCGCTGTGCCACCTCCGCAGCCGGGTGGAAGAAGTCTGCAGGGAGGAGGTGGACAAGATCAGCCGCACAGGTACAGCAGATGACCCAGAGACATTACACCATCTGAATACCCATGCTTCCTCAGTGTTCATATTTAAAATTTAATTTTTCTTTAATATTCAGAGATTATGAAAGATTAAGTTAAATAAAATGTATTGTTTGGATTTTTGAAATGGTGGCTTTCACATGGCTGGCCAATCAAAGGGAGGGGGGGTTTGTGGAGTGGGGAGCCTTAAAGAGACAGCAGCTCAAATGAAGTACTTCAGACAGAAATTTGGGTTTCCACAAACACCAGTGTGAGAAAAATAGAGTTTCTTTATCTTATGAAGCCTAAAAACATGGTTTTGTTTGAAAGGGGATAGCTCTGGAAAATTTTACATCTACTGTATGTGATACATTGCTAAGTACCTCAAACAACCCTACTTCAAAAATCTGTAATATCCCCTCAGTTACTAAATACCAAATGTATATAATCATACATGATGTAAATTCCTGCTTTATACTGCAAATGTGTTTTTCTTCCAGTTAATGAGAACTACGTGTCCGGTGCAGAGTGTGTGAAAGGTAAGAAACATGATGCACACTCACACACTGAGACAGTGTCAGGTCTGTGGTGACCCATTTTTACAAGGCGGCAGGCTTTGACATGACATCTAACACTACCAGGGACAGCAGGGTAGCTAATTATTGATGCCGCTGAGGTTAGAGTGATGTCTGTTACAGCACACTCTGGCACATCTCCAACTCTTCTCTGTTCAGTTTAGTGAAGTTTGATTGGAAACATTTAAATTCAGTCGAGTTGTTTAAGTTTAAATGAATTACGTCAACACTGGAGATCTGTTGGTCTTATAAATCAGCTCCAACAGTGAGATAAATGAAACCCAATTTAAGGCATACCATAAAACTTAGCCAACGAAGATGCTTGATATGACAGAAAGTACAGCTGCATACCCCAAAGCATGTTAGCATTTTTCATTATAAGTATAATTAGCATGATGTTGTTAGCATTGAGCTCATTTGGCACCGCTTGCTTCAGAGAAAACCTCAGGCTCTCAACTTAAAGTGCTGAAAAGAAACATTTAGAAAGACCCAGCCATGACATTTAGGTCATAATGAACGGCTTAGTTTTGGTTCTTTTGTTAAAGTTAACAAATGAAAATCAAACACCCTTCATATCTGTTGCATTGGGGGAGGTGGCAGAAATCTTGGTGCGGAGAACTTGAAGCCGCAACAAATGCAACCAACACAATCTGCTGGGGGTAAGTTAAACAAAATGAAGGTTTTTGTCATTCCTGGTGAACTGATTCTCTAATGCAGGCTTCAGACACTCTACTGACGAACTAATCCACTGTACTAACCTTCAGCTAGCTAATTAAGCTAACCTATCAAAACCATTATGTGACGGATTTGTTAATTTTGGATTCATCTGGTTATGTAGTGTCAAAAATGTGATATTCTGGAATAAGGTAAATAAGTAACTGCACCACAATCACATTTTATTTTCATGTACCAAGGACTAGGGCCACTAAAAATATTTTTGGTGGCATTTTTTGTTTAATTCCACATTTTTTAAATTCAAAATCTTAAGAGTCAAGTCATGAAATTTTATTTTTTTACTTGCCTAACCAGTTTTGGCTCTTGTCCTCTTTGTAACTGTATTTATATACCTGTATATCCCAGTCTACGTTTATTCATTTAATTTATGCCTTTTGTCACTGATACACAATTTTTTTCCAGCATGAAAACCACAAAAATTAAACATCCTACATGCATTGACTTCAGCATTTTCTTCTAATGCATACATGCTTAAAAAAGCGTATCAACAAAATGTTTCTGAGCAAAAACTAATGAATGTTTGAGATTAAGGGGTCATTATTCACCAGGTGCTTCCATCTGTGTCGGTTCTCTAACTGTTCTCACTGTTCAATCAGCCATACATCTTTTTTTTCTTCATTTTTGTCAAACTTGGATGTTTCTTTCTTTTTCTTCACAAGTCAGTCCTGATCATTCGCATCTCTCTGTCACTCTTTCATTTTTTTATTTTTAACCTGATAACATGAATAAAAGTATTGAGCTCCGTTTTCTCTGTGTTCTTTCTTTTTTTTGCTCTGTCAGCAGTGCCAGCGTCGTTCCCTCTGTCCTCTTTGTCTCTGGAGCCGAATGATCAGAGGATGAGGGCAGTTTTCCTCAGGTGTAAGTACCATTTCTTGAACTCTCTCTTTCTCTCTCTTCCTTGTGCATCTGTTGAATAAAGCTCCCTGTCTGTTATTCCCCATCTCTTTGCCTTTGACCCATTTTCCTCCCTCTGTTCTGTCCTCGCCTTTTTTTTTTAAAGATAATTAAAAGACGTGCTAAGAAATCTGAGAGCCCAGTCTGGATCCTCATCAATGATTCACAGCGATCATACTGTATTTATGGCACCCAAGTCTGCTGTTAATACCAGCTCTTTGTCTGGGTGGATACAGCTGAGCTGACAGGTTGACAGCGTTCAGCCACCTTGTTAGGCATTAATAATGTATTAAGTCGGAGGAAGTTTAAGGCTGTAAGTACTCATCCTGCTTTCATCATTAGTTTGGGAGTTCTGCGGCCAATTCATCCTGATGTACTGAACTAACTTAGACCGTTAACCTGATGATGGAAAAGGCATCAGAGCTTCATGACAGTTACCATAATTCATCTTTGGGGCGACTGCAATACAGTTTCCATCCCTTCATCAACTGCTGCAACAACAAAACATCTTTAAATTGGAGACTTAGGTACCTTAGCTGTATCAGTTTGTTAAAAACGCAGGTGTTAGCGTTAATATCTGCTTGTCACATGCATGTCTGTTGGTGAGCTGTGGGAACTCTGTTTATTTTTCTTAAGCACCTCTAATCCTAAACCTTTCTCCAAACCCAACCGCACTTCCTTCAACTTCTTGTTTTCCTTTCCTTCAGGTTCAAGTCGTCTGTCTTTGGACCCTGACACAGCCCACCCCACCCTGGTTCTTCTGGAAGGACCCCAGGGTGCCCACTGTGGCGAGGAACCCCAATCTTACCCCCCTCACCCTCAGCGCTTTGATTCAGTGGCCCAGGTTCTGTGCAGGGAGGGCCAGTTTGGTGGTGCAAGCTATTGGGAAGTGGAGTGGAGAGGAGGAGGATGGGTAGACATCGGTGTCACCTACAAGGGGATTGGACGCAAAGGTGGGGGGAAACCCTGCCTGCTGGGACGGAACGAGAACTCTTGGCGGCTGAGGTGTACACATACTGGATACGCCGCCTGGCACGACAACCGTAAAACCACAGTAGCTGCACCACCCTGCCCGAGGATTGGTGTGTTTCTGGAACGGCAGAAAGGAGCGCTGTCTTTCTACAGCGTGTCAGACACAGTTGTTCTCCTGCACACCTTTCGCTGCCCGTTCTCTCAACCACTGTACCCAGCATTCCGCCTGGACCTGGACTCTACTCTGCTCATCTGCCCCCATGACAGAAACAATGGCAACCCGCCCTAACCTTTCCCAACTTCATCCAGGACCCTTTATCTATTCCAACAAGAAAGGGCTGTTTTCTTGCTCATGGATTTGAACCCTTAAGTAATATCTGACCCAGAACTCAGTCAGTCAAATCAGATTAGTGAGCTTTGGTTTTGACTTTTCTTTATCAGCCAACATAATTTCCGTATTGTAAGATGCATATTTTTTTGTAGCTTTCCTCAAGTGCTGACCATTTATTGGTCCTCAACACATCCAAAAATCATAATATCATTTGTGAAATTTTTTATGATTGTCAAGTTTGTCATACCAAATCATTCAACAAGACGGAGAGTTTTAGTCTGTCAGGGAGCTCATGTTTTCAGTAGCCGCTCTGCTTGCAGCTTCTGCAGCAGCAAAGAAACACTGACTTTAGCACGAAACTGCTGTATTATTTTTATCACTATATTTATCAGTGGATTTTTTTTTAGAAGAACAGAACGGTGTGTTAAATTCAGCCCCTGTTAAATTTATTTTCAACTGCTTTCACTGAGGGAATCTGAACAAAGTAGCAGCAGCAGCTCAGCTCAACCACTTTTGTCTGTTTTCTGTGGAGACCAAAGAGCATCCTTATACCGCCTTTTCATTTTGAAGCTGTTTTTTAAACAGTTAGTTCATTTCTCGTGAAAGGGAAGAGACCTCTGTTGATATTTAGCTTTCAATTAAAATCTCTTTAGCATATAGGGTCATATAGAGTTTTTGTGCAATAAGTTTTAAGCAACCATGTTGTTTGTCCTGTATTGCTCTTTGTAAAATGGTGCAGCTTAAAGGACAGATGTTCAGGGATCCAGCTGGTAAAATAAGAGTCGTTGAGTGGTGAGCATGGTAAAATTTTACCAAAGAAGTTGCTGGGATTAAAAAAAGGATCTGGAGTAGGCTTGGACAAAATTCCAAAATGCCAATAAATTGGCATCCTGACCTGTGTAATACAATTAACAATATTCAGGCGCTGAATATCTATACTTTTATCAAATAAATAAGGCACTTCAAATAACTTTCCCCATCAATTTGACTTTTAAAGTTAATTTTTCATTCTTCTGTTAATCAGATTTTTCGTGACATGATTCTTTGCTGTCTAGTTTTTCTCGTGGGCTGATTATTGTGTCATATTGTGAGTTACCCAACAATTCCCACAACTAATCTGAAGGTAGCATAAAAGTGAAGAATGTTTTCCTTGCCTCTTGAATATTTTTTTGGAAAAAGTAGCATTTTCATCACTGTCAGGCTGAGCTTTGTAGCACACACTATGTGAGTTTTTAGCAAAACACATTTTAAACTGCAAACATTATGAACTGTTTTAGGGAAGCACTGATCACAATTTTCTGGGCCATCACCGACCATCGATCTTTAAAAAAAGCCTGACCTATAGTCTTTCATTTTCCATACTCTAAAAATAAACAATACTAGTGCAACAGGTTACACTACAGGCCTGTTTTGAGCCTCTTACCAAAATAAAGTGCACCGTGGTATTTTGCTTGTACAGTAAAGGAAATCATAAGGTTTGGGGTAGGTTAGATAAGATCGGTGGAAAGATCGTTTGGTAGGTGTGTTTCATACGTAAGGATTGGCCAATGACAGATCCCCCAAAATTAAGGAAATCATCACTGATCGATCAGTGCATGTTTAACTGTATTATAAGAAAGATGCAGAAGTGGGTCTAATCCCATTAAAACATCTGTTTAAGTGCTCTTGTAAGCCTTGAACTGAAATTGAAGGAGCTTTCTAGCATAAAAGCTCAAAGAGTGGATTGGAAAATATTCTTAAATGCACTTCAGAGTTACTCGACCATGTTTGTTAGACATTGATTTCTTTAAACTAACAAGTAGCTGTAAGTACCTTTTCAAGGAAGGTTTTTTTTAAAGTCCTGCACCAATGGGCTGAACATGAAGTCCCTGTTAAAACTTGAAAACCATGAGATTTTTCTGTGTCCACTTCATTGCTGTGTAAGTGGAAAACCCAGCTCAGTCTGATGAAAACATGACCTTTGCCATATCATAGCAAATACTTTCTTTGGGCAAGGCTGATGTGTTTGTGTTTTTCGTGTGTGGCTCTATGTGGTTATTTTCTTTGATGTGTGTTTTGGTAGACATCAAAAAGTGTTTTTGTCTTAAAAAGGAATACCATAAATTAAAGGAGAAGTCCAACATGGCCAGATCCCTGTGACTCTTGAAAAAATAGTGAAGTTATCAAACTTTTAAGGTTTCTGTCTGAATCATTAATGGTCACAATATAACTTATATTCAGTAACAGTATGCTAAATTTGAAATTAAAAGGGCACATACACATAGCATGCTAATGCAATGTCAGGCAAGCCAGCAAAGCATCTTAATAACCTGGTACCTTTTGGTAAATAATTTAAACCATACGTATTGTCATTTTTACTGACGTGTACTCTGCATGCTTCTACATCCAAGTCTATTACTATATCATCCCTAAAGAAATGTAATCAATTATACTCTCATTATCAATTAATATCCAAGACAAAATGTGACTTTGTCTGCTTTTTAGCAGTCACATAGGGAAAAAAGAACATAAGAAGGGAGCCCTATAAGATAAAATGTCAGTAAACTTCAAACAAGTCTTCTGCTTTGTCCCCTGAGACCTTCTTCTTCATGAAAACTGTGTGTAGCATCACCACTTTCTATGCTAGTTTAAGCTCAAAATTCAGGTACAGGAGCAACCTCTCTTCAATGTGATTGGATGCCATACTGTTGCCACGGTTTTTGGATTACTCTGGGGTTTTTTTTATTGAAGGGGAACATTTTTTTACATGAAGTGCATTATTCCACTAACTGTTGGGCTGTCATATCATCAAACAGCCTCTGCATGTCTGTAAATTTCTGTCCTGTAGCTTTTTTAAAATCCTGTTTGCTAACTGTGCTTTAGTTACTGTACCTTAATGTAATTGTGAAATATGTTGTGGTTGTCTGACTGTTGATTTTTTTTTTTAATGAGGTAATATCACCTTGATTTGCAATAAACTGGTCTTTGGGGATCTGAATTAATGTTATGAGGCTATTTTATAAACATTAGCAACTGGAGGTTATCCCAGAGGAGTATCCTAGATGAGTCCTTCCTTTGTTTTAAAGTAGCTTCAAGATACAGTATGGATTTAGTTTGGAGTTCCACATGGTTCTATATTAGGCCCTGATAAGAGCCACCAATGATGCAACTGATGTTGACACTTCAAAAATAGAACTCTGTCGATAAGTATAAAAATATAAAACAGCCTTAAGCTACATCTGTACTCATATTTGCCTATGAGATGTAATTAATATGTTGATACTTTTTTATATTTATATTTCTGCCAACTCTGTGTACAGTACAGTATTGACATTTTGTCAGTTACTTCTTGAGCACCAGAAAATCAGGAAGTTGGTCCCTTGGATTTGTGAAACTAAAAAAGTTAAAGTAATTAAAAATAAAAATTCTAATGCTACTATGGTGAGCTACATGGTGACATGACGCCTATGTAAAAAGTGGCAAAGTGCTATCCCATTCTTAGTTCACTATTTTTGCAGCCTCGTGCACCGAGTCACTTCCCAGGTGACGTCAAAGTCCGTAAGGACTCAGGACCTGGTGTAGGGGGAGGACATTGAGATGTAGCCTTTCTTTATTTCCTGTGGTTTAATTTCCCGTTTTCTCTGCCTGACAGACTCAACCAAGGGCAAAAAAAAATCCCCACTGTGGGTTGTGGTAGATACTGTCACGTGACTCCATTGAACATAAACAGTAGTCATATGATTCAGCTTCACTGTCCAACATGGCGTCGAGGCAGCTGTTGCAGCTGTTTGTTCCTCTCCTCTTCCTCCTCAGTGGGGTGTTGAGTTTCCCCCTGGGTCAGGAAACAAAACAGACCCCTACCTGCGGATATGAGGTCAGATATTTCTGTATTTGATATGTTGTGCTTCATGTCATAAGTTAGCTTCTCATTCCCAGCTGTGGCTACTTTCTAATTGACGCGCTGTCTCTCTGATAGTTTAAGGAACCAGAGTTAACTTCTCCTTGTATTTATGTATTTTATTTTTCTGTCTATCGCGTGCTTTCGATTAGCGACATCACCTGTAGTAGTACAGTGTTTAAGCTGTGTTTTTTGTGTATTCGTGTGTGTGCAGTCATGTCACGCCACCAAACCAGACATGCTGAACGTCCACCTGGTCCCACACACTCATGATGATGTTGGCTGGCTCAAGACGGTGGATCAGTATTACTACGGAGGTCAGTAACGTAGTTACACACCTCGACACGCACTTACGCACAGAATTATCTTCAAACTGTCTCTCCCTGTCGCATAAAAGTCTGTACGGCGCCTTTGAGACCCAAAGTGAAAGTGGAAGTATGAAACAGAAAACCGTACGCACTGTAATTATCTCATAGAATAAGTGAAACCACAACAATACAAATAAATTAAAAAGGAGATGTCGTACAATTCTCATGATTAAAAGAAATGATAAAACAAGCAAATTATAGTTGGAAAAGTTGAGAATAAACTGCAAAACATGGGCTGAAAACCAAAACTCGTTTGTGTAAGAGAAGGATAAATGATGATGAATTAAAAATGTGTGTACAACTCAGCCTAAAGATAATAAAAAAATGAATAGTTCTTACAATTAAAACTCAATGTAGTGTAACCATATTCTGTTATGGCTATTTTAACATTAGTTTCCACTTTAAAAAAAAAAAAAAAAGCCACCAAGGGATGATTGAGGAAGTGGTTTAGACACATGCTCATCTCGTGGTATCAAACCACTGGCCGTTGTCTAACACCACATGCAGCTGTCCAGTGACGCAGCACAAAAATAGAACAACAATCAGATACATCCAAATCACACAGACTGTGATGCCTTGCACACTTGCGCAGCCAAAAAGCTGTATCATGGTTTGCAGTTATACCAACTTAAGCTAAGCTTCCACCCAACAGAAAAGTGTCACTATTACAAATATAAACAAAACCAATCTTTTTCTCTTCAATTTAACAGCAATTAAATGCCAAAACCCTACATTTAAGCTCTAACAACCACATTTTGATGTACTATCTAGTTTTAATTCTATCTTTTAGTGCTGGATTTGGTTATTTGATTCAACAACCTGCTGCTTGAACAGCAGGTATCACAGTTTGGAATCAAAGGAGAACATGTTTTTATCTTACCATCTGTTGGTTTTCATTACGTAAAGCTTGGGTTTTAAATGTTAAAGACCTACAGCTTAGCCTCTCTGTAAACACTCAAAATAGATTACAGGTTATGAAAGAGCAGCTTCAAGTCACAGTCCTCAGGTGGACTTCTTTTTTGAGGAGACAGCAGTTTCTGTGCAAGGAGCAAAGTCCTAAAACTTGCAGCCTGAAACTTTGAAATTCATTGCAAACATCACCTTAAAGTAGTACAAAATCCTTATTGACTGATTTGATCATTTTAGTAAACAGTGTTCTTCTTTCAGAAGGTGATGCTTTTCTAGAAAGCTTTTTGCATAACATTTTTTCATGATTACATTTTTTTCTCCCAGATTTAAAGCACCTGTTATGACTTGTCGCATGACTGCAGTTGGTAATCCTCTGTTTCAAACGCAGTTATAGAACTTTTATAGTTCTGGTGTGATTCAGTGGTGAGCATCTGTGTGTTTCTTACTCACATGTCCTTGTTTTATAGAGAACCGCCATGTGTTCTTGACCTGTTTGAGGTTATGTAAGCAGAGATCATCTGCACTGTGGTGCATCATAACAAATCAGAGTATCAAAAATAATGTCATTTAAATTTATAGCAACTATTAAAGCGGTTTAGAAATGCAAACTTTGCTAAATTTCACACTTAATCTAGGAAACTTAAATGTATCCTTTCTAAATTTTGATAATTGTTACAACCGGCTCGGGAGGTGCAACAAAAAGGGAGATGCACATGCACTGATCAGAGTGTACAAAACATATTTTTGTTAAATCAAATACAAAGAGAGGAATGGAGTGTGAGTGTGGGTATCAGTTGTGTGTGTAAATGTGTGGCTGCGATGAGTAGTGGGATGCATGAAAAGAAAAGCGTCTGCTCCAGTAGAAGCTAAGGAAAGAGAACTGGCGTCGGGGTACGTGGGCCTAAATAACCTGTGCACCAGCCAGGTGCACCTGGTTACTAATCAGCACCTGAAAAAAAAACAAACCCATGCACAACCAAATCGTAATCTTTTTGAGTTATAACATCTTTTTATTTTTAGGGCCATATTTTATTGTTTCAAAGTATGGAAGTAAAATTCCATCCACCAATCAGCTGTTTTTATGTTATCATAAAGAAGTGCATGCACATGTTTTTTGTTTTTTGGCTTCAAACTAAAGCCAACCACACCAGGGTTAGCTTCATTTGTCATGTAACCTAACCACTAAGCCACAAAGGATCTCCAAGGTTTTGGTCTTTTTCAAAACCTCTGATCCTTTGGACACAAACTGTTATAATAAATAATGTACAGCAAAGGCTTATGGGTGGGATTCAAACCCTGATCAACTGTGGCCTCAGTACAAGGCTCCTCTGCTTCAGCCGATGAGCCAAACCTGGCTTCTTGTTTGTGTTTCTTGGTGTATCTGTGTGTAGATCGTAACGACATCCAGCATGCGGGCGTGCAGTACATCCTGGACTCTGTGGTGGATCAGCTGTTGAAGAATCCAGACCGGAGGTTTATCTATGTGGAGACAGCGTTCTTCTACCGCTGGTGGAAGCAGCAGAGCGCCAGCATGCAGCAGACGGTCAAACAGCTTGTCAATGAAGGTATGCAAACTCCCTCTTTGCATTTAAAGGGGTAAGGTTTTTCTGTCTAACCTGAATCATCTATTCTCCTCAATCCTCTCATTCCGCCTTCAAGGTCGTCTGGAGTTTGTGAATGGCGGATGGTGCATGAGCGATGAAGCCACCACCCACTACAGTGCCGTTATCGACCAGATGACGATGGGTCTGAGGTTCCTCAATGAGACTTTCGGGCCTTGCGGTCGCCCTCGTGTTGCCTGGCACATCGACCCCTTTGGGCATGCACGTGAACACGCCTCCATGTTTGCACAGGTAGTTTATTATCCACAACATTTGAGGATTTATGTCATCCTCATGAAAGTAGTTTGAAGCTACTGCAAATCATGTGCTGCTTAATTTTTGGGTGAGCTGCGGAGTGTTTCTGAGGAGACAGAAAATTTGCAAGCCTTAAGGAAATGTTCAGTTTTTTCCTGCAACAAACAAGGAAGACCTAAAGTGGTAATGAGTGAGCTTCAAAGGGACGATAAGGAAGGTTTCACCACCTTGTGCTAAAACCAGGCAAGATGATGTTCATGATCCTTAGTTTCTAAGCTAGCAGGCTGCTGGTTGTAGTTTGTCGTTTGCTTTTTAAGACCACAACTATAAGCCCATTTTCCAAAATGAGAAGCATTTAAGAAGTATGAAGTCTTATTTCTAAGCATTGAACTGTGGGTTCCCTGTGTTGTCTTCTAGATGGGTTACGATGGCTTCTTCTTTGGTCGTCTGGACTACGAGGACCGGTACCGCAGGATGTTAGATAAGGAGCAGGAGCTCCTGTGGAGGGCTTCTGACAGCCTCACACCTCCTATGGCAGACCTCTTCACTGGTAACAATAAGTCCTGCCTATGAACAAATGACATGACATGACAAAAAGACTTAAATTGTACACAGAAACAAAACCTTTTCTACTGGCTGAACCCAACATGTGAGACTCTCCTTTCTTTCATGTAATTAAGGGATCCTTCCCAATGGGTACAACCCACCTGAAGGCTTCTGCTGGGATCAGTCCTGTGATGATGCACCAATCAGAGATGACCCTGACCTGGAGGACTATAATGTTGATGATGTGGTCAATCGATTCCTTGCCATCGCAGGCAGTCAGGTTAGACACAGTATCTAAATGTAGTGTGAGCTTACAACAACATTAACATTTTTGTTAGGCTTTGATCAAATGAGCAGAACTGAGTGATAAAACTGTCCTTGTCTGCATCAGTTGGTTGCCTCACTACTGGTGTCTTAACTAAAGCGTTGAGTTGACCAAGATCCCACAGACTTCCTCCTCTCTGATTGGCCAGCCCTCTGGAGGCCTTTTAGGGGCAGAGCTTTGGGCAGACCTTGGTGTTTGAGGCCCATCCCTTTTAATGAACTAGTTAGGAGTTCCTGATCCTCTTGTTAATACATTTTGCTGTTTTTAAAACAGATTGTTTTGATCAGTTTACAGAAAGCTTCAGGGAATTCTACAACACATGAATATAAAGCAGTTTGAAAATCTACACTTGTTTAGTAGGGACATCCAGCGTTGTTACTTCATATCCATGTTTTAAATATGGGAAAGCATCTGCCAGTTTGTCCCAATATAAATGCATTTAATGAGAATGAAACAGCAAAACAGGTTTTCAGTTTTGAGTGAGATGACTTTATGTTAAGGTACAATAACTGTTTTTTTCCCTTTATTCTCCTCTTCCTTTTGCCCTTCAGTCCATGGTGTATAAGACCAATCACATCATCATGACTATGGGCTCAGACTTCCAGTATGAGAACGCCAACCTGTGGTACAAAAACCTGGACAAGCTCATCCACTACGTCAATGCCCAGCAGGCCAATGGCATCAAAGTCAACTTGCTCTACTCCACCCCGTCCTGCTACCTGCAGGAGCTGCACAAAGCAAACCTCACCTGGTACTGTGAACTCTGTATGAACAGGAAAAGATGCTTGGTGACATTTTATTGTCAGAATTGTACACTTAATGGTGAAACTTTCCAACTCTTGACACAGGGCTTTAAAGACGGATGATTTTTTCCCCTATGCAGACGACGCCCATGACTTCTGGACCGGGTACTTTACCAGCAGACCAGCACTGAAACGTTATGAAAGAGTCAGCAACAGTAACTTACAGGTACTTTAGAGGTGCACAGAGTCTTATGGTGTAACCTGAGAAGAGAATAGAGCCATGTGTTAATCTGCACACGTTTTGCAAACAATATGTTATCAGAGAAAACAAGAACTGAACTATTTACAACCCCAATTCTAATGAAGTTGGGGCTTTGTGTTTAATCCTCTTTAACCTATATTCAGTTGAATACACTACAAAGACAAGATATTTATTTTTCAAACTGAGAAACTTTGTTTTTTTTGCATATATTCACTCATTTTGAGTTTGATGCCTGCAACATGTTCCAAAAAAGCTGGGACAGGGGCATGTTCCCCACTGTTACATCACCTTTCCTTTTAACAACACTCAATAAGCGTTTGTGAACTGAGGACACTAATTGTTGAAGCTTTGGAGGTGGAATTCTGTCCCATTCTTGTTTGATGTACAACTTCAGTTGCTCAACAGTCCGGGGTCTCCGTT
Organism: Labroides dimidiatus; assembly: GCA_030710495.1. Lineage (NCBI taxonomy): Eukaryota > Metazoa > Chordata > Actinopteri > Labriformes > Labridae > Labroides > Labroides dimidiatus. Next base: position 28,799,968 of record CM061145.1, read on the forward strand.
GTCGTATTTTGTGCCTCATAATGCGCCACACATTTTCACTGGGATACAGGTCTGGACTGCAGGCAGGCCAGTCTAGTACTCGCACTCTTCTACTACAAAGCCACACTGTTGTAACACGTGCAGAATGTGGCTTGGTATTGTCTTGCTGAAATAAGCAGAGACGTCTGTGAAAAAGATGTGGCTTAGATGGCGGCATATGTTGTTCCAAAACCTGTATGTACCTTTCAGCATTAATTAAGCCATTAAGCCTTAACTTAAAAAAAGGAGTTCCAAATCATTGTATTTTGTTTTTATTTACATTTTACACTACATTCCAACTTCACTGGAATTGGGGTTGTACACAATGACTGTATTGGCGAAGTTGATGAAATTAGTCAGTGGTTCTGCTCAACCTCAAACACCACACGTCTGTTTTAACTGTTTTATAAAAGTGATTGTTCTAAATGTTCTCTGGTTTATAAAATGCAGACTGTTTTAACTGTGCAGCTTTTTGTTGTCAGACTTGTAACCAGTTGGAGGTGCTTGGCGGTCCAGTCTCCAGGAATGGGCCATTTGGTAACGGAGACAGCCAGACTATGAGTAAGAGTTGGTCCTCTAAAATTTTTATCTGTGAAAACTCTCATTTCAGCATTTATCAGCCTCTGCTTAAACTTAGGCTGCTTTTCCAGTGATATAAAAGCTAGACACAGCTTATTAGTGCTCCCTTTTCACACCGCTTTGTAGTCAGGAAACAACCTGAAAGTTCTGCATCAACTGAATATCTGACAGGTATCGGTTTGTGTCTCACTCTCAGAGAAAGCCATGGCTGTGGCTCAGCACCATGACGCTGTGTCAGGTACAGAGAAACAACACGTAGCAAATGACTACGCCAGGAGGCTCGCTGGGGGCTGGCAGCACTGTCAGGTACTTCCCATTTCACACAGCATTAACTTCTTTAATTTAGTCCTCAGATTAAAACGTTTGTGTTCATAGTACACACAAGACTCCAGGAACAAATCTGCATCAGTAGTTTTAAAAGTGTTTTGTGTATGGAACTTATCAAGCCTGCTGAAATATAATTTTGAATTGTTCGTGGTTATTACGTCCATGTGTTCTGGTGTTTTTATGCAGCACATAAATCTCGTCTTTCTTCTCTCTCAGGTGTTGGTCAGTAACAGTCTCGCAGCTCTGAGCGGCTCCTCTGCTGAAAGAATCTACTGCGACAATCTCAACATCAGTGTGTGTCCTCTGTCTGAGTCCAGCAAAAAGGTGACACACACATAAAAGACCCTTTACCTCTTTGATTTAGAATTCAACTAAATTTATGCTTCCTTTGCAAAAAAGGTTCCCGTAACTTTAAGAACTAAACTATACCATAATTTAACCCTTCCAAATAAACCTTTAAGCCCAGAAAAAATGTTTAACAGCCCTCCACTATATCAGTAACCTCGGCCCCTTCACTTTATGACACCTACAAGGAAGCAAACAAGTGCATAAAAGTTGAACTTGAATAAATGTTTTTAAATATTAACTCAATATGATGCTCTGCTCTGTGTCTGTCACGCTCTCTCAGTTCTCAATCAATGTATACAACCCTCTCGCTCGCCCCGTCACATGGCCTGTCAGGCTGCCGGTGAATGGATCAGCATACGCCGTATCAGATGCTAACGGCAAATCTGTGGACAGCCAGGTCAGTGTGCATTTCTACACGACCCTCCCAATCTGCATAAAGGATCCTACTGTTCGATAAATACGTGAATTATTCAGCTTATGTGTCATTTCTTAGAGGCAAGTGAGAGCAAATATCTGGAGATTTGTTTTGTGAATCAGATCAACTTTCGACTTCAGAATAAGTGGAAAAGGATTGTTTTTACACAGATAACATTTAATTCCTCTAAAGGGATTCAAAATGTGTAGAGGTAGAAAAAACATTTTGACCATTGGAAAAATGACTTTTTTTGTGTCAGGCTTATTTTTGTTGTTGCAGAACTCATTTTTGCCACAAGAGGGTGAACTGCACTGTCAGCCCATGAACATTTTAGGACTCAAAGCTTTATGGTTTATTCTGGATGAGTTTCGAGTCCTTTTGCACTCTTGATAAAAGTTTCTTCTGCAAGCATGTCCAAGCAACCTGCATGAAGTTAATGGTGTTTCTTTAAGAGAAAGGCATGACTGTACATTTGTTGAAAATGAAATTTGAAATAATAAGATACTCATATGCTGTAATATCCAAAAATCATAGTACAACTATTCATGTTCAAGCCTCATCAGAAAATAAAACCCCATTTCATTTTTTTTAATGACTTATCAAATAATTTAGTTTCTATGTGTTTCCGCTCATGAGTTCAGAAGTTACCGAGTCAATGGATCTTTTTTGTCATATTTAGAATTCAAATATTTTCTAACATCTTTTTTACACATGTGAAATGTGAAACATGAACTGCAGATCAAGAAAAGCTCTAATGTCTCTGTGTCCACGCTCCAGGTGGTTCCAGTGTCTGCAGCCACTCGGGATGTGAGGAGAAACCGAGGCTTCGCTGTCAACGAGCTGGTGTTCCAGGTTCAGGCTCCTCCTCTGGGCTTCACCACCTACTCTGTGTCCCTGCTTCAGGATGGGCCTCCACCCGCCCCCACACAGCACAACACCCCCAAAGCTATCCAGAACAAGGTCTTTACCTGAGAACTCTTTGATACCTGCTGTGTGCAAAACCAAAACAGCATAGAAGATAAGTAAAAGAAATAAATAACAGATGAAAAGAAGAAAAAGTGCCTTTCACAAAACTAAAGTTACAAACAAAAGCGAAAAGAAAAAAAAGATCTAGAAAGATAATTTTTAGTGTTTATTTTTTGGATTTAACTGATTTTATTTTGTATAGCTATTTAGTGAGAAAATTGTCAAAGAGAAAATGTAATAACTCAGTTTTGATTAAAAAATATCGGAGCACATGTCAAAGGCACTGTGAGGACTTTCTAAGTGATCTTGAAAAAGACTCACTTCTCGATATACGCCTGATCGTAATTCACAACTTAAAATAAGATTATCAGCACCAATATAGGTTGTTTTTAAATGCTATTTCTTAGCTTGATTTACGACACGTTGAAGTCTCTATGACAACACCAGGCTGGTAGACAAAGTTTAAGTAGTGAGAAGAGAGATCTGTGTTTTTCTCTGCTGGAAATTATTTCATGGATTAATTTTGTTGTAATGGTGGATGCTGGAGCTGAACCTTCAAACAGAAAAAGGATGTCAGAGCTGAAAAAAGCTGAACAAGAGAGCGATAGCGCTCGGGCTAAAGGCTAAAACCAGAGCTAAACTGTTTGTGATAATGTTCATTCCAACCCACATGCAAAAGTTATAAAGTTATTCTGCGAGCAGCACTAAAATGGCCAACTTACCTCATTGTATCCAATAAAAAGCTGTCTTGAACAAAGAAAAGTAGTGTGAAAAAGACAATCCGATCCCCATTTGTTCCCAAAACAAACACGCCTTGTTAAGTCATGTTATCACAGCAGTGTGCACACGATTCCAGTCAAAAGTTGTCGCTGCAGTCCACTTCAAACAGACAGTCCTCACAGCCTCTTTAAAGGGAATTCATCAAAACAATGATTTTAAAAGTACAGAAAGAAGCAGGCTATTAATGGGTTCATCCTGTGTGCGCTTTATACACTTTAAATATGATTTGGGCATTTTCACAGCCTGAAAAAAAGCATCTTTGAGTTTCCCTCTGACCATATATTTATGTCTCTGTGTCCTCCAGTTCTTGCAAGTGACCTTTGACCCTGACACAGGCCTCTTGAGCGGTCTCAGAAACCTGGAGACCAAACAGAGCATCAAACTGACACAAAACTTCTACTGGTTAGTGTCTTCATGGCAGAGTTACACACACACACACACACACACACACACACACACACACACACACACACACACACACACACACACACACACACACACACCCAGATGACGTGTTTGAATTCAACCTCAGGCGCAGACTTTTGTCTACCTCAGTTCAAACTGTTTGTCTTGAGTGTCTGTTTGTGTTCATGTTTTAGGTACAATGCCAGTGACGGTAACAACTCAGACAGTAACCAGCCGTCAGGTGCCTACATCTTCAGACCAAACTCCTCTACACCATTCATCATCAGCAAGACAGCCAAGACAGAGACCATTCAGGTAGCGTTTGTTAACCCTTAGCCTGCTATGAACTATACTTGTCAGCCCTCTGTTTCCACCAGCGTTATGAACGAGAACACTCGTTTTTGGTCGGCCCTCTTGTTTCCACCAGTGCTGAGACCAAGAATGTTGGTTTTTTGTGAGGGATGTTTTTAACCGTATGAAACAAACCAATTTAGCCCAAGCACAAAAGTGCATATTCGGTTTTCAGCCGAAAGACTTTCATCACTGAAACAACACGGCCGAAACAGCATGTTGTGATGGCGCAAGCTAAAACCGCGGCCAGCACACTCTTGTCTGAATAAGGGCCCATTTAAATTATATAGTCTTTGGGGCTGATGTATTTCAATATATCTGAGAAAGACCCACAGGTAGTGATTTGTAAACCGTGTGCACGCACGAGAAATGATGCAGGCCGCGATGACTGCAGAGAATCCGCTTGGAGAGAGAGACTATTGCTCACGGCAGTTCTGCCCGATGCACAGACACAAACAGTCTGTGTTGAATTCTGAGAATTGGCACCTTTTTAGTCCAAAAAGAAGTTAAACTGTTATTCCCTGTGTTTTCTCTTTTTTTTTCAGACTCCTGTTGTGCAGGAAGTGAGACAGTGGTTCTCTCCGTGGGTGTCTCAAGTGGTTCGTCTCTACAGCGAAAGCAAAGCTCTAGAGCTGGAGTGGACTGTCGGACCGCTGCCCATCGAGTAAGTTTGTATACGTCAATAAAGAGTGAAGGGGATGTTAGTCTGTACTTATTTTTGCACATGTGTAAAAGGACAATAGAATATACATGTTTCTATTTAGATTTTCTTTGTATGTAAATTGTTTTAAGTGCAGGACAGAGGCCAAATAAATAGCTTCATTTATCTCTTACTCTTTTTTTCCTTTAGTGATGACCTTGGGAAGGAGGTGATCACTCGTCTTGACACCAGCATCCAAACTGCTGAATATTTCTACACTGATTCTAATGGCAGAGAGGTGCTGCAGAGAAAGTAAGATCAAAGTATTTTAATAATACAAACATGAAAAGCATCAACTCACAATAAGATGTTACCCACATGTTTTTTTTATTTCACTGACTGGCAAATTCAAAAAAGGATGAAATGTGAAAATAGTTTCTGTGCAATCCACTAAAAGTTTGAGCTGCACAGAACATGAAAGAGGATGTCGATTATTATATCCACCCGTTCCAGCGGTTATCGGTTTCTGGTTGCCTTGCAACGATATAACTCGCAGTGTTTCTTCAGTAGTACATTAGAACTGACGGGTGAGGCACATCCGCACCATGAATCCATCTTGGATTTTTGTTCTTTTTGTCTTGTTTTCCTGCTGTTAAAAGACACTTATTAGAGCGAGTATGACAGCTGGGCGAACATAAACAGAGAGTTCAACTGGAAGAGCAAATCCGACTACAGCTATGAACCATGGGTAAACTCACAAAGTCAGGAATAAGGTGGATAAGGATATAAATTTAAATGTACCTATGTTTAAATGTTGTTTTGAATTTTTCTTTTCTCATAAGGATCCTCAGACGTATTTTTTTTGTTTGTTTGTTTGTTTGTCCCAAAGGAAAGATTTCCGGCCAACTTGGAACCTGAAGCAGTCAGAGCCCATCGCTGGAAACTACTACCCCATCAACTCCCGCGCTTTCATCAAGGTTTGTTTAAGAGCTTTTTTCCAGACCAATTCACTATCAAAGAGATTTTAAACAACTGTTTGATAAAGACGGAGCCTGAATAAGCTTTGAAAAATAATATGAACTATAATGTTTTTTTTCTGTCGACCCTTCAGCTTACACTTTTCTGACTCTTTCTGTGTATGTGTGTGTCTGTGTCTGTGTAATTTTAGGACGATACAGACCAACTCACTGTAGTGACAGACCGCTCTCAAGGAGGAGGAAGCATCCAGAATGGCTCTCTGGAGATCATGGTGCGACACGTAAACACACCGCTAAACCGATACTGGATTTTAAATGTTAAAACCAACATTTTGTCATCAGTTTTTTTTTTTTGTCTTTTACCTTTTTGTTATTTAATATAGAGAATTTTGCATGGTCTAAATTACTAAAAGGTTCAACAGTTGTGGAGTCAAGGAATATCAACATCATGGAAAGAATCCTGCAGATGATACACTTCTTATTTAAGACTAAAATATGGTATTAAAACCTTTTTTAATGTAGTTTTCCTAACCTGGTGCTACGTGCTGGTCCACCATTACCTTGATTGATTTTTTTATGTTTCTTTAACTGTTGCATAAAAATCTTGTGACTCTTAACTTATCATTCCAAACACCAACTCAATAGTATCCAGTCAAGGCAGTGGTTAAAATGCCCCTTTTTTCGCAAAGTAAAATAGTTTTTTTCAGCGGGGTTTGGTTCTTTAAAGAGGAGGATGTTTTTTTGTTTTGGTCTAAAAAATAAAACGAGCTCCTTTAGTGGACACATTTTGATTTTAAATCTTTCTATTAATTGATGTACAATTTAAGTTCACAGCTCCCACACACAGTCCCCCTCTCTGACCCCCCTCCTCTTCTCCCTCAGCTCCATCGTCGTCTGCTGTACGATGACGTCCGTGGTGTCGGCGAGCCTCTGAATGAGACCTCTGACATCTTCCCGGACGGGCTGGTGGTCCGAGGACGCCTGCTGCTCTCCCTCGACCCTCCACCGAGTGCGTCTGATGCACACCGCCCCCTGGCTCAGGAGGTGGTACTACAGCCGCTGCTGACGTTCACTGATGGGGATCTGCACCCAAATACTAAACTGGAGGTGAGTGAGGAGGAGCAGTGGGATGAGGATCAGAAAAGCCCAGTGATGCCAAGGACACTGAGCTCACTCAGCTCTTTATGTTGCTGGCTGAAAAACAGGACAATGGCAAGAAAAGAATCCAAAAAGGACAAACTAACGTGAAAATGCACAGTTTGGTTTCTGTGGTCTTGTGTTGTCTTAGCTCTAAATAGGTTTGATAAAGCACTGCTAAATGGTTTAAAGCCATCAGGGAATGAAACTCAGATTTTTCATTTGTAGTGAAGCTCAGTTTTTCTGCCCGTGGAGGTCTTTGTTTTGGAGCTTTCTGGTGTAATTAATCCAGTTCTGTCCCGCTTTGTACATATTTGCATTTTCACAAGTTGTCCTCATTTACTAAATCTCAGGAGAGCAGCCAGAGTTGTTGTTGATTTTAGCTCTGGTTTTACAAGGCTTGCCAACTTTCTGACTACTTAATAAGGGACAGGTGCACGGTGCCATGGTGGTGTGAGCAGGATGTGTGAATTCAGCGTATAGTCATATTCGATTCAACTGGAAATGCATAAAGTGTGTACATTCTCTTTAATCCTTGCTGTATGATTTTGTAACCTCACATGAATAAAACCTTAAATAAACCTTAAAAAAGCAAAAGAAAAATGAAATGCAAAAGAGGAGTACGACTTTTGCAGGTTTATCTATGTCTGCCTTTGCCAAACCGACCAAGACTTGGCACATTTGGGCAGTATACAACTGATGCATGTGAGGAGGCCTGTGATTGGATGACAGGCGGTGTGATTGGCACATGATCTGCCACCGCAGTTTTATCTGATCTAGGATCTGTTGAGTGCAGTCTACTATATTTACAAGATTTAATTATCAATATAGGGGACAATTGCGGCCCCGTATGAAACAAACCAATTTAGCCCAATATACGGGATGTCCTGGCTAATACGGGACAGTTGACACCCCTAGGTTTTACTGACGTTTTCTATAATCACTGACACAAACTGTTGTCTCAAAGTCTGAACCCTGATCACAGATGAAACTCTCAGTTAATGTAGAACTTCTCAGATGTCAAAATGTTTATGTGTTGATATGCAGCCTTTGTAGCATGGAGTTATAACAGCATGATGATCGGCTCTCTCTGTAGTTCTCAGGTCTGCAAGCTGCGCTGCCCCCTGCTGTCCACCTGCTCACACTGACCCAGTGGGACAAAGACTCGGTGCTGCTGAGACTCGAGCATCAGTTCCAGAGCTGGGAGAGCAAAGTCAGCTCTCAGCCAGTCACTGTCAACCTGCAGGTCAGTGATTCAGACACAAACTTTACACCTTGGTGTTTGAAACTGAGTGTAAAGTTACAGTAAAGACAAAGCATTTAGACTGCTTTCTCAGTATAAACCACATTAATCTAACCTTTTCCACGTCTTCACGTCTTTTTACCAACCAGAATCAAGTATTCTGCACAGACGGATTGTTATTATTGTAATAGAAAAAGAAGTCAAAATTAATCACCATGTTTAAAAAGACTACAGCTAATTTCACTTTGAGTTTGAACTGTTAAAAAATGTTTTTCTCTCTGTCTCTGTAGAAGCTGTTTTCCACCCTGGAAGTTTTGGGCGCATCTGAACTGAACCTCTCAGCCAATCAGTGGAAAGATGAGATGAAGCGTTTCCACTGGACTCCACAGTCAGGTACAGGAAGATGGCTCTTCAGACTGACCTCATTACAGTAGTTTTAAGGATCTTTATAGTCATGTTGGGCTAGAGGAACATGTGTTTTTCATACAGAACTTTTTAGGGGGAAGATAAAAAAGAAATAAATTTAGAGCCTGGTTTCTGCTGTCAAACTCCAAGAGTCCCCCAAAACTCTTCGCATAAGTGCTAAATGCACATATTGACCATCTTGCTCCCGAACTTTTCCCAGGAAGAAAATTTTAACCCTTTAGTGGAGACTCAAGAAAATAATCTGTGCTCTGGAGGAGGTGGAGCTGGATTTGTTTCCTGTCTCACTGCTCGTAAAGCTTTTCACTGGTTGTCCTGGTTCAGTTTGAAATACAGATCCAAGAGATGAGATCCACAGATGCTTTATTTTTAAAACTCTACCAGCACCCTCATCAGCGCTCCATTACAGACAACTTAACTTTAAAGACTATTTCCCTGTGGGGACTAATCAAGCAGTCAGTGGAATATAATGAGTCATAAATGCATTTTTATGGCTCACAGCTTTAATAGTAAACTGTGGAGTGTTTTACGGCTCATCAGGACTCATTTTTACAAGGTTGACAGCTGATCCACTTCTCTAATTGAATCTCACTTTTATCTGGTCAGTTTTAGACCTGGTCGGTGATCATTCGGTCGGACAAAATATGTCAGAAGTGACTGGGTTTAGGTCAACTGGTTAAATAGAACAAGAGAATGAAAGAAATTATCTTTGAGACTGCATTAAGCACCTTTTACCACGACCTGAGATCTTTTTAGAGAGCTACTGCAAAACTTGAGTCAGTTTCACGCTGAATCTAGTAAAAAATGGCTGGATGATCTCCGCAGAGGTAGACCAGATTTCTTTTTGCAGACGAAAACGCTGATAGATCGATCTCCATAAAGCCACCAGAGTCCATTTAAAAAAAGAAAATTTGTAATTTTACGTTAATTTGTAATTTGTACAGTCTGACAGTTTTTAAAAAAGCTCTCTGCCTTGTTAAGTTAGCTAGTTTCCTATATGTTACACCAATTAATGCATGGGGGGAGTAAGACAACTGACAGTATGCTTAAGCAGTTGTTTTTAAAAAAGGGCCCCGAGTTAAAAAAAAAAAAAAATCCAAGATGTTAGAAAGTCATGTGTAAAAAATGTCTTTCTTGGTTATATTGATCTGTATGACCTGTGTTTTTCTAGGTGAGAGGCCTCTGCTGAAGACATTTGAAGACCCCTCCCCATGGGAGGTCACTTTAAGACCGATGGAGATCCGAACCTTCCTGCTCAGAGTCAGCCTCACATAACCAATCACATTCATTTTTTTAATTTTTTTTTTTCTCTCCAGGATTCTTTTTTATTTTTTTTGTCAGATCAGTCACAATTCAAAGCAATCTCAGTCCCAGTGCTCCCGGTTTGATTGGATTATGCGAGGACTCATCTGCTCATGGTTAATGTACAAACACTTAGGAAAAGATGAAAAAGAAGAAGAGGCTGAGTTCAGGTGACAGACAACACCATCCCTCACCTCAAATCAGATCAACTCTCAGGTTTCCACAAACATCTAAGGTTTACTGTTGTCCTACTTTAAGGCAGGAGCATAAGATGTTTTTGTTAACTGTGTTGCCTAATCAAGAAATTCCTCTGTGAGTAACTTTCTTGTGGTTGACCAAACATGAACAAAAAAAAAGGGAACTTGTGACACAGAAAACTTGCACTAGTTTTTCCTTCATGTACAGAATGTAAAGCTGCCTTTTGCACTTCAGTAACATTAAAACTGGCCTGGATCATTTTACAGCTCTGAGACTTTAAGGTTTTATAAGAACACACTTCCAATCACACCTGAAATAAACTTCTACCAACTGCTGGACATATAATTACTGTAATCTGACTGAATTTTTGCCAACAAGTGTAAATATTTGAACATTATTTTATACTGATTATCAAGCAGCTGATAATAAAGTTTATAATTCTTAACTTCCTGTTGTGTTCATTTATGTTCCAGCAACATTGATCTGTTTTCACAGTTTGTTGCAGCAGTGTCAGAGATTCATGAAGTATAATGAGAGTTCAGATTTTTAACAGTTTTCCATCTTTGATGCCTGCAGAGGTTTGTGTGCATCGAATAAAGGATTTAGATACATCTTCAGATTTCTTTGTAAATGTAATTTTTAGAGGACAACTTGTGTCCCTTATTACGCAGAGCATCTTCCAAACTCTGTTAAAAAAAAAAGAGGAAAAGAGAAGGTGTGAAGTCAACATGATGACTTTATTGAACCACAACAATAGTCACAGGGGGAATTAAAACAAAAAAAAAACTAAAACTAAAAAAAGACCTGGCTGTAAATAGAATAACAGAAATATTCTGGAAGCTAACAGCTTTGGGATTTCTGTCATTTATACAATATGTACCAGTTTCTCTCACTTTAGTTGATGTGTAACTGGATAAAAATCCAGAAATAAAACAATTTTAAAAAGAGAACCAACTTAGGAGAGGGTTCATTATTGCAGTTTCTCTTCTTCCGTCTCCTGCAGGTCATGGGAGTAGACACATTTGTCTCCATAGGAGCAAGAACCCTGAAAAAAAAGGAGAAAGAAAAAAAAAAAAAGAATACTGAGTGCAGTTCAAAGATTTTTTTAATAGAACAAGTATTTAAGTGAGTCTGTCTTTAGGCTCTTGGTAAAAAAAAAAAATCATAAATTAAGCTATATTCATCGACCACTCTATAAGTTACACCTGTTAAACTGCTCATTAAGACAAATACCTAATCAGCCAATCAAATGGCAACAAGTCAGTGCATTTAGGCATGAAGACATGATGAAGATGACCTGATGAACACATGCTGATAACTCTTTAAGCCCCCAAAAACAAATGAGACCATCGGCATCAAAGCTGACTGTCTCTATTCAGTAATTATTAATGTTTGAAACCTTCCAGATGAAGTGATTACAGCAGGCTGTTAAGGAGTCTTTGTGTAATAAATCACAAACTGTGGAAGCAGAGCTGTGCAGTGTTTTTTTTTTTTTTTTTAATTAACTTGCCTTAAATTTTTAGGGGCCACATTATTTAAACTTTTCGGGGCAGTAATTTATTGTAGGACACCATAAATCATATATGTAATGGGGTTAAATATATAGAGTTCTTCCTTTCATTGTAAGGGAATAACGCCTTTAATTTTTTGGGGGGTAGCTTTTTTGTAGAGGTAAAATTAACTGAGTTTCTATAAAACAAAAACAGCTGCTTTTTAAAGCGCTCCTCACAGACCTCACTCTCTGTCTGCTACCTGGTACGAACCAATGTTTGTGCGTTCAGAGCAGAAATAAATCAGGACTGATTAATGAAAATTGTTGTCATTAGAGGTTGTTAATATGCTCAGTGGACGAGCAGTTAAATCTTCATTAAAGTGATTTAAATTAGTGCTGGTGTAAAGAAACAGACAGCGTGTTCATTAGTCTCTGCTGCTGTTCTGAGAAACGTGAGTCAGGTTTGTCTTTTCTGTAAGCGAAACCAAGAGTAGGTTATTTCCCAGAAAACGGTCTTTGCAACACAGGAAAAAAAAAAAGTGTCAGTAGCTCTTATTCGTTACCAGCTCAGTGGCTCTTCATCAGAAGAAAACCCAAAGAATGAGATATAAGAGTTCTGCCCGCTCCATTCTGATTGTGGTTGTTTAGGGGCTGAGAAAGTGAAACTAACACATACAGGTGCTAAAAATAAGTCTTTTAAAGAGTCTGAGTGTACTTTCTCCATCTGTCCTTCATCTCAGATCAACCTGCCTGGATATAACAGCTCTGTTTGTGAACTGACCTGTCTGAACCTCTTGCAGGGGAATTCTTTTAGCTGAGAAGAGTCTGTGATCTGGTTCTTTCTCTTGTTCTGGTACTTCTTCCTCTTGTCCTGCAGGTCGGAAGAGAGGCCACCGCTTCAGGAAAGAGAGAGGAGAAGATGTGAAAGGTTAGAGATGGATGGGAGAGAGACAGAGGAGGGAAGTAGAGCTTCTGCCAGGGAGGACAAATATAAGAGAAAAGAAGAAAACAGGAGCGTGAAAGAACACTTCCACGATCAGAGAAGGGAATCAATGTGGATGCAACAACAAACAATTGTAAACAAGTCCTCAAGGGGCTCTAAATAAGTTATTTCGATACATAAAATTTTATTTCAACTGTGGGTCATAAAGCTATTTAATGATAAGAACCAGAGTTTCATACACAAGCAATTATCTTTATCTTTGTGAAGAAAAAATTAACTGTGGATCAAAAGTAAACAGCAAGTAAGAGCATGAAGCGTATGAGCCTGTCAGTGTGTGGGTGTACTCTGAGGGATCAGGTGTGTGAGTTACCCGGCTTTGGCGCGAGCTTTTGGTCCCCAGAAGGCCTGTGGATTCTCCTGGAACCGAGTCAGGTGGCGTTTACGGGACTGAGGGTTTGCATCTTCTCTCACGGTGAAGCAGGCCTCAAGTCTACACACACACACACACACACACACACAGAGTGTAAAAGTCATCTTACGGCTCATGTGTGACATCACTTTTGATACTCTTAGTTAGAACCGCTTGCCATATTCAGCCTCTGGTCTCACCTGGGCTCAGTGGAGAGGATTTTGAAGGCGGGGCTGGTCTCTGACAGTTTCTCCCTCTTCACTGGATTTGCTTTCTCCTAAAGAAGATAAACATCATTTAGACATTTAACTCTTGTGTCTGCTTGGAGCAACTTCCGACTTGATTTGTGTTTGTCTTATTTTCACCCAGCATCTCATGATGTCCCAGATGACTGCAGGAGAAGCATCTGTCTTGATGGCACTCTTACAGGCGTGAGAGAGGGAAACCCTGTGACCAGCATGAAGGAGCGCAGACCTGTACAGAGGAACAGCTCAAAGGTGTGGGTTCAACAGGAGAAGCACGAACAAGGAAGAGCTGCTCTGCTCTGAAAGTTTTACAATGTTTTCAATTTCTATTCAGACCAAACATTGACTGACTGACAAATAAAAGTTGAGGATTTAACCAGGTATTTATTATTAAAGTCTCTTAATGATATAAAGATGCTAAATGAAGAAAAACACAATCACTCTGCATTGAAAAAACAGTACTTGGAATTTCTTGATATGAAAACTTCTTAAGAATTTCCCTGAAAACTCAAAGAGGCTGTGAGGACTATCTGTTTGAAGTGGATCGCAACAACACCATTTGGCTGGAATCGTGCGCACACGGTCACGATGACATGACTCTTAACAAGGCATGTGTTTGTTTTGGTGATAAGTGGGGATCGACTCATCTGTATTGTGGTCTAGCTACCTTATTGTGCAGAACACATTTACTTTGCCAAAAGGAGCCGTTTGTGTATAAGGTTCCCCTTGAGTTTTAAATGATAATTTTTATTAGTGTTTTGTAATTTCTTTTTTCCGTATATTGCCTAGTTCAAAGATTACTGCCTAACCGGACCAGGGTGATAGCAGAAGAGAAATAGAGACAGAAGGGAAGAGTGTAGAATGAGAAGAAAATAGACACAAAGGGAGAGAGAAACAACAAAACAACAGCAGAGAACAACCACAACAACTGAGCAAATGAGTACAGACAGGTGAACCAAACAACCAGCGGCTGAGCCAGATCACTGCAGTATAACTGCTGCATGTGAGAATGAACATTAACAAAAACACTTAAGCCTGTGTTTTAGCCTTTAGCTCGAGGTTTAGCCTTTAGCTCGAGGTTTAGCCCTTTTGCCCATGCTATCGCTCTCCTGTTCAGTTTTCTTCTGCTCTGACGTCCTTTTTCTGTCTGACAGTTCAGCTCCAGTGTCCACCATCACTACTAAAAAAAATCCCCAAAATAGTTTTCAGCAGGGAAAAACACAGATCTCTCTTCTCACTACTAAACTTCATCAGGCGATGTGGTGTTGTCATAGAGATCGTGGCATGCCGTAAATCAATGTGATCAGGAAGCTAAGAAAATAGCATTTAGAAAAAACCACTGGTGGTGACAATCTCATTTTAAATTGTGGATTTAGATTAGGCATATATCTAGAAGGGAGACTTTTTTAAAGATCACTTAGAAAATCCTCACAGTCCCTTTGATGAGTGGATTTGAATAACAAATTTATTCCTGAAAACTTCTAGGAAAATAAAAAAAGAGCAGATGTCACCAAATGCAAGATGTTTCAATGCACATCACAGCGACAATGTTACAATGCTTTAAAAACCTTGTATACCCGTGTATGAGTGTGTGTTTACCTGAACTGCAGCAGAGGGGGAGTATTGCAGTGTATCGTACTGCTCAGACTGTCCACAGCGTAATAAAGCG